>JAKSZT010054478.1:17492183-17605291 GCA_026826555.1 Tolypeutes matacus | reverse complement strand
TGATGGTGATGGTGGTGATGGTGATGGTGATGGCGATGGTGATGACGGTGGCTAATATCTACTGTGTGCTCATTATTGACCAGACACCCTTCTAAGAGCTTCACATGAACCAACTCATATAGTCATCACAACAATCCTGAGTGGGTACTGTTTCTTACCATCATTTTCCAGATGAGGAAACTGAGGTACAGAGCTAAGTGAAATCACTCACCCAAAGTCACCCTGCTGCTAAGTAGAAGAACCAGGATTTAAACCCAGCTCCAGAGAAGACTGCTGCTTGATGACCTCTGCGAATGAACACTGTTCAAGGGCTTGCAAAATATTAAAAGGGGAGGGGGCAAGGACATGCATGGCCTGAAAGAAAATTTACCTTTAGGAAAATAAAAGGTAGACAAGAAAAACTCAGAGGGCCTCAGGCTGAAATTCTCCACCCTCTTTTTTTTTTAAGATTTATTTTGTTTATTTATATCTCCTTACCCCCTTGTTGTCTGCACTTGCTTTGTCTGTTCATCTGTTGTTTCTATAGGAGCCACGGGGAACCAAACCTGGGATCTCCGATATGGGAGGGAGGCACCGAATTGCTTAAGCCACCTCTGTTCCCTGCTTTGTTGTATCTCTCATTATGTTTTTTCTTCTTGTATCTCTTGTTGCATCATCTTGTTGTGTCAGCTCACTGCGCCTGCCCATCGTACCAGCTCACCGTCTTCTTTAGGAGGCACCGGCAACTGAACCAGGGAACTCCCATGTGGTAGGTGGGAGCCCAATGGCTTGAGCCACATCTGTTTCCCCTCCACCCTCTTGATACCTCCTTGAAGGGTTGACCCCTTGGGCCATCCCTGCAGGAGGTTTTCAGGCAGCCAGGATATCTTCTTTAACCCCTTTGGGGTGTGGCAATGGCCGTTCTGGGCTTTCATTCCTGGGCTTGGTGAGAACACCTGCCAAGGCGTCCGTGAAGACGTCCCCTCACGGCAGCGGCAGCGCCTCTCCCCCTACTCCAAGGCTGCAGGAAATCAGCAGCTCACTATTGGGTCATACTCAGAAGCACCTGACAGACCTGGGGCTGTGCCAGGCTGTGCGGACCCCATGTACTTCCCAGGACTACGTGCTGTGTAGCTGCCAGGCGTGTGGGCTTATTGGAATTCTCACATGTGGACATGCACACACACACACACACACACACATACACACGCCCCGCCCTGTGTCCACACCCAGCATGACGGGCCTTTAGATGGCCGGGCCCCACCTGGCTGCCTCCCAGAGGGAAGGGGGCCAGGAAGAGCTGCTCCAAGGCGGCCGAGGCCCTGGAGGCGAGACGGAGCGCAGGCCGCCTCCACCCCCTCTGCCACGGGGCCCCGCTCCTACCCCTCAATGTCTGCCCAGGGGAGCCAGCAGGCCTGGGGAGGGACCACATGGGTGAAAATCTTTGTGGACCTTAAAGAACCAGACAAATGTCAGCTCGTTAAGACAAATGTCGGCTCATTGTTACAGGGCGGGGTCTTTCTCCCCTCACTCCGCTGCCCTCCTGGAACTGAGGGTCCAGGAAAGCCCCTGAGGAAGGAGGAGTGGAGAAGGGCCGAGGCTGGGGGCCTGGGCGGGGCAGGGGACTTCCCACAGGGTGCCCCCACTCTTCCGAGGGGCAAGATGGAGCCTAATGGAAGAAACAGAACAGGGGTCCAATGACCTCCCTCTGGGGAGGGTGAAGTGGGGGTGCACCTGGACCCCAGAGATAGGGAGCCAAGGGTCCCCCTGCACCCCCAGAAGGTCAGGTACACACTGGCCTGTAAAAAGTCACCCCTCGGGGTTAATCAGGTTGTGCACCTGGGGGTCGATGGACCTGCACCTCCCCAGAACTGTGGGCTGCTCCCATGCCCCCCCACTCCCATCCCCAGAGCACTCAAGGCCTCTCCTGGTGCTTTCCACGTTCAAGCCGGAGCTTTCCCTCTGGCTTGGCAAAAGCCACCCGGCAGTGCTAAGGCCCCCCTTCCTATACCAGGAGATCCAGCTATGCGTCCCTTTTCTCTCTCATGCAGGGGTTGTGAGCTAAGTCAGGTCCCACGGTCCCAGCTTCCACTGAGGAATGGCATGGACAAAGGGTCCCTGACAGCGTGGGGCCCTCTGATGACCAGGCCTGGAGGCTGCCCCTCTGCAAAGAGCCCATTCCAGTCCCGCCGACCGGAAGTGGGCTGCTTCCTGGTGCCCGGGAGCGAGGCACTGCCAACACTTCTCAGGTCAGACTAGTTTCTGCCTTCCTGCCAGTGCAGACGTCCTGGGGCATGGTGGGGCCTCTGCCCCCAACCCCGGGCAACGAGCATGACCTCTGATCCCCAAAGGGCACAGGACCCTGAAAGCTACTCACTCGCCTGCAAAAGACACAAGACACACCTCCCAGTTCACAGACAGCCTCGTGAACCAGCTGTAAGAAGCTGTAAAGAAGCCGAGGAGTGAATTCCATTGATTTCAGTCCCAGCTCAAGGGAGTCCAAAAGGTAGATTTTCGGCCCTCGGGCTCTTAACCGCTTCAGTTCCTCCCACCACCGCCTGCGTGGGCACCGGAGAAATCCCAAAAATCATATCCCTCCCACCTTCCAATTCTCCAGGGCCCCAGCTTGCCCTAGAATGAATCCCAGTGGTCTCGGGGGACTTGTAAACCCCCCGAGGCATGGGGCCGGCCCTCCTCTCACCACCTCCTCCAGCTCCCCCATCATTCAACCTGCTGCAGCCCTGCCGGCCCCTGCTCAAGGGGCCAACTTGCCCTCACCCCAGGGCCTTTGCGCTCGCTGTGCCTTCTGCCTGGAATGCTCCTGAATGAGTCCTCCTCGTTGTTCGTCTCCATTCAACTGTCATCCCATAAGAAGGGCGTCCCGACCCTCTTCCACCCGCTGCCTCTGTAGCCCAGGACCGCGTCACATCCTCCGTGGTCTTAAAACTTCAAAAGCATCTGGTTGTTAACACGCTATCACCCCCCCCCCTTGTGGGAATGGAGCCCCATGAAGGAGAAAGCTCACCTGCCATATTTACCTCTGCACCTCAGAACATCGCTGGGAACTCGCCGGAAGGGCCCCATGGGGGCACCTTCCAAGCTCAGCGCCCTTCATCGGCGATTGGCAAAGAGGAGCCAGAGGCTGAGCCAGGATTATTTAAAACAAAACTGAAAATAACAAGTGTCAACGAGGATGTGCAGAGATTGGAACCCACGCGCACTGTCGGTGGGAATCTGAAATATGAAACGGTGCAGCCGCTGTGGAAAAATTTGGCGGTTCCTGAAAAAGTTGAACAAAGAATGACATATGACCCGGCAACCCCACTTCCAGGTACATCCCCAAAAGCAGTGAAAAGAGGGACTCAAACACGCCTGTACACTGGCGTCCATCACAACATTATCCACAGCAGCCCAAAGTGCCCCTCAACAGATGAGTGGGTGAGGAGAGCGTGGTCTACCCAAGCAGTGGAATATTACTCACTCATGAAAAGGAATGAAGTCCTGACACATGCGGCCACACAGACGGACCTTGAAAAACGACGCTGGGTAAAATAGACCAAGCATTAGAGGGCAAATATTATGTGTTTCCACTTATAGGAACTATCTAGAAGAAGCAAATCCATCGAGATAGACAGTAGATGAGCGGTTACTGGGGTGTAGGTGGGGGTGGGGAGGGGGGTTGATGCTTACTGGGTACAGTTTCCCTTTGGGGAGATGAAAACGTTTTGGTAGTGGATGGTGGCGATGGCAGCACATTGTGACTGGAATGAAACCACCGAAGGAGACCCTTAAAAATGGTTAAAAATAATAATAATGAGAGGCCGAGCTGGCCTGCCTTGGCGATGCCTCAGCCTGACTAACTCCTCGCCTGAATCCACGATAGCAAAGGACTCCCCGGGAATGATTTGTCTCCTTGAGCTGGACTGACTCCAGAGGAGAGAACAGAGCCTCCCATCGGCAGGAAGTTTCTAGACCTGGGGCTCGGCCTCACTCCACCCAGGGGACGGAGCTGCCCCTGGCTCCCGAGCCGCTCCTGAGGCCTGGGCCTGTGCAGGGCAGATTTTCCAAAGTGAAGGATATGCTGGGGTCTTCGAAGGGTCCACTAACCCGTGTCCAATTGAGAAATGAGGCGAAGTAAGGCAGCTGGAGACCCAAGTGTCCCTGGTTTGCAGACACAGCTACCATGTGGGAGCCCAGCAGCAGCCCAAGGCCGGGCGGGGAGGGGGAAGGCGAGACGACTCTTGAACCACCCATGGGGGCAGGAGTGAGCAGGGGCGGGAGGGAGGCCAGGAGGACAAGGCTGCTGTTACTCGAGGCATCCGCCTCTTCCCCCGGGGCGGTGTAGACCCCTGGCATGGCTGAGGGACCAGACTGGCTCTTTTTCCAATTTGACTTTTTACAGGAGGTGCTTTCCAGTCGACAGAGCAAATTCATATATCTATCTTATTATCCTAAATTAGCCAGGATGGACGATGGAAAATACAGAGACCAGAGCTCTCTCCCTGCCTGCAAAACTCATCCCATCACATTCCCTCTGTCGGGGCACCTGGCTGGCCGGAGACCTGGATTCAAGTTGCGATGCTGGCATACAACGGTTGTATGGTTTCAGGGGACTCACCTGGCTGCCTTGAGCCCCTGTTCCTTGATCTGTGAACACAAGAACAGCTGGCATCTGCAGCCCCTCGATCACAGGGCAGCTGGGAGACCCCAACAAGGCAGCGTGGTGAACTGTAAGGTGGCAAGGGAGGCGGTCCGTGGTCTTTACTCAGTGCTGTCCGAGGAAGTGCCAATATCCTTGGTATCTGCAGCCGTTTGGCAGTTTGATGTAATTACGAATTCCAAAAATCTACGCTTGTAAACCGATCTGCTCATCTGGGCATGATTAAGTTAAAATTGGGTCTTTGACTGGGCCACGTCAGTAGGGCATTGAGCCCCACTCCTTGGTGGGTGGGGAATCAAATATAAAAGGCAAAGGACAGCGGGAGCAGTTTTGATGTTGGAGTTTTGATGTTGGAGAGAAGCCCCAGGATAGAGACGAGCCATTCACCTGAGCGTTCACAGCTGGCCTTGTGGAGAGAAGCAAAGCTAGAGAGCCTCCTAGTCTACAGCCGGCCTTATGGAGGAACCAGAGGAGCCCGGAGAGAAATGCAGCCTGGGAAAAGAGGAACCCAAAAGCCTGAATCCTGGCAAATGTCGGCAGCTGTCAGGCTCCAACACGTGGCAACAGACTTTGGTGAGGGAAGAAACTTACGCTTTATGGCCTGGTAACTGTGAGCTTCTACCCCAAATAAATACCCTGTATAAAGACCAACCCATTTCTGGTATTTTGCATCAGCACCCCTTTGGCTGACTCATACAGTATCTTTGAGGCAAGAGACCCCAAACGGCAGTTCCGTGTCTGAGAGAGACCCTTCCGCGCTCTGGCACCATATGTAAGCTGAACATGGTATCTATTTTTCTTTTTTTATGACCTGTCCCCAGCCACCCGGGACAGCCCAGGCCATGGCTACCAGGAAGCCTTGTCCTTGAGCCCCACCGAGCCACGGCAGTTCCAACAAGAACCAGAGGCCCCCCGAGCACGTGCAGGTCCAGCTGGTCATCCACTGAGAGAAGACCAGCCCGTGAAGGGACTCCAGGTATCAAAGCCTCGAGATCACCTGCCCCAGGTCAGCAAATCCCTTCTGGGCACCCCGGGGTGAGGTGGGCTGGGGAGGGGCCAGGCAGGTAGGCGCTGGGTCCCCTTCTCCTTCCACCAGGTAGCTCAGGTCTCTTGGGTTTGAGGGTTACGTTTGATTTTAAAATATAGAGCAGGGCAAGCCTGGGCGCCTGCACACACTTTACCCCCACCCCACGCCCACCCGCCGTAAACACACACACCCTCTCTCATGAGCTTACGTGACTTCGTGCCGCATGTGCCACATCTGCAACTGGCCAGCTCAACCCCTCTTACTAGAACTCTCAGCTTCCCCATAATTAACACTCCAAACTATGGTGGCCAGATCAAATTTATCAAGATGCCCAGGTAGATGTGACCTTCAGGTAAACAATGAACAGTTTTTTTTAGTATAAGTGTATCCCACACAGCATTTGGGACAGACTTACACTAAAACATCTTTTGTTGTTTATCTGAAATTCGAATTTAACTGGGTGTCCTGTACTTTTACTTGCTAGATCTGGCAGTCCTGCAAACCCAGCAGGGACTACTAGTTCACTCTCAGTATCCCCTTGTCATCTCTCCCTGGCTCCCAGGGCTTTCCAGGGACCCTGTGCCTTTACTTACCCTCCTCTCATCGATGGGGCCACGTCCACCTCCATCCCCTCACACCCCATTACCCAAGGACACAGGCCGCTGGGTTCTCATGGGGCTTGCGGTCTCCCCGTGCCCCTGGCCGTTCCCCAGACGACAGCTGCAGCCCGCACACCTTCCGCGCAATTCAGGACAGAGTGCCACTGTGTCAAGGGTATTTTGAGGGTGAAAAGTGCTGGAGACCCCCAGTCAGGGAGGGTCGTTCTGGGGAGACAGGTGGAGATGGATGCTTCTTGGCGGATACCTCGGCCAAACCCCCCATCAGGCGGCTTCTGGTGGGATCCAAAGGCTGGGAAGAATCCTCCTTCGGAGTAGCCCTCACCCTGCCAGGCTGGAGAGACTAGCCCATGGCCCTGAGTGCCCCAAACTCCCCGGGACGCACCCTCGGTGCCCCTGCCGCACCTCCACGCCCTTCTCCTCTGGACCGGCCTGATGACGAGCCTGCGACGCCCCCGCCCCCGCAGGAGGGGAAGCTGGCAGCAGGGCCATGTGCCACCAGCTCCCCGGCCTGAGGCTCTCCCCGTAATTAGTGTTTAAGTCAGGCTCAAGAGCCACGCACTCCAGGCAGCTTTAATTATTCACACTCCCTTTTTATTCTGATTATGTATAGCTGTCATCTCTGCGTCCAGCTCTCAGCGGGCCCCTAAGGCCTGACAGAAGGCACTGTTTGTCCCGGAAACGGCGGCCGGAGCAGCTGGACAGGGCTCTCGAGGGGACCCCGTGCAGGGAGGACTGTCTGCTTCAGCCATCTCCGTCTCCTGCAGCCCCCTCCCCGCTGAGCCGGGCAAATCCTGCCGTGGCCTGCTGGGGGCACGGGGCCGAGAGGCAGGAGAGCCTGGGCTTTGGGCGCAAACACGGCATCCGGGGATGGGCCGCACCTCGGGCGTATCCGTAAGAGGGAGGTGGCAAGGCCGCGGGGAGGAGCCTGGCGCAGGTGGGTGCTTGCACACGCGGCTCCTGGCTTGGGGGCATCTGCTGCGCTTTTGTGGCCCCGCCTCTGCCACCTGTCCCGCCTGGACCCTCACCCCTCTGCCTGTGCTCTGGCCTCTCTGGCCTCCTGGGGTCCCCCTAACTCCCTGAGCTCCCTTCTGGCTTGGGGGCTTCACACAACCTAGAATGGGTTGGGTCCCCCATGACATGACCCCATAGCACCCCAAACTCCTCCATCTAGCACTGATCCCAGAGGAGGATACAACCCAATCTTGTCGTCTCTCTCCCCAAGTCGAAAGACAAATCGCGAACCTCGTCCCCACTAGTCAGACGTGCCCCGAGTCACCCCAGGTCCAAGGACCCTCAGCAGACAGCAGGCCTGGGGCTCAGGCCCCGTTGTCTTGACAGCAGGAGCTTATCGCCTCCCAGGTGTGGAGACGTCCAAAGCCAGGTGACGGCAGGATGGCGCTGTCCCTGAAGCCTGCAGCGCTGCTGGGGGTTTGCCGCCATCCTGATGCGTCCCCCTCCTTGTGTCCAACCCCCTCTGCTCCTAAGGGCTCCAGTCGCACAGGTGAAGGCCCCCCGTGTGGTTTGACTGTCACCTTGACAAATGGTTCGCACCCACGGGACTTGGGCATGGCTTTGTAGAGTCAGGAGCCAAGCCACAACTGGCTCCGTCTCACATTCTCTCCGTTGGCTGCGTCGGGGGGCGTTTGTGTCTGCTCTCGGCCCCTCTCTCTCCCTCCCTGCCCCCACTTGGGTCTCTAGGGGGGCTCCTCAATATGCAGTCTGTGAAGGGTGACCTCCTGGGGTCTTTCACATTGGCCCAAGCTGCAGTATTTGAACCTGCACTAGAGAAGTACTCAAAAGAAGCCTTCGAATGATACATCCCAGGAATGATTCTGTGCTTTGCCCCCCTCCCGAGCTCTGCGACAGCCAAGGCCTCAAAAGGACATTTTGCCCACCGGCAAGCCAAAGAGCCAGAGACTAGAGACGAGAGGGAAAGCAAGGGGAGGGGAGAGGGTGAGGGGAGGCGGACAGGAAACCAGCGAAGCCTCCTCTTGCCTCTTGGTCTGCAAGAGGCTCTCCCATGTGGGTGGGCTTCCCAAGCAGCTTCCTGTAAGCCTGGCTGTGCCCCAGGACCCTTTCTCTCCTGCAGAGAGGTACAGGCCCGGTGGGTCACGAAGCCTCAGGGGTGGTCACGAAGCCCCCGGAAAGCAGACTTGCTAACAAGCAAAAACGTAGAACTCAGCATTCAAGTCAAATAGATCACATTTTCATGCCGGGATACTGTACAGCGATTAAAATAATGTTTTTCCAACAAGAAAAAGCATAATGACATTAAAAATCTCATCGGGGTGAAAATGCAGGTTCCACAAATGATACATAGAATATGAGCTTAATTTTGAAAAAGCAGAAATGATAGCAGAAGTTCAGCAAGGCATTTGAAGTATACACTTCTAACTCCCACTCTTCAGAGGCTGCCTCCAAATGGTGGGATTTCCTCGTCTGTGGCAGTTGCTGCTTTTCTCTATTTCTCAAATTTTAAGAGCAGGCAGGAAAACCAGAGCACGTTACTTTCCGGAAAAGGCCAAGGCTGCAGGAGCGGCATGGGCCAGGGGTCTGCGGTGCCCCCTGGAGTCAGCACAAGGGTGCAGCCCCCGAGACCAAGGGAGAAAGCAGTTTTTGGCACCGCCCACCCTTGACCCCGTGTGCTGGCGTCAGGTCGGCGGCCCCCCACAGCTGTTCTGCTCCCTCGGGCCCCCCGTGGCCCGGGCGGTGCACATCTGGAAGGGCGTCTCTCTCCCCCACAGGAAATGAGCCTTGGCCCTGCCCCGAGATTCCCACCAGCCAGGGGCCCCCCCGCTAAATGGAAGCCTCTCCCCCCTCTTCCTTCCACAGGGGCATGAGGGGAGGGGAGAGCAGGGAGGAGAAGGGGGATGTGGTAGAGGGGTGAGGGCCAGGGAAGAGGGGCAGGGGGTGGGTAGGGAGGAGGATGCCTGCTCCAGGCCCCAGCAGCCCGTTGGAGCAGAAAGTTCTGGCTGGGGTGAGTGGGGGGCACTCTGGAGCCCTAGCTGGTGTGCAGGGAGCGGGGGCTAGGACCCGGGGCAGAGCGGAGCCTGGGGCCGCACCCGCTCCACCGCGTGGGCGCGCTCAGTTCCTCCACTGTAGACCGTCCCCTCTAGGCCTTCCTCACCTCCCAGGCCACGAGCACCCCCAAACCCTGAGACTCCCTCAAACCAAATCAAGGGGGGTGCAAAGCAATGCTTAGGGCCCATCTCCCCTGGGTCCTGCCAACGACAATAACGCTGCACAGGAGGGGGCCGCAGGCCGGTACCCACAGTCAGCACCAGGTGTAAGGGCGACGGAGGGGCCTTTTCACTTTGTGCTCCTCTTTTTTTCCTGGAACTTTCCACGTTTTCTACATTGCCCAGGCTTCATTGTAATCAGAAAATAGTGCTTAAAACTGGGAGAAATCCATAAATCGAGATCCAAAAGGAGACCTTAGGAACAGCTCTTTGTCTGCTGCCTGGTTTCTACTTGGCTTCCTCCCCAGGAAGATCCAGGCGGATCCCACCCACCACGGAACCTGCTCGGGCCCCCAGGGCTTTGGGGATGCAAGAACTCACACAGGGTCCAGTCTACAGAAGCCTGTTTGTTTTTTTTCCTGGCTGCAGCCCAGAGCAGGGAGGACAGGCCGGTCTCTGCAGCCTCCTTGGGTTCCTACTTCTCAAGCTGCGGTCCTGGGGCTGGCGCTTGTTCTCGGGCCTTGCCGCTCTTCCCAGGCTCCACCTTGGCGAATGCCCAGCCTGGACCACCCGGCTCCTTGAGGAGCCTCTTGGGTGGGATAAGTCTGAGGCCGGGAGAAGGGTCAGGGTGGTGTGGGGGCTTGGCATCGGGGAACCAACTTGCCTCATCCACCCAGGGCTGTCCTGGCTTCAGCACCGAGCACCTTGCATCCTGGAACTCATTCCTGGCCAGTCTAAGCGGGCCAGCTGGTCAACCTGGTTCTAGGTCAGAGGATCTGCTTGGATGGGTGGGAGGAGAGACCCCTGTCACCGTGGCTTTCACATGGCTGCCCGTGGATGGGGCCAGGTCTCCTGGGCCAAGTTGGGCTGGTCAATGAGCTGGCAGCAGCCTAAGGACCAGGGAGCTGACTGGACGTGGGGGTGGGGGGGCCCATGGTGCAGTAAGTGGGCCCTTGCAGAAGATCTCCTCGGTCCAAGTGGAAGAGGTGCTGGTTGCCTGAGGGCTGGACAAGCCATTTCTGATGGAAGACCAGGACTTGGAGAAGGTGCTGGGTCCTGGCAAGCAGAGCCAACAGCTCCCTCCTGAGAGGGATGGACAGTGGGGGTGAGCACAGGGGTTAAGTCTGGGTCAGGGAGGGGGGTGGCTACAAGGTGGAGGAAGTGCCGAGCAGCAAGATGGTCAAGATGGTCAGAGGCCAGGGGGGCCCGAGTGGCGACAGCACCAGGGCCGGAGCCCGTGGCACATGGACCGTCAGGGACATGCCTCAGCATCCTGGAGGTAGAGACTCCCTGGGGCCACACCCATCAATTCAAGGACATTTCCCTTCTCCAAAACAAGCCAACCCATGCAGCAGAAGGGCACGGAGAGGCCCAGAGGGGGGGTTGGTGGCTTAGGAAGCCAAAACTTTTAGTTCCTAATTCAGAGCCTTCTCCCTCCCGTGTGGTGCTGGAGACCCCAAGACGACGGGAAGGTGGGTGTTGTGGGTTGAAGAGTGTCCCCAAAACGCACATCTACCTGGAACTTCAGCAGGTGGCCTCATTTGGAAATAGGGTCTTTGCAGAAGGAAAGGGTGGAGATGAGCGCACGCTAAATTAGGGTGGACAGGGCGAAGGGGAGGCAGAGTAGAGGGAGCCTAGTGCCTTCGGAAGGAACAGCTTCGGACTCCTGGTCTCCAGAACCTTGAGCCAATAAATGTCTCTTTAAGCCCACCCCCACCCCCGTTTGTGGTCCTGTAACAACAGCATTAGGGAGCTAAGACGGAGGAAAGGGCCGGGAGGGGCTTTGCCATCTCACCTCCTGGGCGCTGCCCTGCCCAGGGGTGGCGGGCGAAGAGCGGCAAGCCTCGGCAACCAGCCTCTTGAACTCTAGACTATTTGGGGCCACATTCTCTCTGAATTAGGTTGATGGGAAACTGCTGTCAAATACCAACAATTCCAGAAGATTCTTCCCAAGGATACACTAGTAGGAAGCAGCTCCCAGTACTGCCCGGTCGGAGCCCTTCAGCCCACCTTCTACTGAGTAGAGGGCAGACCTGCCATGCGTTTCTCAGTCATCTCCGGAAACGAGTGCTTCTGAAGTCCCTGAAACGGATTCTTCCCCTGAAGTAGGTTAAACCGTTCCCCGCAGCCACTTTTCCGGTGTCTTTATACTAGGTAAGTCCTGTTTAGGAACTAACTGCACTGGGATCCCAGAGTCCCAAGGAGGGGCTGTTCCTTCATTCTTGTAGTTTTGAGTTCAGGAGTAAACCTGGCCTCACCTTTGTCCTTGTGAGCCTCTGTCCACCAGCAACTGACCAAGACCAGCCTTCAGACAAAAAGGAGAACTGCACTTCTGGGGTGGGGAAAGGGGGGAAAAAATCCCCACGCCAGAGCCTTCTGGGTTTGCATTTGAAACATTTATTTCAGGAAATACATTTTCAACACTTTGTTATTTATACAAAAAGAGACTAATTTCTCGGGAGGCACATAGCAAAAGGCCATTGTGGAACAGATCGCAATGAAACGAACGTCTTCTCAAAACTGATTACAAAGAAGGAAAGCTCAGCCCTCCCCTGCCTTGCTGGACCCTGCAAGCATCCCCAGGGCTGGCCAAGGGCCCCCAAAAGGGAAGGCAGCCCGGATCCTGGGCATGGACATGGGAGCAGACATTTCCTTCAACGTCTTGGTGGCTTTGGCAAAAATATGGCAAGTCAGCAAGTAAACTGTCTCCCTAAGGAGTCCGGTTGGGGGACTTAGCTCTCCTGGGCGGGGGACCTCGCTCTCCTGGGTGGGAGAGGGGTGAGAACCCCATTGCAGATGGCATTCATGCTCGTGCACACGCACACGCACGCACTCTGCACACCCTAGGGCCCCTCTGCACCCCACGGCTTGTCTCATGAGCTGGGACCCCCGTCACAAATGACAATGTGCACCCATGTGTCGTCCCACCAGCCTGGGCTGGACATCTTGGTTTCCCCAGGAGTGGGTCAGGAGCCGGAAGGGGGCACTCTGGCCCACTGACCGGGCACGACAGTCAGGGGAAGGGGCAGGGGTGGGCCGGCCGGGCTGTGCAAATCTGCTCTGCAGCCCTGCTGTGGACCACCCCCACCCCACGCCCTCGTCTCTGCCCCTTCGAGGGTCTTTACTACGGGCCCGAGGCGGAGGGGACCCAGGCACATGGAGGCAACCGGAGCGTCCCAGGCTCACCTGGCCTCCCACCTCCCCGGGGCCCGGGGTCAGCCAGGGTGGGGGGCAGGAGGCAGTGTTAGGGTTCCAGGAGGTCTCCAACCAGGAGGAACTTGTGCACCTGGCCCCCTTTACCCGAGGGTGTGGCAGGCATCGGGAGCTTACAAACACCCCCAGAGCGGGTTTGAACTGGGCGATAATTTAACCAGAGCATCCTGGGTCGAACCAAAGGCTAAAGAGGCAGACAGACAGACACACGTCTCCCCAGCCACACGAGGCAGGACAGGGACCAACCAGCTCAGCCCAGCCTGACCCCTTCTCCACCAGATGCACCTGCTGGGACCTTCCCAAAAAAACCAGTGGGGTGGGAGTGGGACATCCTTTCTCCTTCCTTTCAATGGTCAATCGAATCCCAGCACATCGGGCACCCACAGTTCCATTGGAGGTGGCAATGTGAGGGGGTCACGGTGGGGAGAGGCGCCCAAGCTCCCGTCCCAGGACGGCCGGCTCTTGTGGACACTGAGTTAAAGGCACTTCCTGCTCCGGGGGGGCGGCAGCAGCCCACGGCCTCCCGTGTCTTAGCAACCGGCCACTGACGACTCGTGGGATTAGCTCTTGTCCTTAGGAGCAGGTGGGTGGGTGCTGAGTGTGGGTGCGGGGGTGGAAGGGGGGAAGGGGCTCCAGGCCCACCAGGCTTGCTCCAGGGCCACAGGGGAGCAGGAGGCCAGATGGGCGAGGCAGGTGCGCTCACGGGGCCTGTTCCCCGCACCTGCGGCCGCCCGGCACCCCGCAAGCCAACTGGATGGAAGGGGCGGCACAGGCAGGAAGCTGGGTCCTTCCGGGTCCCCTCTTGGCTACCGTCCAGCCTCTCCCAGACCTTGGAAAGGGCCGGAGACCCAGCCTCTGATCCGAGACCCCCCCAGCACGCCCCCCACGGTCAGTGGGCTAATAATTAACACACTCGAGATGACACGTTATCTTGTTACTGGGCGGCGTGTAAAAGGGACGGAGGAGGATGACAAATGCAGAAAACCATATAAAATAAAATGGAATAAGTGGGCAGGCCTGGGGTGGGGGGGCGGGAAGGACTCGGGGATGGGGTTCGGGCTGGGGGCGGGGCCTACATCTCCTGGGCTGCCGGCTCCTTCTCCTGGACGCCATTGGCCATGGCGCTGTTGCCCTCGTTGAGACGCCGTACCCGGTAGGCCTCGAAGTGGATGGTGCTGGTGATGTCCTTGATGTTCTGCATGTGTGTCCTGGGGGGCCGTGGGGGTCAGCGGGGGCGGGGCCGGGCAGGCACCTGCTCCCCGCATGCCCCCTCCCCTCCTGGAAGTCCCCCCTGGCTGGGGCTTGCAGCCACGCAGATGGGGTAGGGGTAGGGCCAGGCCGGCAGCCAGGGGGCTGGGGGCTGGGGCCCAGGTCAGCCCCGCCAGGTAGGGCCTGTCCGTCCTGAACCCCCACCTGGAGGTCCTCAAGGTCTGTCCCCTCCTCTTGGCTTCACCTTAGCCTCCACCCACCTGCTGGCTGCAAAGAAGCTGGGAGCTGCCTGGCGCCCCCGGCAACCGTTTCAGGAAAACCGCAGGGAGAAGCCTTAGCCAGGCCTGGAGGAGGGGCGCTGGGGACCCCGGCATGCCCCCAGTTGGGGCCTGCGTGCGAGGTGTGACACGGCCCCTCCATACAATGGGCAGCCAGGCCCCAGGGGACCAGAACTTGGCCCCGCCCAGCCAGGTGGCCTCATGGGGGTTGAAAAGGACCTTCACTTCTTGCTTCATTTCCAAGGGGGTTTTTTTTTTAATGGTCCTTCCACCTGTCCACCCACTGCCCCACACCGCGAGCCCGGCGTCTCTCACCTGATGAGGAGGTCCCGCAGGTAAGCAAACTCACAGTGTGTGGTGTTTTCAACTGAGGAGAGAGACAGAAGGGGCTTCAACACCGTGGCAGAGCAGCCGCTCCCGACCCGGCCTCTCCGTCCCCCAGGACGCCGGTGCTGACGGCAGCTTCTCTGAGAATGGCCCCGTGGGCAGACGAGAGGAAGGGGTGGCCGCCCCACAGCTGTGTCCTGGGCTAGAGACCCAGTTCCTGCTCTCCAGAAGGTTCCAGTCTAAGGGACACAGCACAGAAGCTGGACCAAGACAACAGCAGGGGAGAGTCAGATAAGGGGGACAGGGGCAGGGGTCTCTGCTCCACTGGGGGGAAGGGGAGGCCTCCTGGGGGAGGAGGACGTCCTGGACCTAAAGATGGGGGAGCAAAGAATGCCGAGGGTGGAGAGAGACGAGACCTGGAAACCGAGCAGCGGAGGAAAACCTGCAGTCCACGGCGTGGCATCCCACACACACGCCCTGCTTGCACACACTGAGGACACACGTGGACACGGGTGTGCTGCACACCAAGGGTTACCGCTTCATACGGCTCAAGAACAAAGTCAAGCCTGGCGCTGCCCGCGGCTTCGTGAGCATTATAAAATGCCCCCCCCCCACCAAATCCCAAAGGAATGGAAAGCCCAAGCTTCGGGAAAGCAGATCCTTCTGGGGGAGGCAGGAAGACAGGGCAGGGAGGAGCCAGAAGGGACCCACAGGTACCACAGAGCAGCCGGGAATATTCCAGGGCTTGAGCTGGGGTGGGTTCACAGCTTTGGGTATACGCTGCCTGTGTGCATCTACTGCACAACAGGACATTTCACAAAGACCAGTTATCACACAAGAACAAACTAACAGGAGGGGGCTGACAGTGAGCATTGCCTGGACCCAGGGGGTAACAGAGAAGTGGGACCAGGCATTCGTGCCACCCTGGGTGGAGTGCCTTCTTGTATAGGCTTTAATCTATCTTTGTACTCCCCTATGAGTTCTGTATGATTATTCCTCTTCTGTAGTCTAAAAAAATGGGGCTAAGAGAATATAAGCAATTTGTCAAGAGTTCCATAGCTCGTAAGGCCAGAAGCAGGATTTGAATCCCACGTCTGGCTCCCCGGGGCTTTTCTCTGATTTTCGCTCGACAAGCCAGCAGGTGGGCAGAGCCGGGCTGGGGCTGTGCAAGACCAGAGTAGCCCCAGCCGGGCCGAGCTCAGGAGCTCCTGAGCCTATGTTCTGGCTCCCACACTAGAACCATCTGCAGGCTCACCACCACACAGCGCTTTACCTAACTGGAAGGGCAGGGAGAGCTGGTGGGGAGAATGGAGCCCCAGAGTCAAAGAGTGAGTTCTGCTTCCTGGCTGTGAGACATGGGCAAATAATTCTGGGCTCTCTGACCCTCGGTCTCCTCATCTGTCCTCGTGGGGGGACATGAGATGAATTAAATGAGATAATTGTGTGATTTATTACACTGCACCTTCCTCCTGAAAATGTTTCAGGCAGTTTTCCTGGGATGGATAGAATACTACAAGACAATGAGTACCTGTGGGAGGAGAAAACAAAGAGAAAAAACAGTTGCAGGCTGAGGAAGCAAAGGCACTTAATAGCAAGCATGCTGGGGGTCAGCACAAAGCGGCCGCTTCCCTGGTCAGTCATTACTTCACAACATCCCCGAGAGAAAAGCAGGTCAAGAGCTCTGGGATAGTGCAACCTGCTTGGAGCTAAGACAAGGCCGGCATTCGAGGTCCTCGTAAAAGGGGGCTGGGATGTGGCAAACACCACCCCACAAGCTCTTAACCCGACAGACTCCACGGGGCTGTTTCTTATAAGGACACTCAACACGGGCTGGGGGCATCACAAGTTGGTGGACCTCACAGCAATTTGATGGAGACACAGCATAGAAAACCAGCTTCTTCCACTTCGGGGCAATTTCCGCTTACAGGCTGGCTGCAGTGCCCAGAGCTGGCCACGAGGCGGCAGCAGAGGAATGCCGCGCCCGGGGTTGCCCCCCCCCGGGGGGGTTTGCACCCTCCCATTCTTAGCCCCAATTTCGCCGCCCTCTGAAATGTGCCTTTCATAAAAAGGCTCCTGAAGAAATGAAATGGAACAAGAGGGGCCAAAGGAGGCCGAGCCCAGGGTAAACCCTGGCTGAGAACCTTGACATTGGACGGGAGGCAAGGGGGACCCCAAAGAGATGGCCCGGGGGTCGAGGCCCCTGGCTGGGGGCACTGCAGAGAGATCAGGCCTGCGGCAGATGCTGGAGGACACCCGGATGGCTGCTGCCCAGCAGCACCCACAGTGGATATGGGGTTGGGGGAAGAGGCACCCGGTCTTTCCACCAGCATCAGAGGGGCCGTACCAGCTCCTCCAGGACGGGGTGGGGGTGATTCCAGAGCTCCGCCCCCTGCACCCCCTTTCCTCCAGGGGTACTGGCTCCTCCCCCCAGGGGGTGGTGAGGAGTAAATGAGGTAAAGGAGGTGGTTTTCATTCCCATCAGGTTCAGTCTCTCGTTTTACTGACATCTTGGCATGCAGCGTCCACTCTGTGGATGGTGCAACCTGAGACCCGGCGGGTGGGGGTGAGGGGGTGTTAGGGGCTTCGCCCCAGCGCATGGTGTGAGTGGGTGCGTGGAATGGGGTGCCCGACCTCCAGGCACCTGCCCCCAACTTGCTCTCACCCTGACTTCGACTGGGCCGTTAAGCCAAGTGGCTCATGAGGCACAAAGTGTCCCCTTTTCCTTCTTCCATTCCAAAGAGAAAGAGGGAGGAAGATAAGGAGATGCCCAGACCCATCTCACCTGGGGTGTCCCCCAAAAGGTATGTCCACGCCCTAAGCCCCCGGAACCTGTGAGCATGACTTTTGGAAATTAGGGTACAGATCTGGATACGAGGTAGCCTGGATTTAGGCCCTAAGCCCAAAGACTGGGTCCTGATGGGAAAGACGAAGGAGCTGCAGTGCCAGTGCCGCGGCCACAGGCCAAGGAAGAAGCCCGGCCACACCCTGGTTTCGGACTTGCCCTGGGGGGCACCGTTTCTGTTGCTCTAAGCCCCAGGTTGTGGTCCCCTGACCCGCAGCCCCTGGAAACGAATGCACCCCCAAACTATAAGGCGTGAGGCTTCCAGGACACTCGGCAGGGCGGGCTGCAGAGAGCGATGCCCCGTCCTTCTCCACGTCCGGAGAGGCTGGGGACTGGCCCAAGGTCACAAAGCACCCCTCCTTGGTGCACCCCACCCCCAGCTCTCTCTTCCCCAACCACCGCCCTGCCCTGCCCCATGGGGTGCAGCCTGTGGGGTCTGGGCAAGCCCCATGCCTCCTCGTGTCCAGTCACTTGAGGGGGGACGATGCACCCTCCCTGGCCGCTGGGGCCCCGCAGCGCGGTGGCGCCCAGAGGCCCAGGCTCGGCCCCGCCTACCTTCAATGGTGCCCCACCGCGTCTTCCTGCCCAGGATGCGCTTGCCGTTCACCTGGTACTCGTGGTCGCTGCCCACCACCGCGAACGGGATCATCTCCTGGGGAAGGGCCGGGCCTCGGTCACCGCGGGAAGGACTCCGGACGCCCTCGGCGCGAGAGGGCGGGATGCGTGCTCAGGATGCGCGGCCGACCCACGGGCCCCCCACTCACTCGGAACTTCTCGTTCACCAGCCGGTCCTCCGAGTCCTCATCAAACTCCTTCTGGGGGTAGACCTCGATGCCATTGGACAGCAGGTCCGCGGTGATCTGGGCCGGGAGGACAGAGGTGTGGGCGGCAGCCCCTCTGCCAGGAGACCTTCCTTGGGGCCCCAGGCTCGGGGCCCGGGCAGCTCAGAGGCAGAGGCTCGGGGCCCGGGCAGCTCAAGGGCAGCCCCAGGCTCGGGGCCCGGGCAGCACAGGGGACAGTCCCAGGCTCGGGGCCCGGGCAGCACAGGGGACAGTCCCAGGCTCGGGGCCCGGGCAGCACAGGGGACAGTCCCAGGCTCGGGGCCTGGGCAGCTCAGGGGGCAGCCCCAGGCTCGGGGCCCGGGCAGCTGAGAGGATAGCCTGGCCTGCCTGGTAAGGAGACATTGCAGCTCCAAGACACCCTGGAGCCATCAACCTGAGGGTCTCCTTGTCTTTCCTTTCTAGCTCGTCACCGTCACAACCCCACCTGAGCCTCCCCCTCACTGAAACTTCTAGAAACGCGCTCTGCAGCTCTCTCCCTGCCTGCACGTCCTCCTGCAGTCCAGCACGTACCTGTCCCGGGAACTGACGTCATCCCTGGCCCTTGAGCACTGACCCCAGGGGTGGTTTCTCATTCCCTCCCCTCCAGCAGGACACCACGCTGCAGAGTGGACCGCCCTTCCCTAAGCACGAGCCCCGAGGCCTGGCCCCGGACGGAAGGGCAGGACCGTGGGCTCCAGGGCCTGCCTCACGTCCACTGAGGCCGAGGGTCTGGGGGAGCCCAGGCACCTCGGTTTCTAAGGCTGCCCAGGTGGTCCTGGCGTGCAGCCTCTTAGGAGGGGCTGGCCCAGGGCTCCCTCCCCGCAGCCAGCAGCGGCCTCTGGACCGTGCAAGAGACGAGGAAATAGCCGATTGTCCCCCCGGGTAGCGGAGGTCCCGTTTGGACTTTCTCCGCCGTCTATCAGCAACCAGTCCCCTCCACGGGCCTCGTTCCCTGGAGGGCCACAGCAGGACACGCCGTGGCCTGGTCTGTGTCCTCGCCAAAGGCCCCACGTGGAGCTGCCACCGAGACGGGGGAGCTGGGGGGATTAGCCCAGGACGGCGCACGTGCTGCGGGGCGTGACCCCAGCAGGCCGCCCGCGGGGCGGGGTCCGGGAGCCCACCCGCTGCTTGAAGTAGACTCTCTCCTCCAGGGTCAGCGTGTCGGCCTTGGCGATGACTGGGACGATGTTGACCACCTTGCTCAGCCGTTTCATGAACTCGATGTCCAGGGGCCTGAGCCTGAAGCAGAGGGCAAGTCAGACGGCTCGGGGGAGGGTGGGCAACAGGAGGGTCGCGTGCCCAGGCCCAGGGGGGCTGGGAGAGGGGCCGCGGGGGGCCTTGGCTGGGGGTCCCCGGGGGAGGCCTGCTGGCCAGACCAAGACGGGAGCTGGGTGCCAGCCGAGCCGTGCGTGTGGAGCGGGGAAAGGCCCCTGGACACAAGTGGCTCAGCTGAGCCCGGGCAGGCAGGCCGGGGGGCAAGGCCAGCCCCGAGCCCCCCACTCCATGCCGGTCCACTGGGCTGGCCATTTGCTGGGCTTCAACTAGACCGGTGAGAGGGGGGAGGAGTGAAGGCACTTCACACCTGCTACATGCTGGCCACCCCCCGAGCCAGTGTCCAGCCGCCCAGACCCACCAGGCTCCAGGGTCCTCAGCTCCAATGGGCACAGCGGGCAGGCTCTGGAATGGGGGGTGCCATTTTCCCACCCAGTGCCCTCCCTACCCCCGCCCCCAAATCAAGAATAACCTCAAGGCCTTGGGAGCCGGGGCACCTGGGAGGCGGGCACTACTGCCTGCCTGGGTCCGAGCCCAGGGCTGCCAGGTCTGAGCGGGCCATGGCTGGGGGCCTGCCTGCCCTTGGCTGGCCCGGCCAGTGCCACGCTGGGGGCCACGGCCGAGGCTGAGCTCAGAGCAGCCAGAGCAGCTGCCAAGGGCTCCGTGGACCAGCCCTGACCCCCGCGGCCCATGTGGTCTGGCGGAAGCTCGTGGCACGGTCCTTCTGCAGACCCCGTTCCAGTGCCCCCACCCGGCCAGCCTCCGGCGCTGTCCTCGGGTCTCCACATATCAATGCAGCAGATCCCCCCCACGTTCCGTGAAGCAGGGTGTCACCATCACCACAGGCTAGGAACGCCGGCACAGAGAGGGCCGGCGGCCTGCTGAGGACACCCAGGCTGAGTGCCCCCAAACGCCTGGCCTGAGAACACAGGCCGCCTACAGCTCAGGTTCCAGACCCTCCCGGAACCCCCCTGGTCCTCCGCAATCCCAGACACAAGCTGAAAGGCGTGGTCCAGAGATCAGAGCAAGACTCGGGAGCACAGCGGCCCGCAGCCCAGCCCCTCTGGCCTGGCAGCAGCTGTGAGGGAAACAGACCCCCGGGCACCTCCCACCCCCGACCCAGGCCCGGGGCTGGGACATACGAGTGGCCTGTGGCCGGGATGAAGTAGAGGCAGCAGTGGACACGCGTGTCAGGGATCCGCTTCTTCCGGTTGATGTTGATCTCCTCCTGCAGGTACTTCTCGTACTGGTCGTTGATGAACTTCATGATGGGCTGCCAGCTGCATGCAGGGGCCGGGTCAGCCACGGGCAGGGGCCTCACGTGGCAGGACCGCTGGGGGGCACAGCTTCCCGCCCGCACAGCCGACCCCAGAGACCCCTCCCCGATGCACACCCTGGGGGTGGGCGTTTGACTTTCTGAGCAGAGGGATCAACGCCTTATCCCAGAGTCCCCAAACCAGCCTCCCTGGGCTGAACCTTGGCCTCCAGATGGGGGAGGAGGAAGAACAAGTTTCCGGGGAGACTAGGCTCTGGGCCAGAATTTCCGGGCCCCCCAGACACGTGGCTTCAGCAGCATGTCGAGGGAGAGCGCCCCCCTCCCCCATGGCCGTGAAGCACCCCCTGGCTCTGACTCTGGGGGTGCCCAGCAAGCCTGGCCCCCCACTGCTGCTCCTCCAGCTGGAGCAGGGCCCCCCCACTCCCAGGGACCCCGGGCCCCTCACCAGTTCTCATTGTTGATATGGTCCCCGAACCCTGGCGTGTCGATCACCGTGAGCTTCATCCTGACGCCCTTCTCCTCAATATCTGTGGAATCGACGTGCCCGCCGAGCTCAGAGGGGGCCGACCACCCCCCAGGTGCCTGCCTGACCGGCCCTGTCCCAGCCGGGCCCTCCTGGGCACCTCAGGAAGGCGGTGATGGCCCTGGGGGGCCGCTGGTCTCCAGCAGAGCTAGGGGCAGGCATCCGAGGGCAGGCATCCGGGTGGCCCCGCGCCCGTGGCTTTTGGTGGAAATCGTGGCTGTCTTCCAGGAGTGCAGTCTGCCCACAGGGTCCTGGGAGACTGACCTCAAGACAGTCGCTCCCACCCACTCTCCCTACGCCAGGGGGTGGGCAGGGCGCGGCCCCGGCTCGGTTGGGACCCAAGCGGGCCCGACTCGGGGCCCCCTATGCCCACAGTCCCAGGAAGCCCCCTCCCCGGCCTCCCCCAGGCGCGCCCCTCCCGGGCAGCCACGCACCGTGAGTGATGGACTTGATCTCGATGGTCTTGGGGATGCGCTCCTCGGACGTGGGCTGCACCGACTTCCGGCTGATCTTGGACTTGAAGAGGGTGTTGATGAGGGTGGACTTGCCCAGGCCGCTCTGCCCTGGAGGAGAGGAAGCGGGTTGGCGGGCGCCCTGGAGGGGGCGCTTCATCGGCCTCCTAAGCGGGGGGCGCATCTGGGCAGGTGGTCTGTGATGAGGTAGCACCCCCCACCCCAGCCAGGGTCCTGCAGCCGTCCTAACCGGGCCCAGCGCCCTCCCTGAGAGCCGCTGCGGGTGGGCAGGGACCCACGGCCGCCTCTGAGGACCACGACTCGGCACCAGCACACGGTAGCGAGGCCGAGGGCCCGGTGGGCCTGAGTCCCTCAAAGGAAGGCTCTGTCGGCGGTGGGAAGGGGCGCGCGGGTCAGCTGCAGGGTCTGTGGGTGGGCGAGACCCCCGCCGGTGGTGCCTGCCCAGCCCTCGTGCTCCTCTGCAGGGGCGGAGGCTCTTTGTGGGTGGCCCCCGCGTCTCGGTCTACCCCCGGGACAAGTCAAGCTCTCAGGAGGCCGGGCCTGAAGCAGATGCCAGCAGCCCTCCCAGAGCCCCTCGGGATTCCCGGGACGCTCCCAGCCTCCTCTGGGGCCTCAGCCACAGGCTGGAGGGACTTTGTTACGAAGGCAGGCGCTCCCCCACACCATCCCTCCTGGCTTCGGTGGGGGGTTCTGGGTCAGGGGGCAGAGGTCAGGAGGCAGGACAGACCAGGACACCGGGGCTTGGCCGAGCCCCTACGGCGTGTGGGAGCCGACGACTTCTGACCACGGGGCTCATCAGGCCGCCCCGTGCAGGGTCCCAGGGCTCCCTGGAGGGGCCGGGACACTAGGGTGGGGGGTAGGAGGGGTGTCTGTGTGAGGTCCGAAGGAAAGTTCTGAAGAGCTCGGCCTCAGGGCTGCAGGCGTCAGGCTGTGCAGGCAGAAGCCCAGGCCAGGCTTCAGGCCAACTGTCCAGTGTCCCAAGGTCCAGTGAGGCCTCCAGAAGCAGGGAGGGGATGCCGGAACCCCAGGGAGAGCGCGAGACATGGCGCAAAGGAAGAAGAAAACCTGCAGGCAGCAGGTGGGCGGTTCACGACTCATAGAGGGCAGGAAGGAAGCACGCAAGCCTGGGCGTGTGGGAGGAAACCGCTCAAGGTCACGGGAATGGGGCAGTGGGCCCTGGCACCAAGTTCCCCGAACAGCCAGCGGGGGGAGTTCCCCGGACCCCTCAGCCACCCCAGTGGGGATGGAGGGTGGCTCTGGGACTCTGAGAACACCTGCTTTGGTGTCGCCTGCATGGAGCCCAGCGACCTCGGTCCTGACCCTGGGCCTCGGGGCGTCCTTGTAAAACGGGGCGCCGTCTTTGCAGTGTTGCTGGGGGGGGGGTGGTGGAAGTGGACCCAGGAGCTTCAGAAACAAGAGGCCACCCGTGGCACTCTGTCCAGGTCAGGGTGAGCACTGCCCTCCGGGCCCTTCGATGACCAGCCACAGAGACCCCAGGGCCATTGCACTGTCCGTCAGCCCTCTGAGGCCGGGGGCCACCTGGAGGGGATGCAGCCACGGACTCCATGTCCCAGGGAGGTGGTCCAGCTGCTGGGAGCCTCCGGCCAGGCCTGTGGGGCTGGAGGTCCGGCCCCACCCAGGGCTCGAACATCTCCTGTTGCTTGGATAGTGCAGCGAAGCTTCGGCACAGCCCCAGGTCCCACCCGTGCCGGCCATCGCAGGGGGCCAAGGCCCTGGGGGATCCGACCGAAGCGGAGGCCCCTCCTCCCCGCACTGCACACACACAGTGTCATGTGCCCAGTTTTACAGATGAGTAGACTGAGCCCAGGGACTTGGGTAGCCTCCGGTTCCACAGCTGATGTTGCCTGCGTGTTGTCAGGTGTCCCCCGTGGGGCTTTGGGGGAGGGGGCGGGGGACGGCCAGTGAGGCGGTGGGGAGGGGACACGGGCACAGGGAGGCACTGGGGGGCGGCGCGTGGCCGGTGGGGGCGGGGCACTCACCGACCACCATGATGTTGAACTCGAAGCCCTGCTTCATGGCCTTCCTCCGCATCTGCTCCAGGATGGAGTCGATCCCCACGTAGCCGAAGTCCGCAGGGGCCTTGTCGCCCCGCGGCGCGGGGGCCTGCTTGAGCCCTGAGTCCCTGGGGGTGTCGGCCATGTCGCCGGTGCAGCCGGGCGCTGCCGCGGTGGCTGCGG
Source organism: Tolypeutes matacus (assembly GCA_026826555.1). NCBI lineage: Eukaryota > Metazoa > Chordata > Mammalia > Cingulata > Chlamyphoridae > Tolypeutes > Tolypeutes matacus. Next base: position 17,581,394 of record JAKSZT010054478.1, on the reverse strand, counting down.
GAGGAAGGCAGAGCGTTAGGGGCAGCGCGGGTCCTCGGAGGCGCGGCCCGTCGTCCCACCATCCCCCATCTCTCAGATGGGGAGACTGAGGCGCAGAGAGAGAGAGGTGAAGGAACTGCAGGGTGCCCAGGGCTCAGGCTGCCGTCCTCCAGCTCCGCCCCCCACCGCCGCACAAACTCACACGCACTTTTGAGTCCCCCTGTACCAGCCCAGCCCACCTGGCCCCCTCCCGAGCCCCGAGCCCTCCTCCCACTGCGGCGTGAGCTGCACCCTGCACCCTGGAGCCACTGCTCCCCCACAGTGGCTGGGTGGACCTCCATCTCCTTCACCTCCACTCAGGTATGTTCCAGCTCCTGCTGCAGCCGGCCTGACCCCGAGTGGGGACAAAGGGGAAGGACAGAACCAGGCTGTGCCAGGTCGGACCACATCCTACACAAGTTGTCCCCTGAAATCCGTGGAAGGCGCCGAGCAGCCCTCCTCGAGGCCGAGCTGTGCGGGGACGGCCCCTCCTGGATGAGGACGAGGCCCAGCCCAGGGAACCTCCGCCTCCCCCCCTGCCCACATCGGCCCTGCGCCCACACCCACAGGCCAGGACGAGGTTTCAGGTCCGCAGACGGGCAGAAGGACAGAGCGTCTCAAAATAGCTCGGGTTCAGCAGTGTGGAGGTTGGAGGTGAGAACCTGCCTGTTTTGCGCCGCTCGCTCAAAAACTTACAGTCCTAGGTCAGACCCAGGTGGCCCCACCAGGGTCTGGCTCTAGGGGCCGGCACCTCTGCCAGCCTCTCCAGCCCCCCAAGGCGGGGGCCTGACTCCCCCGCCTCGGGCTCAGCTCTCCCTGCTCAGCTGGGGGGTCCCAGCTCTTCCCACCAGCTCTGCCTGCTCAAGACCTCATCCCATCGCACCCCCGGGGAGGCCCTGCCTGCGCCTTACCGCTCCTGGCACGCTCTGAGCTCAGGGGAAGGGACCACACTGGCTGCTCTGCTGCCCCCTCTCAACTCTTGAGAGGCGGTGGTACCCCGGGACGGCCGGACGGGAGGGAAAGGGGGCCCTCCTGGGGCGCGCACCCACCAGGGAGGCTCCAAGCACCCCACAGCCGAGTGCGCACAGGCCTGGGTGCCTCACGCTCTAGGAGGCGGGGGGGGGGGGGGGGGCCGCCTTCTGTCCTCCCCGCCCCAGGGAGCGGCAGGTTTTCAGACCAAAGGGCCCGGGGGGTAGGCCTCAGATGAACTGCTTTTCTACTTCCTGGGGAAACAACCCAAGTCAGAAACGCAGGCAGGCTTAACCCGGCGTGCCCCAGCCCCAGCGCCCCCGCGCTCCTCTCCACTGCGCTCCATCCCACTTCGCTGGCGTCGTCAGAGGGAGCGGAGACCCCCGACCCCCTGAACCAGCCGCTGGGGGCGGGCGAGGAAAAGGCCGAGAAGGGCCCGGCTTAGGAAACTCAGCTGCGGAAACTGGGAAGTGGGGTTGCTTGTCCTCAGCAGTGCCTTGGTTCCTCAGTTACTGCACTTCTGTTTTCTCAGCCTCGAGGGGATAATAAATTTGACTTCACAGAACTGGGATTAAGATTAGACAACATCATGCATGTAAAAATGGCAGGGATGGCCAAGGGGGCCAAACCCAAATTCCCAGCAACCTCAGCCAGGGCAGAGTCTCCGGGGTCAGGGCTCCCTTTCCTCAGGACTGGGAGCCAGCCACGCCGCCCTCCCCACCCACGGCCTTCCGGGGCCTTCCGCGACCTTCCGCCTGCGTGGCCCTGGGAGGCTTCGAGGGACTGGCTTTTGCTCCCTCTTCAGAAACACTCTCCCTGGGGCTTCTAGCATCTTTAAATAAACAAAGCACAGAGCCACATCTGGCCCAACATGTGGCCTGGGGCCGCTTCCTGGAGGCAGACATAAAGCCCCGTCTTAGGGGCAGCGGTTCAGCCACGACCCACGTGACTGAAAATTGTTTCCATCTGCCCGTGGGTCTGGAGCTATTTTCCCCAGCAACGGCCTCCCCCCTTCCCCCCTCTCTCCTTCCCCTTCCCCCTCCCCCCTCGGGCAGCACCCAAGGAGAGGCGCTGCCCGAGCTCTCCCCGCCTCCCGCGAGGGGCCCTGGGGAGCGGGGAGCCACGGGGGTCGCCCCAGCAATGGACCCCGGCTGGCCCTTCCGCGGGCACCAGCACCCAGAACGGAAAGCAGATCGGAGCAAACATCCCACCTGGCGCTCGGGCACGGTCATACGATTCCAGGACAAGCCCCACTCTTCCCTGCGGTCCCCCACACAGGTCCGAGCCAGTCCTGCAACCCCGCCTTACCGCTGCCACGCCCGAGCACCCAGCGCAGGTGGCCGTCAGAAGCCCCTGCTTCTCCCCCTGGGCAGGGCGTCCGTCCCGGATGAGCGCTGTGGTCTGTTTTCAGGACCCCCACACGGGGAAAACCCAAGACCCCAGCAGGCCGACCTTTGCCCACAGGCACTCTCGGTGGCCCCCGGGGAGCTCGAGCCGGCGGAGGGGACGCTAAGGTCCCCCGGCCAGCGCCACCGCAGGAACTTCTGCACTGCCGGGAACGCCCTGCGTCAGGCTGCCCGTTCGGGAGCCACCGGCCATGTGCGGCCTGCCCAGCTGAGGAGCTCTCACTGATTTGCTTTCCGTATTAATTAACGTCATTTAATTTTAACTCATTTAAACTTAAATAGCCGCCCGCAGCTAATGGCAACTCCACCGGGCAGCTCGGCCGGCAGGATTTCTCCCAAGGACACAGCCCGAGACCCCCGCTGCGCTCTGCAACCTTGGACTTTCACAATCACTTCTTCGGTATCTGAGTCACATCTGGGAGGGGAGGTGGCCTGTTTGGCCGCCCACCGGCTCTCGTGCTTTATAAACGCTCGTGCGATGGCCTTTGCAAAATGGCACTGTGGTCGAAGACAGGCTGACTGTGCAAAGTGGGGGACCTCAGAATCGGTCCGAATGGAGCCGTGGGAGTCTCCCCTTGGGGGGCTGCTCGCCCACGCCAACCCTCTGTGCATGGGGGACAGTCAGCGGGTGAGGGGCTCGTCCAGCAGACACACGAAGGTAGACAGAAGCCCCAGCCCCCCCACCCCCACCCCCAGGGCTGTATGGCCTGGCTGGGAGCCTGGGGACACTTCCACAGCAGGCTGGGTAAGAGCTGAGAGCCCTGCCCCGGGGAGCCAACACCCTGGGGGCAGAAAAGCAGAGAAGGGGGGCCGCTGGTCCAGTTCACAGCAGCGTCCGCAGCTGCGAGCCTCCTCCCGAGGCCCATCCAGGACCTCTCCGCTCCCCATGGCCCTGTCCTCTGGACTTGGGTTTTGTGCCCAAACATTACCAGAAGCTCTAGAAAGGGAGGTTCATACCAGAACAGAAGAGGTTCCCCCTTTATGTCCCAGATGACACTCACTGCACCCTCTTCAGGTAAGCAGAGCAAGAAGGAGCCCCATTTTTTAAAAGTGGAAAACACAAGCTCAGAGAAGTAAAGTAGCTTAGCCAAGGTCACACAGCATGCCAGCCTCTTGTCACTGCTTGAGTCCTGCTTGGGAGAGTCCCTGGGAAAGGTGAGCTGGAGGCACGGTGCCCTCCTCCCTTGACTGCGGAGCCAAACTGCCAAGACTCCCACCTGCGTCACACCCGGAGGTTGGAGAGGCCAGGCTTGTTCCGGGAGTGCTGCGGCTCTGGGGACACCCTCTCCATTGCCCAGCAGGCCAGCCCAGCTCCCCACGCCCTGCCCTCCTCCGTGGAAGGACAGCCCAAGGGAGCCCCCCGCTGGGGAGGCCGCACACGCTGCGTCAGTCTTCTTCCAGCCGAACCATCAGCAGTACCCCGGCTGATTCTCAGGAAGCCTGGACGGTTATCTGTGTGGTCGGCTGACACTTGAGGCAAGGGGCAGGGCCCGCGGCTGGGGACAGGGACCTCAGGCTCCCCCAGTCCACGGGCCCTTACCTGGGTCCCTCCACCACTGCTCCACCTGGGAAAAACGGGGTGGACCTGCCGCCTCCCCTCCAAACCTGCAAGCTTCTCCAGAAATAGCTCAATAGTGTCCACAACTGAAGAATGGATAAAGAGGCGGCTTGTCCAAACATTGGAATATTACTCAGCCGTGAAAAGGAACGAAGTTCTGATTCACGCTGCAGCGTGGACGAGCCCTGAAGGGCCAAGGGAAAGAAGCCAGGCTCAGAAGGACGGATGTTGTCTGACCCCACGCACATGAGGTATCTGGAGCAGGTAAACCCATAGACGGAAAGCAGACTAGGGTTCCTTTAGGGCCTGGGTGTCTGGCGTGTGTGTATGTGCAGTGGGAGTGCCTACTAATAGGCAAAGGACTTCTCTTCTGGGGTGATGAAATGTTCTAAAATTGGCAGTGGTGACGGCGGCACATCTGTGAATACACTGAAAACCACTGCACAGACTCTTTAAATGGGTGAACGGCATGTTACGGGAATTATATCTCAATAAGCCCTGTAAGAAGAAAAGGACGTACCAGTGACACTGGGTTGCCAAGAACCCAGCTGAGCCACGTGTCCACCCGCCAGCCCTTTAGCTCAGAGGTCAGCGGAAGCCCGGGGGTGCCGGGCAGGGGGCCGCAGCACCTCCCAGCAAGGGCGTTCCTGGGGTGGGCCGACCAGACAGAGGTGCTCGTGGGAGGAGACCTCACAAACTTCTCTCCGCAGGGCCCACTTTGGGATCGAGGCCCTTCTGGTGCTTCACCTTTACTCCTGCTTCCTGCTGGGGGAGTCCCCGCCCCCACCCCAGCCCACCCCGGCGGTGGCACCTGGTCTTCGGCTGGCGACGCAGCCTGGCTCCCATCTCTGCCAGTTGTCGGGACCAGCCCCCCTTTCTCAAAGGGTCCTGCAGGACCCCTGTCTCTAGGAGTTGACGGGGGTGGGGGGTGGGCAGGGGTCTAAAGCAGGAGAGGAAGGGGCCTCAGCCAGCCCCTGCCTCATTCTTCTGCTCTCTGTAACCCATGCAGCCCCAGCCAGAGCCATCTGGGGACTACTGCACCCAGTGACACATTTTTCTCCCCACCCAGGGTCTGCCAAGGATGACGGAACCGTATTGCCTTGTGCGGCTTGCTGGGATCGGGGCTGTGGGGCCGGCACGTGGCCGGGAGCCAGCCCCCAGAATGGAGCCGCCTGGGACGCTCCCACTTCATCTGCAGGCGAGAGCCACTCAGCACAGCTTCCGGAGGGCTTCCAGGGCCTGGCTTGGAAACCAACAACCAGGGGGGTTGCCCTTCTCTGCCCACCCTCTTCCCAGAAATGTCTACCTTGGCCCATCCGGGCAGAGCATCGGCCTCATCTGCCGAATGCAGAGGCAGTGCTGGGGGGCAAGGCCAACTCCAAGGGCGCCAGCTTCCAGAACCTTCCCTTCTCTCCGCCCCTCCGGAGCAGGCAGACGGGTCTCCCTGATGCACTGCAAGAAGGGGCCTGGGGCCTGCCCTCCACTCCCGGGGTTCCTGGAGTCCATGGCCCTGCAGGGTGCTTGCTGGAGCTGTCCGCGAGCTGCGTCCAGGCCCAGGCCCGGGGTGGGGGGACACCAAGCCTGCAGCTCCACACAGCCCTCCGCAGGGGCCACCGGAGAGCCTCGAGCCCTCACATAAAGTCCCTGGCTCCAGATGCCTCGCCCATCATGCTTGCCGGGTCTTGCAGTGCCTGCTACAACATGGCAAGTCCTCAGCTAGACGTTTGTTGAGTGAATGAGTGAAGAAATGAAGGAACGATGCCCATCACAGCAGCCAACGTGTACCGGGGCGCACGAGGTCCCGGCCCTCACAAAACCCTTCCCGCCCTCATTTCACCGGGCGACGAAACAGGCGCACGCGGAGCTGTCCCTCACCGGGTCATGGCGCAAACGAGGCAGGGCCGGGATTTGAACCAGATGCTGTGTCTGGGGCAGGAGCGCGGCACTGAGGCCGGGAGGGCGGGCGGCGCTGGCCCCTGCCCGGGTCCCTCTCCAGGGAGCCGTGCTGCGCTGCACACTTGGAGGCAGAGCCCGGAGCTGCCAGGAAAGGAGCACGGCACCCAGGGTTTGGTGGAGCTCCAGACCTGTCGGGGGCACTGGCATCTCCGTCTCCTTAGCTCCTGAGAAAAGGGGCCTGAAGACCAAGCCTCACTGGGCCAGCCCGGCACGGGGGTCCCCCGTTCCAGGGACCCTCACAGGAGCCTGGTGCTGATGCAGGCAAAGCCTGGTCCGCCAGAGGCCCCGAGCCTGGAACAAGGAGCCAAAGCGTCCAGGTGCTCCTGCCAATGCAGACAGCAACATCAGATCCTTATCAGGAAACTCCACTCCCCAAATGCCCAGCCCCAGAAGGAGCTGACAAAACCCAGGGGGGCCGTAAAAGATGACTCCCGGCTTGTAGTATGAGTGACAGGTCGGGGGAGAAGCTGCTACCCAACTTGGGAAAGGCAGGTTAAGGAAAAGGAATGGGAGGCGATGGGGATGGAAATCAGATCTGTGTGCAGAGGCAGGCAGATCACAGAGAAGACACCAAACTACACAATGTTTAAAAATAAAATTAAATTAAAAATGGCCATAAACAATGGTAGAAAAAGATCCAGGAGTCCTAATGGACAATGAAAACATATATTTCTCAACATCAATTAATTTTTTCTAACTGGCCATAAACAACAACGGTAGAAAAAGACCCAGGGGTCCTAATGGACAATGAAACACACATTCCTCAACATCAATTCACTCAACAAATATTTACTGAGCACATACTAGGTAGTAATAAACCAAAAGAAGATACCGAAGTCCTGAGGTCAGTATGAATGAAAACAGTGAGGGCATAGGAACATGAAGTTCATTTATTCAAATGCTTACTGGTTAAGAATTCCCGGCAGATTCGCAGCAGCTCCTTCCTTGTAAGGAACCTGCGGTCTGCTACGGCGATGCCAGGCCTTTTCTGTTTGAGTCACAAACCTCTTTTAGAAGCTGACGAAAGCTAAGGATTCTGTCCCTAGAAAACCCTCACGAACACACACACAAATACCTCTGGGCAATTTTGGCATTCATCAAAGAATCGGACGGGACCTTACAATTTAATCGGGTTACCCCCGAATTACCTTCCACACTCACTGAACTTTTCTACACACACACACGCACACACACACGCACACACACAAAGGAGTGCTGGGTTCCAGGACTAGAGAAGGGTGAAGGGAAGTTAAAAAGCATTAAAGGCTGGGCAAGAGAAGGAAAGGAGGTTAGAAGGAGGTCAGGAGCCCCAGGCCTCGGCTGCCCGCAGCAGGGAGACGGAGCAGGGTGGTCCCCAACCACCTCCGTGGGGGTGGGCAGGGGAGCCGTGGCAGGGCCTTCTCTGGAGGTCTGTCAAATCAGGATCTTCTCTGTTTACTGGAACGCGCTTTCTGTCCCTGTAAAACCTGTCCAGGGCTCTCCAAACGCTCCCCGGATGTCACGGGGGACTTCCTGTTCCCTTCTCAAGATGGAAACACTGGATATAAACGACCACACTTTGCAAATGGATGAGGGCGGCAATCGAGGACTGAACTTCCCAAAGCGCACTCAGCTCCGGAAACTCGGTAAGTGATTTGAAAATCGAATTACACTTCACACTTTGTGCGGGGCAGGAAGTGTCTCGGCGTTGTCCAGCTAGGAGCCAGATGGCAGAAATAGGAGATTTCAGCCCGCAGCCCGGAACCCTCTCCGGAGGAGGCCAGGATTGGCGAGCCCGAAAGCTGCATCTCCCGGAGGGGGCCCTCTCCCAGATTCAACTTCGACAAGAATGCAGTTCTAGGGTTTTTGCGTGAGTGGTTTTCTCCTTTCGGGGGGTGGGTGAAGCGGTGGGAGCGACAGGGTGGAAGGCTGCACAAATGAAGGCCTCCCCCAAGACCCCCCCCCCAGTGCCCTTTGCAACACCTGGGAGGGGACACACGCGTGGTGTGGTCAGCGGCAACTGCGCCCACCCTGTCCATTTGGGGTCCCCCCTTTCACCCTTGCCAAGCAAGCCTCCTCCAGCCTTCCCTTTGCCAAACACTTTACAGGAAATCTCTTCTGTATTGTTCAAGATGGAATCTCAAGAAGCTCTCCGTTTCTGCCAACGGGGTTTCAATTGGCCCCAGTCGGCAAAGCCGACTTTGGACCAAGTCCAGCTCTCGCCACCCTTCCCCCTTTCTGGAAGAGGCCCTGCTCTCTGTTCTTTCTTTTGCAACCCACCTCCCTCCCTCCTTCGGCCGAGTTTTTCACCCTGCCTGGACGGCCTACTGAGACATCAATCTTTGCTCAGAGCAAGCTCCCACCTGCAAACCGCCATTCCTCACTTCCCAGAGAGCTGCTCCCAGAATTCACGCCACAGCTAAGGCCACAGAGGAGCCCCTCCAACTTCCTGTGTCAGGGGATTTGGGTCTCATTTCTGTTTCCACCACCCCCTCGCCTTGCCCTGGCCCCGGGTGCCTCCTCCCACACAAGGGAACCTTCTAGAAGGCACAGGCCCCTACCCTAAAGTAAACCCAGGGTCGACCCTGCCCCTGCCCCACTCGCCACCCCCCCCCATCCCAAGTAGCCTGGCCGCCCGCAAATTTCAGTCAGGTCTTGGCAAATGTCTGCAGAGTTAAAAAGAGAAAGCACAGTTCCTCCACCAGGGATGGAAACGGGCCATTTGTCACAGGGAGGAATTTCCTGTTATCAGGGATGTCCCCCAAGAGGGGTGGGGGTGGACAGAGCAGCCCCTCTCCCCAGCCCCCTCCCCTATCAGCTGAACTGTCAGCAGACACACACCAGAGCTTGGTGGTAGGATGGAGGCCCCTCCTCCCCCAACTTAGGAAATCACTCGAAGTAACAAAACGTAGGCGAGGGTCTCTGGGGCGCAGCAGGGCGTCCCCCTGACAGGAACTGAGCAGAAAAAGCGGTTTCCCCCCCAAAGATAGCAAACAACTCCCTCCCCCTGCAGTTCAGACCCTGGGGACGCTGCTTGAGGCTTCCAAGGCCCCTGGTTCTTTCAGGAAGGCAGAGAGGGGCAGGGGCTGACAGCAAGGCTGGGGGTGGGGCAGCAGAGAGGGGGCACATTCCTGGGCCTGACCAAATGACCCCTTAGCAAGGGAGAAGACCGACACGACTCTATCGGAGAGTCCGCGAAAGCCAGCAGGGATCCACAGCTCTGGGCCACTCCGAATCGGGCTTCCCACGCGTCGGCAGCGTGAGCTGGGAGAGGTGGGAGAGCTGGAGTCCTTTTCTGTCCCCACCTCCGAGGCCTCCTGCCTTCCCTCTGGAAGCCCTTCCCACAGCTGCCTCCTCTCGGCTAGGCAGGCTTCCCACTTCCTCCAGAACCGCTCTTAAGACACCCCACGCACCCCCCCCCAGCCACATCCAGCCCCCTGCTCTCCCGTGGGATGCACCCCAAGGCATTTTCCAAGCGCAGGACCCAGGGACTCCAAATGTTCTCAGAAACGGCGGGAATGAATGAACGAACGAACGAACGGCCTATCCAAAGTGGTTCAGAAACACACACAACCCGGACCCCAGGACCTCCCCAGGAGAAAGCCGTGTGCGGGGATGGGGGGCTGGCCTCCTGCCCGGGGAGATGCTAAGCCCCAGACCCGAGTCTAGCCGGGGCAGCCGATGCCAGCCTGACCCTCCCCTGGCGGCTCCATCTTCCCATCTGCATCTCTGGGCTGGGGGCCCTGGCAGGAGGGGACTCCCAGGGCCCACCCTCACCCCACACTGCAGGCCATGAAACCCTGACCACCCAGCCGATTCTTTCCAGCATATTCTCCCCTCTTGGCTTCTGGGCCGGGGCTCCTCTGATTCCCTCCTGCCTCTGGCTGCTTATCCTCCGCCTCTTTGCAGGTCCTCCTCCCTCTCTACCTGGGCTCAGGCCTGGTGCCTCGCTGGACACCCTCCCCTGGGGGCTTCACCTGCTCTCTGGGCATTAAATGCCAACAATCCAAACTTCAGTGTCCAGCTGGGACCACTCTCCCAGACTCCAAATTCCCACACCGGGCCAACCCAGCAGCTCCCGTGAGTTCACTTGTTACTTGGCAAACATACACTGAAGCCCCACTCGCGCCCGGTGCTTGATACTGGGCACCCATGGGTCCTGCCCTTGAGAAGCTGGGGTGTCTGTCTCAAAGGCATCTCAAGCTGCACGTGCCCCACACTGGACTCTGGACTTCCTACCTGCCCCCTGCCCTTCTTCCAACTTGAGAAAATGGCCTCTCCATCTTTCTAGTTACTACGGTTAGAAATCCAGGCACCACCCTGCTCCCCCTTTCCATCACCCCAAGTCCCCTTTGATTCTAACTCCAGTAGCTCTCCAGGCGGTGACCTTCCATCTCCATGGCTACCCTCTTGTCCCCAGTCCTCCAACCCATTCCCCTGGGAGCACCAGAAAAGTCTGTTAATAGCGTAATCCGCTCCTTCTCCACCTGGGACCACACACACAGGCACCTGAGGCCAATGGTCCAGGCTGGAATCTTGTTCCTCCGCTCACTGTGTGACCCTAAGCAAGTAACTCAACCTCTCTGAGCCTCAATTCTCTTAGGTGTAAAACGGGATGGCGATGGCGATGCCCACCCCCCACAGGGATGCTGTGACACGACAAGATCTAAGCATCTGCTGAGGAAACCCCAGCCCCCGCTGGGTGCTCCAGTTCGGACCCCTTGCCCCTGGCTCCCTTTCAGCTCTTGCAACAAGGTCTTCACTGAGGTCCTCCCTGCCCAGAACGTTCTCTCCCGGCGCCGCTCCTGGGGAGCTCTCCCTCACCTTCCCACGACTGCTAATCTACAGCGGCTCCCTCCTCACCATTCCTGGTGTATGCCTGCCCCCACCCCCACCCCCACCCCCCACTGGAAGGGAGACACAGCACAAAGTACCTGGCCTGGAAGAAGTACCAGTGAAATGCTGCGAGTGAGCGAGCGAACCGTCAGCTCCCGCCCAGACTCCTTCCCATCCTCGGGACAATCCCGCTGCTGGCCGGTGTGTCCTTTCCCACGCGCTTCCCCGCGGCTTTCCGTGTGGCGGCGTGTGAACGAGATGTCAACAATTTCCGGTTTCCATTGCCCTGCTGGAGCCACAAAGCACAGAGGCCGGAAGGATGGATGGGCTTCCGGGGACAGCTCTGCGCCCATTCAGGAAACTTCGCTCAGGAAATGGCGGGGGAGGGGGAGGGGGGCCTGGCTGCACGGCTGGCCTGGGCCAGTGCCCTGGTCCTGAGACCCACCCCCCATCCCCAGCCACCCCCCAACACCTGCCGGGAGCACAGCACGTGGAGCTGGTCCTCAAATCAGACCACCTGGGCCTCCGCTGGGCCTGAAACCGTGGACCAGCCTCTCGCCGGGCAGCCACGGTCTGGCCTGCACCCCGGGGCCCGGAAGATGGCACCAGCACCCCTGCAAGAACGGCCGAGCCCGTATTTGTGACTTGGAGGTTTCCTGCGGGGCCAGGACCAGGAGCTGGCAAGCTAATAGGGCAAAAACAGCGATCCGAGAGCCACGGGTTCCGGTCAGCTCCAAGGCACAAGTCTGCAGGTTCATTCCCTGGCTGCCCAGCGCGGAACCCACGACACCAGCATACCCAACAGCCCCAAATCCGGATCGGATCGTGGGGAAGGTTAACTTACTCAGGGAGAGACCACCAGGGGCTGTGTAGAAGCCCCGGGGCCCAGCGCCGAGCCCACGCCCGCCTTGGTACCAGCACTTCACAGTTTGCAAATGGTTCGCGGTTACTCAATCTTAACTGATTCTCCCTGGGGTCCTCCCTAGAGCCCCCTTTCCTACAGCAATCAGCTCTGACGTTTGAAAGCAAAGGCAACGCACGCTACGGGAATCACATCTATTCCTATAAAAGTTACAACCAAAGAAACTAAAGGCGGGAGAGAGAAGTCCTCAGGGGTCTCCCCCACTTCCTGGGGGCTGCAAGCTCCTCCCCAGGAAGGCCCTGCCCACCCTGGCACCCTCCTCTCCGCCACCCCAGGGGCCGCTGCTCTGGGGTCTGACCTCCTTGTGGGGCTCGAGCTCCGACCTCCAGGCCGCTCTGCCGTCGTGGAAAATGCCCGGCGTCTCCCCACCCGGCCGGAGCCCGTTCCTCGGGCTCCTCGGAGGCGCAGCCGGCTCAGGAGCCTGCGGGCCCCTGGAGGGGTGGGAGCCCGTCCCCTCCCAGCCCCCCAGCCCTGAGGCTCCAGGAAGAAGCCACATTCATATGGTAATTTCTCCCTGCGAACCAGCCAGCTGAGGCCCCTCCAGCTGCAGGGGGAGGAGGCTGTGGGGGTGGGGTAGAGAGGAGGATGAGGGGAAGGAGGGAGGGGGAGGGGAGGGACGGCCTGACCACTCAGCCAGCCCTTCCAAGTCATCCCTCAAGAGTGGCCGCAGCGAAAGGAAGTCTGCGAGGCCAAACTCGGACCTGCCGTGGCTGGCGATGGGGGGCAGCAGGCGCTCAGTGGTGGGGTGGGGGGTCCCCACCTTGTGGACGTCTGTGGTAGTTGAAAATGACACTGGGTACGTATTTGCTCTACGTTTTAACTCTGAGTGTAACACACAGAACAGTCCAGAAATGCTGCAGGGGGGAGACCTCGCCCTCCTGCACCCCCAACCCTCCCCTAGGGGACAACTGGCAGGGGCTGTGGGGAGGGGTACAGAGAGGGAACCCTTTCTCAGAAAAAGGAAAGCTGCTTCCCCACCGCCAGTCCTCTCCCAGGCCTTTCTTCTAGAAAAGCCCCCTGCTCCCCACCACCCCACTTCCTCTCACACTGCAGCGGGCTCATGCGCCACATGCTTCCCCTGAAACACAAACCATCCACTTCCCCTTTCTGACTTGATCTGGGCTCCTTGCAGGCAAAAGAAACTGGAGGCCAGCACCCCCAGGACCCAGCGGCAAGCCCAAGCGGCTACTCTGTGCCCCCCACCCCCCGCCCCAAGCCGAACTCATTCTGGCTGTGAGTCACCACCCAGGGTCAGCCCAGGACTCACAAGGGGTCCCCAAACAAAAGACCCTTGGCATCCCTGGGTTACGGGGAGCAACCCACAGAGACCTGTGCAAGAAATAGAAGGAACGCATGCTGGGAAGGGAAAGTGCAGGCGGCGAGCACCCTCCCCTGGCCCGGCCGAGGCCGCCGGGGCGCCCTGGCCTGGCCTGCGCCTGCCCCTGGGCTTCAAAGGCCATGAGCTAAACAGAATTACCCGGTGGCCCAGCAGTCCCTCTACCCCTGAGCAGGCCCCAGAGCGCATCCACGAACGCTCCCAGCAGCATAATTCACAAGGGCCAAAAGGTGGAAACGCCCCGAGTGCCCACCAAGTGACAAGTGGACAGAGGAAACGTGGCCCGTCCCTGCAGCGGGGGTGTAGGCAGCCCTGGGAGGAGACATGGATGGGCCGGGAAGCCTCGCGCCGACGGAAAGCAGCCAGGCACAGAGGCCGCCCGGGCCGCTGGTTCCTTCCAGATGAAATGTCCAGAGGAGGTGACCCGGAGACGCGGAAGGCAGCGTGGTGGCTGCCAGAGCTGGAGGGGGAGCAGAGAGAGACAGGGGCTGTTCTGGGGTGCTGGGCTTCCTTCTGGGGTGACGAAACGTTCAGAGCCTGACTGTGGGATGATTGCACAACTCTGCAAACCACTGAATTGTATGGTATGTGAATTCCATCTCAATAAAGTTGCTATTAAAAAAAAATCAAAATGCCGGTGACCTAGCAGCAATCCGCCAGTGAACAGAGCAGGGAGAGCTTCCGTCTCGCCACAGCCCCCTGCCCGCCAGCACAGACCTGCCCAGGCGCTGGCTGACCCTGGCACTTTGGCCTTCTCGTGGTTCGGGGGCGGGTGGGGTGGGGGAGGTCCTCAGCACCCACTAGGCAGTCCTCCTAAAAAAAAAAAAGGCCCTCGGTGCCATGGGCTGGGAGCTGTTAAGGAGCAGATGCACACCCGTCAATCAGAAACTGGGGGGGGGGTGTCTCAGCCAACTCCTTGCCCGGATAGCTGGGCTCGGCACGTGGGGACAAGGGCGAGCCTCCTCCAAACACCCCGCACTCCACTCCCAAGGGTACTGAGAGCTGATGGGGACCCCCTTCCTGAAGCAGCAGCAGCCAGGCCCCAGGCCCCAGGCTGGGAGAGGAAGGGGCTGCGGGTGCCCTGCCCACTGGGGACTGCCCCAGCTGGAAGGATTTCTGCAGAGGCTGAGAAGGAAATGGAACACAGGAGCTGCTGGGGGCGGGGTGGGGGAGCTGCTGGATTTCCTGGGCCATCTCTGGCAGGATCCGCCCCCAAATCTGGAAGAAGCCCAGGAGCCTCAGTGCAAACAAGCCAGGAGAGAAAGTTCCATGAAGCCCCACGTTTACAGGGCGACCCAGGCGCCAGAGGGAGAGGGGGGCCCCTGGGCTGCTCAAGGTTTAACTCTGACTCCAGCACTGGGGGGTCCCAAGGCCCCCTGCTGTTAACTTGTTCTGCCCCAGCAGCCCTCAGAGAGCCACAGGGAGTCGGGAGGCGCGAGTCCCGCCTGCTTCCCGGTCCCAAGCCAGCACACGAAGAGGTCCCCGGACCGCCCCACTAACACGGAGCCTCTCAGGGGACCTTCCACCCATCCCTGGATCCCACATGTCCCCACAGCCCCAGGAAGTGGGAGCGGAGAGCAGCAGCTGGTGCCGCTGGGCCAGCAGAGGGCTCGCCTGCATCCCTGGAGGGGCCTGGCCCTGCTGGCCTCGAGGAGCTCGCAGACTGGGCCTGGATACCCCTGAGCAGACGCTCACGAAACACTGTTACACGAATGCGTGAGCGAATGAATGAGAGAACGAATGGAGAGAGGGAGGCTTAAGCTGAGCCCACAGGCAAGCTCCCATGGGCAGCCCTGGAGAGCAGGGAGGCTGGGGAGGAGGCAGGGACATCTGGAGGGATGGGAGAGGACAGCCGAGGAACGCAGTGCTGACACGTTCCAGAAGAGCCGGAGACACGGGGAGCAGGCATCTGTCGAGGGGTGCTGGGGGTGGGTGTGCAGCCAGGGAGGCTGGCAGCAGGGAGTGTGGAGGCCACATCCAGCCTCTCCTCCCTTACCACCTTCGCCCCACACGCCCCTGAGGCCCCCTCCCGCTGGCCCACCCTCTGCACCCACACCCCCAGCGGCTCCGTGCCGGCCCAAGCACTCGGGGCTCCCTCCATCAACCCGACCCTCCCATCCGGACGCTGATCTCCATGTCCTGAACACGGCGCCACACTCCCTCTGCCCGTCCCTGTCTCCTGCTGTCACCTCCAGTCTCTCTGCAGAGCTCAGAAGCTGCATCTCAAACGCATCCTCGGCCACGACACCTTTGCCAGGTCCCAACTGCAAACGACCCTCGGCCGGGGGACGTCTGCGGCAGGGGGTCTCATCTCAAGAGCTGGCTGTGCAGCTCAACCGGAACTGGCCCGCAGCTTCTACAAGGCTGTCTTCTGTGACTCCCCCAGCCCACGGCTGCCACGGCCTCGGGGCTTGACAACTGCAGCCGCCAGTGAGGGCATGTATCTTAGCACTTCTGCACGTCCGGGTTCCATGCTAGACATTTTCTGGTTTTATCTCCATTCGTCCTCATGACAAGCTCACTATTGTCAGACGCTCTTCAGACAGAAGAGGGCAGGCGATGTGGTCAGCAGGAAGCAGGACCCCACGTGGGAGACTCTGCCTGGGACCACCTACCCGCGTGCGCTGGATTCTGCCAGCCTGTGGCCGGGCTGGCTGGTCCAGCCTGTGGAATGATGGAAGCAGATGCCGGAGCTGATACAGCCAGCAGGCTCATGAAGGGGATAGCCAGGGGTCCAGGCCGGCGGGACCCCGGCGGGTGGAGCCACCGTGAACCTGCAGGCGAGGGAGGAGCCTGACGAGGTCATTACTTGCCCTACCAGGTGAGCAGGGCTCAGGCTGGGAGCTAGGCCCAGGTCTCGGACACAGACAGGGTGCTCTGGCCTCCCCGGCAGACAGCCTGAACTCACCCTCATCAGAGCCAAACTGGTCTCCCCACTGCCCCCCGACTTCTAGGCTTCCATCCTGAGCCACCCTCCACCCCCGGGATGCCAGGCCTCTCCCACTCAGGAAGGAACAGCCCCCACTTTCTGAGGGTTCCCAGCCCTGCTGGGGTGCTAAGTAGGGGTCAAGAGCAGGAGGGTCAAAGGCTTGACCAATCCCAGCTCCA
This sequence comes from Tolypeutes matacus, assembly GCA_026826555.1. NCBI lineage: Eukaryota > Metazoa > Chordata > Mammalia > Cingulata > Chlamyphoridae > Tolypeutes > Tolypeutes matacus. The sequence continues at coordinate 17,565,306 of JAKSZT010054478.1, read as the reverse complement.
CCGCTGCTGACTGCAGCTCCGTGGTTAGGGCGCTGAGCCCGTGCAGTCGAGCGTGCCCAGGCCTCTGGCTCTCCATGCGTGGCCTCCCCGGCTCCCTCGCCTGGACCCCTGCCTGCAGGGCCTGCTGAATGAGTGAAGGTGAGAAAGAAACCCCAGAGCAGGGCAGAAGCGGCTCTGCTGCCACATATGAACAGGCTTCTCTGCAGCAAACACTAAACATTCCCGGCGTGCCGGAAAAGCCCACTCGGAGGATGTTACACCCCTGCTTGGTTACACCCCTGCTCGTGACGGCTCGAGACTCGCTGGCGGGGGTTGGTTTTCTGCAGCTCTCTCATACTGAGGCACAAAATCGGGCCCCTCGGGGTCTCCCCAGCTGGGCTTTGGGGTGCACTGGCTGTAAGTGGGCTTCAGGGTGGTAGCTGCATTGATTTAGGGCCAGTGTTGGGGTACAGAGGCTTGGAGTGGGAGTGGCTCAAGGAATCGGCTTAAAGCTCACTTACTCGCCAGTTTCTGCGGGAAGAGGAGAAAGTCACAGGAGGCATTTTGTCACCCACCTAAACATCTGGACAGTCGCCTCACTGTCTTGCCTCAGGGGCTTTGAAAAGGAAAATCTGGGGCAGTCCACAGAGGGCAGAACGGGGTGGTGGAGCCCTAGAAAGCATTCAGAAGGAGAAACCCATTTCCACCTCTCTGTGCTTCCCACAGGAAGACGGAGCCGCTTTGTTTTCCCCTCTCTTCAAATAGGAACATGAAAACTTTTTTTTTTGAGAAACCGGGGCCGGGGATTGACCCCAGGACCTAGTAGGTGGGAAACCAGCAGCACTCAACCACTGAGCCACATTGGCTTCCCTGAGTTGGTTTTTCACTTGTTTTGCTTGTTGTTCATTTTTGTTTTCTCAGGAGGCACTGGGAACCGAACCTAGGACCTCCCATGTGCAAGGCGGGAGCTCAACTGCTTGAGCCTCAACCACTCCCCCAAAAACCTTTTAGAGTGTGTTTTCTCCCCCATGAGGAAAAGTTGGGATGGATGTCATTGTGCCATGAATACTTCTGGAGCAATCACTTTGCCTTGGTTTCCACCTCCATCAAATGGGGGGTGGGGGTAGGCAGCCCCGTTTAAATGGAATTCCCCGTGATGATGACCAGCTGGCCACGGCCAGGGCCCCAAAGCCAATGCCTCAGACCCAGCACCTAGCATCTACCTCTGGGCCCTTTTGCCCTCCTTCCCCGTGGGTTCATTTAACCCCTTGTGGGCCAAGAGTGATGAAGCATTGGGCTCCAAGGCAGCCCCTCTGGAAGAGGCTAGAGGCTGGGGGAAGGCTCCCAGCCAGTGCTGGGGTCTCCAAGACATGGCCCACTCAATGCTCCTCAACTCCAAGGTGCAACTCCACGTGGGGATCTTGGAGAACCAGGAGAGATTCTGTAAGTGGCCCGAGCACCCAGACTCTCACAAGCAGCCTGACCTGTGAGCCGAGAGCAGCCCGAGAACAGGAGGCTGGGCCTGGCTGGTGAAGGCCCATGCCAGGCCCTCTGTACCCGCCCTCATATCTCATCTCCCTCACACTGAGGGGAAGCGATTGTTCTGCCATTTCACTGGGCCTCCAGGAGGGGAAGGAATTTGCCAAGGGCACAAACCCTGGAGGGTTTGAACACAGATGTGTTTGATTCCAGACTTCAAAAGGTGACAAGCAATGGGGTGAGAGGGCCCAGGAGAGACCTCAGGAACCAGGCTTTCCACCGCTGGTCACCAGGCCACCATGGGCTTCCCTTCAACCATCCTTGGCCCAACCAATGGGGAGTCCGGGACCAGCTGCGGTGCCGGGTGCTGACCAGCGGTCTAGCAGCTGCTGGGCACTGGCTGTCGGCCTGCAGGGTCTAGCACTGGTCATGGCTGCTGGGCATTGGCTGTGGGTGCCGGGTGCCGGCCAGCGGGGTCCAGCACAGCTGCTGGGCACTGGCTGTGGGAAACTGGAGCTGGCAGTGGGGGCCTGGCACTGGCGAACTCTGACAGCAAAAGCCCTGGAGCAAGGGCTCACAGCGATGCATCAGCGAGCATGTGATTTGCAAACCGGCAGCGGTGCCTCCCGTGGCTGTGCACGCTCTCACGCAGGACTGCAAATGACATTCCTGGCACCGGCAGCTCCTTCTTCAGCCCCGGCAGTCAAGGAACCAAAGCGAGCGAGCCTGTCCGCGGGCAGGCAGGCCAAGGACGCACCTTTCCCGCTCACTGTCGGCGGCTGACATGCCCGCGTTCTCGCCCCTGGGAACTATGAAAGGGGCTTTACGTGGAAATCGGGTCCTTGCAGACGCAGCTAGTTAAGGTGAGGTCACTCTGGAGTAGGATGGGCCTGAAATGTAAGAAGAGGGGAAGAGACGCCAGCACGCAGAGAAGGTCCCGGAAGACTAGGCAGGGGTGGGAGTGATGCTGCCACGGCCACGGCAGGCCCGGGGCCACCAGAGGGGGAGGCTCCCCCGTGGCTTTGGAGGGCGCGTGGCCCCGCTGAGCCCTTGCTCTTGGACTCTGGCCTCCAGAAATGTGAATTTCAGTTGTTTGAAGGCACCCAGTTCATGATACTCTGAGGGCACTGGGGGTGGGGGGACTGGGAGCCATTAGGTCCAGTCCCCTGCCCCAGGAGAATGCATCCAAATCACCGAAGAAATGCTGGTCCTTGGCCCTCTGGAGACCACATGTGAAGAGAGAGCAATGGCTCTTGACTCTTTTGAGCTAGGCTTATGAAAACCACAAAAATATGTGGATAAAACGTGAAAAAACACAGTCACACCACACTAACCACTCAATCCAGCATCAATGGAGAAAGCACCTGAGAAGTCCAGGGCCTGGGGCCACCATCCCAGCAAGAGACACACAGGAACGTGGCACCAAACCCCCTCCCTGCTGGCTGGGGAGGGGGCGGGGGTCTCACACACCTCAGGGGTCTGCCCAGTGAACATGTCCCCACCTGTCACCAGGGTTTTCAGTCAAAGGTTAGGAAACCTGCCTTTTTGTCCTGCCTCTCTCCCAGGTCCTGGAAAATCTTATCTGCCTCGACTGTGTCAGAGAACATGGTGTCAGAGTCCCCCTGGAACTGAGCCCGAGAGATAAAAGAGAGGGGATCAGAGAGGCCAGAGGACGTCCGCATTCCACTGGGGACCACCAGCTAGGACGCCCCATTTCAACGCCCAGTGACAGCACGAACTGCAAAGCAGGGCAGGGGCTGGCAGGCCTTCTGGGGGACCAGGCACTGGAATGGGGTGCTGCAAGTGGGGAACAGAACAGAGCGCAAGGGTTGTTACAGCGGCTGGGGAACCCCTCTTCTCGAAGGCCATGCATTTTGGGGGTCGGTGACAAAAAGACCTCATATCAACAAACATCAGCCCCCAACCTCACCCCAAGCTGGGGTTCCAGTCGTAGCCTTGGGCACCTGGGAGCTGACACCTTGCTAGTGGTGTCCCCCCACCCCCAGGTTCAGGAGAGTGACAAGGAATTTAGGGGCTCTTCAGCCCATGATCCCTTACTGAACCCAAACTAAAGCATTTAGAGAATTGCAGTTAACGTGGAACAGCCAGGGAGAGGCAGTAAATGACAGTTGTCACCTCTGTCACCTGCAGGCCCTTTTGCACTGAGCTTTGCAAAGCTGAAATCCTGCCCATCCCCACAAAACCAGAACCCAGGTGGGGTGAAGCCACCCTGTGAGCTGATCATTAACTTCCCAGATGGGGAAGTGGCAGCTCCTAGAGGCAGAGGGGACAAAGTCAGAGCACGAGCTCCAGGGCCTCTCTGTATTTCTCTCTTCACCCGCCCCACCCCCCACCTAGGCTCCTGGTGCCTGGTCTGTGGTTTCCAGAAAGAGGAAGAGAGGCAGGTTTGAACCCCTCCCACACCCCCTCACTCAGGGCGGAGCCCATGCAGGCAAGATGCTCCCAGCCCCCAGGCCCAGGCTCAGCGGCCTGCAGCAGAACCCGCCTTGTCAAGTGGGGGAGAGGGACCCTCCCAGGCCCATACTAGGCCTGCACCTTCACTGAGCCTCAGCCTCACAAAATGGGGCTCCTGCATAGGGGTGGGGGAACACAGCCCACCACCCGCGGAAGCATCCCTGTGAAGCTTCAGAAGGTTTCAAGGTTTCCCTGGACTCCTGAGGACAGGTCCCTACCTGTTCGATAAACACATCAAAGGGGGCCAGGAGCCTGAGAGGGGAGACCCAGCCACAGGTGAGTTCTCCTGGAAGCACCTTCCCTGGGGGAAGAAGCATGTTCATCTTGCTCCAAGATCATCAGTCCCGAGAGCACCGCCCAGCCCACCAGCTTCCAGGGCCCAGCTGGCACCCATGCCCCACGTGAAAGTGGGGAGGCCGAGAGAGGCTGGGTGGGAGCTACAGGGTAGGGAGGGCTGGCGGTAGCTGCAGAGCCCCCCGGCCGGGAATGGACGGCAGGTGTTTGTCCACACCCTCACATGCTAAAAAAACAGAGCTGCCCTCCCCAGCCCGGGCCGTTACCCAGGGCAACGCCAGCACAAGACTGAAGTCTGCAGAAGCAAATCAGATGACAGAAGCTCAGCCTTGGTGAAGGCACTTTTTAGAAGAGCCTGGGGAGCTCTGGCCACAGGAGAGCTGTGCGCTGCTCCAGGCTGGCGGGCTCTGCCAAGGGCAGGGCTTCCCTCTTCGCTCAAGTGCACCTGGCCCTGGCGAGCTCGTGTCCCCGGCCCGCAAGCAGCCCTGTCGCCCAGAGGCAGCACAGGCCAGGCAGTGACACGACAGGAAGTGGGGGAAGAAACAGTGGCCTAGGAGCTAGCTGTCAACCGGCAGAATCCCGGCTACCAAAGAGGGTACAGAGCTTCAGGGGCAAAAGCCCTGGGGACCCCGTCTTCGCAGGCCAGGACAGTGGTCTGGCCGTCAGGGAGCGACCCCACAGGACAGTCCCAGAAGGAGACCCCAGGCCCCCAAAAAGGCCATTTTTGGCTTCGATTGACAGGGGCAGAACCCATGTCTCCTCCATCTCGGGCCTTCTGTGGCCCAGGTACGCAGGAGGGCCTCCCCGTGGGTCAGCTGAACTGGCCGCCACCACGGCCTGTGGCCTGGGGACCCAAGGCGGTGCCAGCCCCCAGGGAGCAGAGACTGGCGGAAAACAAGACACAGAGGGAATGCAATATCCGACCAGGGGATGGGGGGTGGCACGTGGGAAGGGCCGGGGAGGGCTCAGCGACAACTCCAGTCCCCAGAGATGGACGTTAAAAATGGTCAGCCACAGAAAGGTCCTGCTTCCACGGCCACGAAAGAGCCAAGAAGGCGAGGGAAGAGAGGAGACCTTTCCAAAGAGATCCGGGCTCAAGGGGGCACGGATGGGTGGGTGGGTGCTGGCTCCCACTTCCAAATGGTTAAAGGAACAAACACCCTTTGCACTTCCGGCACAGGAGGCTCCTGGGCTGCCCCGGGGAACTGGCCAAGGAGAAATGACATTTATGTAAACACCCGGGGAGGTGAAGCCACAGCAAATCGCGGGGCGACCCACACAACTATAAGAGAATGGAGCCTTTTTCTACCTCCTCCTCCAACAGGTTTTTTGCTTCAGGATCCAAACCCAATTCCAATCCGGTCCAGCTGGTGCTGTCCCCACAGCCCAGAGCAGGAGACCTGCCAGAAACTCACAACACAGCCTGCTGCCAGGCGCCACATTTTTCTCAAGGAAAGGAATCTCAAACTTCTCTTTGGTGAGCAGGGAGATAGCTGCCCCCAGATCTCTCTCAAACAGGCCGGCAGATTTCACATGGGAAGGACGGGGCGAGGGAAGAGAGGAGGCGGCGGCTGGAAGCTCACTCACTTCCCAGGGGGCGCCAGGGACGCGGCTTCAAGAAGCTCCAAAGGTCCAGGAGGGCCACCGCTCGGGCTGGCTGGGGGACTGTCTCGTCAAGGACGTCCCCGAAAGGGGCAGCCTCTTCCTCCACCGGCTCCTTGGGGGGCCCCTGCCCCCATTCTCGAGCAAAGCATTCCAACCCACCATCCCACCCACAAGCACCCCTCCCTCTCCTGCTCCCAGGTCCTGCACATCCAAAACACACCCCAGGAATCCAAAGACAAGTTGCAGCAGAGACTCCCCCACGATCAAAGCCGCCGGCCGGCCCGGGGGTCTCGGAAGGCGGCATTCCTAACCTCCGTTTCAACTCATCTCCAACCTGTCTTCGGAGCCGCCTCCTAAAGGCTGATAACCTGTGCGTCACGGGTTTAAGAGAACGCGGCGGCCCATTCCCGTTTCTTCTCGGCCCTCTTGGCAGTCAGGGATGCCCCTGGCACCGGCAAACATTCTCCAAGAAACTCCCCGCAGGAGGGCTCGGCCGGCACAAAGCCCTTTTCCTCCAGGCCGCCGCCAACCTGCTCCCCGCGTGGAGCCCGAGCACGGCGCCGTCCCTCCCCGCCGGCGGCACCGGGCACCAGGGGCCGAGGCCGGGTGACCGCCCCCGCCCCGTGGCCCCGGGACAGGCCGCGGCCGCACCACCTGGAGGCCCCCGGGCGGCCGGCGAGCCTGGGAGGAACAAAGGAGCGCGACTCACCCAGCAGCTGCGGCTCGGCGGCACCGACGAGAGCCTGGGCCCGCCCACCGGGTCACATGGCCGCGCACCGAGCGGGATCAAAGGCGCTTTGTGGCCGCGCGGCCCCAGGAGCCTCCCCGAGGTGGGGATGGCCTGCGAGGGGGCCGGGCGTGGGGGGTGGGCGGCGGCGGAGGGGGCCGCGGCGGCGCACAGCCGATGCCCGAGGAAAGCCCACGGGCCGGGTTCCGCAGGAGTCCCCGAGTCGCCCCCAAAAGGCAAGTGGCATGGCCGGCGCAGGGAAGGGGGGAGGTGCCAAGACTTACCTGGCCGAGCGGCCTCTCTGCCCTTGCCCTTCTCCTGGCTGGGATGCTGCCCCGCCCTGGGCTCCCTCTTCTCCCCGGGGCACCCCTCACCATGTCCAGACCCCTGTCCGCTCCGGTGATAAACCCACAGCATCGCCACACCTGGGAGGGCCACACCTGCCGCAGCCTCAGGTCCCCCTGCAGAAGGCCTGCTCCAGACCCGTGTCCCCAAGCCAGGTATCCAAGGCCTCTGGGCAACTCCCAAAGTGTGCGAGGTTAGAAAAGACCCCAGAAGCAATCCCGGAGGGCTGGGCGAGGCGGTGGCTCACCGGGATCTCTGCTCCCCGGAGCCTGGGACTCCTCTTCTGACTCAGCTGCTGCTCTCCCAGCCCCCGAGGGGCCTGGGCCGTGAGTCACAGAGCCTCTTCCTTCTGCCCCTCCAGTGGGGGTGGCCTGGATGCTGTCCAGGTAGGCCCGAAGTGGGCCACCTCTGACCCCGAGTGAGTCAATCATTCCCAGGCCCAGGCCAACACCCAAACAGAAGAAGCCCCTGCGGGGGCTGGAGTGGAAAGGAGCCCTCCGTGGTATCTGGGAAGGGCTGTCTCAGGGCCAGTGGCCTCGCCCATCATCCTGGGGCCCTGGACACCCACCCGCCAGTCAGGGGGGCAGGCCGGCCTCCTCCGCCTGGTCCCCCTCCAGTTTCCTCAAAGCCAGATTCTCCACAGTGAGGCCACTGGCCAGTCTAACCCTGGCCCATCCCCACTCCTGCCATGAAGACTGAAAGTTGGACCCTCTGCTCGAGCTAGCCTTGGCCTGTTGCTCGACATCCGCAGGACTTTTACCTTTCCATCTGTAAAATGGGAACCATCAACTCCGGTCTCGAGATTTAAAGCAAAACAAACAACAAATGTCCAGAATCAGGGAGAGCAGCCACTCAGAACCACATGCTTCCCTCTTCTCCACAGAAAGCTGTTTCCTGGGACAGGAGGGAGGCAGCCTGTCCCCTCCTGCTACCCCCTGCCCACCCCACCAGGCCATCAGCACTCCAGGACCAGCTGCAAGTGGGGGCAGAAGGGGCCTGTCCCTGGATGGCATCATGTGTTTTCTATTTACCCCTCCAGGGATGAAAAGGGGCTGGGCCTATAAGGCCCCTGGACCCCACCTTCCCCTCTTTAGGGCCACTCCAGTATTTCATCTGGGAGGAAGCAGAAGTCAGCAGACAAGACAGAGACTGGGGCCTGGCCCCAGGCCCACCGCTGACCCACAACTCTGGGAAAGTCCCCCGAGCCGTTGCTTTTCTGTTTGTACCGAGCAAGAGAGAAGCAGTGGCAAGAGATGATGCAGAGTGCAGAATGCCCCGAGTGCCCCAAAGAAAGGGCCCTTTTGGACTCCTGCTCACACAACTGCAAGCTGTTCCCTCCTTGTGCCCTCGGTGAGAAGGAGGGGCATGGATGGCAGCCCCTGGGCCTGGAAGTCAAGGGCACAAGCTCCCAGAGCTCAAGGAGAGCCTGGCCAAGGGCCCAGCCCTGCGGTGGATGACCTCGCCTCCGTCCTACCAAGTATGTGCTGGTATCGCACCATTTCAGAGAGAAACCGAGGCACAGCAAGGCAAAGTAACACGTCCAAGTCGTAGAGCCGCGGGATTTATACACCGGGCTCAGGACCAGGCCCCCTGACACACTAGATCTTGATGAGCTGGGCTGGGACCCCCTCCTCGCAGAGCTGAAGAGAAATCCAGCAGCAGCGCAAAGAGGGGCCCCACTGGCCAAGACGCCGGCCAGCCCGGGCCTGTCCTCCCAGGCCCCAAGGGGCATGCAGAACTTCTGACAGCTCCACCTGCCGGGGTAAGGCCCTGGGCAGAGCGTGAACTCCTCTGCTGGGTGGGGTGGAAAGTTCCAGAAAGGACAGGATGGAAGCAGGCGAGACAGGAGGAGCCTACGGCTTTTATTAGGTGCAGTCCCCTCCCAGGTGAGTTTGGAAAATGGGGAACCTGGGACCCAAGGACCCCAAGTTGTGCCCAAAAACGCCCAGGAGAAGGGTTGGTGGCAGGAGAGTGGAGGACGCATCATTTGAAGCCTAAACCTGCCCCTCTCAATGGGCCACCCCAGAATCCCGGCCAACAGCCAGGGGGAGACCTCCCCAGGGGAATGGGCAACCAGCACCCCCACCCTGTCCCGAGACGGTGCCTCCTTCCTGCTCAAGGTTGCAGGCTGGGGGTCGGGGCGCACTTGGCTCAGGGGTGCTGGGTTACCAGGCTGATCTGACCGAAGGTGCCAGGGTTAGCACCGAGCCTCAGAGACACAGCACCTGCAGGCTCCGACGTCCTCCCACACCCAAATACTCGAACCCTGCCCTCGCAAGGCCCAGGCACACCCAGCTGGCTGCCCATGTGTGTAGACCTTTCCAGGAACGAACTCACCATGCTTTTGTTTGTTTATTGTAAAGTCACATAGAAGTGCCTTTATATGACTATGTGATTAAAAAAGAATCTGTGTTCCTTTTCTCCTTGAACCCATGTGAGTGGGGTTTATAGGGCCCTTAAAGCCAGAAGGGCCCTAAAGACAAACCAGAGCCCCTACGGTCACTGAATAATGGCCCTCAAAGATGCCCAGGCCTTAAACCTTGCACCTGTGTCACCTGTTCCCTTACATAGCAAAAGGGACTTTGCAGGTGTGATTAAGGATGCTGAAATGAGATGATCCTGGGTTACAAGTGGCCATGGAAGAGGGAAGCTAAAGGAGATTTGACTATGGAGAGAAGGCCACGAGAAGGTGGAGCAGAGGGTGGCGTGGTGCGGCCGCAAGCCGAGGACTGCGGGCAGCTTGGAGAAGCTGGAATGGAAGGACAAGGCACAGCTTCTCTGGAGCCTGCATGACTGCATGAGGATAAGCTTGAGTGGGTTCAAGTCCCTCCTGTTTGAGGTCATCTGTTGCAGCAGCTGTAGAGAGCTCAGGCAGACAGACCCCCAGCGCCCCACCGTCCCACTACCTTAGGGGAGCAAACGCATGCTCAGAGCAGGGGCGCCAGCCTAGTCCAGATGGGCAGTGAGTGGGCGGCAGAGCGGGGCTGTGAGTCCTCCCAGCCCCAACAGGGGTCCAAGTCAGACTTGCTTGGGGGTTCCACACCTACCAAGACAGATCCCAAAGCAGAGGAAGCCCCCCTTCACTAGGCCTCCAGGCTGGTGTGAGGTGAGAGAAAAGGGGTCCCGTGGCTCCTTAATGTTTGCCCCCCATCCTCCTAGGAACCCCCAAAAGGACTGCCAGGGAGGTGGTGACATCCGGTCGGCTTGTCTGTCCTGCAGCAGGGGTCCTGGGCTTTGGAAACCAAGGGGCTGTCACCCACCCAGCACGATGGGACATCCACACGCTTCCCGAGAACCGGCCCCTAGCATGCAGCAGCCTCAGCGGAAAAGAGGGGATGTGGTCTTCACAGCACCCCCCGACATACCCCACTTCTCCACCCCCAGGGCCCCAGTCTTGCAGTCCCGCTTTCCTCCTGCCAAGGCCCCTGGCCAAGTCGAGCTTCGCAGATTGTGAGCAGAATGCGCAGCCCTCCTGCCCACCCCTGGCAGCCCACCCCTGGTAACACCCTGCATGGGAGGCAGCAGATGCTTCCAGCCAAAGGCCAAGACAAACATCCTGCCCTCTGCTCCGTGGGCCGGCACGGGGCAGGGAGGGGCCGGGCAGGCCAGCGGGACGGTGAGCCTGTGCTCGAGGCGTATGTGTGGCCCCCACAAGGGCCGACCCCGGGCGGGGTGCTGGGGGCACGCGGGGGCCCTGGCTGTGTGCGGCAGGGAGCTGCAGAGGAGAGGCACGACGCGGCAGGAGTGTCCTCCCCAGGGTCTCCTGGTGGTGCGGCATGCGGGGCCTCGTGGCTCCCTCACGTTCGTTGGTGTCTCTCGATCTTCTGGTTCTTTCCTGCTGGGCCTTGGAGACATTCAGGCTGCGGCTCGGCTAAGCCCCTTCCTCCGACAGAGCTGCCGTCTCGCTGTTGACTCTCTTTCTGAACCACCAAAACCGGGCTACACTGTAGATTCTGCATTCTTCCCACTGCCCACTTCTTCTCACTATTGGGGCCGAGCTGTGAAAAACCCCTCCTGTCCAAAATGCAGCTCCACCCTCTGACCCTGGGGTAGCATCTGCCGTGCATTATCCACCCCTCCTTCTGGAACAGGCCTCTGCACGACCCTCGCCCCTTCCTCTCCTCTCCCACCCCCCACACAGGGGCCAGACAGCACGTGGGGTGGTCCTTTCCCCTGTTCAGCCTCCAGCCATCACCCCCAGGCTGGCACCTCTGGCCCCCGGCCCAGCCCCTTTGCTGGCCCCTCAAACAAGCTCCATCCCCTCCTTCCGCTGTCTCAGCTCCTTCTCCTCTTATTTCTGAAGACTCAGGCCTCTGCTTCCCCTGCCTCTCCTCCTCCCCACCCCCAAGTCCCACTGGCTGCTTCTTCCCAGCACATCTCAAATCCATCCCTTCCTGTCCAGCCCGGTAGGGTCAGCCCACACTGCCCACTTCCAGTTCCAAATGTTCCCCTCATTTTCCCCAGCAGCGGCAGGGCTCCTCTGTTAAAGCGCGTTCTCCATGTCCGTGAGGCCCCTGCGTTCCCACCAGCTGGCCTTTAAGCCCGAATTCCCACTGTTCCTAAGGACCCTAACAGGCCACTGTCTGCAGAGGAGTGGCCTTTCTCCCAAAGCTCACCCTGAAATTCCCTCTGTTAAACGTCACCACCTCCAGGAAGTCCCTCCTGATGTCCTGTCAGATGTGAAGCCCCCAGTCCGCTTCCATATTTCCCCAGTGTCACTCAAGGCACACCCTGACTCAGAGAACTTGCCGGAATCCTCCTCTAAGCCATTAGCTTCCAGAGAGCCAGGTCAACTGCCTCTGCCAACTCCCCTTTGCCTCTCCTCACGTCTCCTAGGTGCAGCCCTCAACAAACACCTGTGGAACTCGCCAGAAGGACGGCCACGTTTCCTTACTTCTGAGAAGTGAAGCTGCTGGAAGGAGGCTGCAGCTTCCGTTCGTGTGAATCTTTATAAGCCCCTCCCCGTTGAAAAGCCCTTATTACATCAACAGCATGTCTTATAAATGACATGATAATATCCTAACTTAAAAACCTGTGGCCTTGCTCACCTGCATCCAGCTCCGCCGACCCAGCAACAGGAGACACAAAGCTCCACGTACCTTCCCCAGCCCCCAGCCCCCAGCCCCACAAGCCACCGCCTCCCAGCATCAGGCAGTGTGCCGGGGCTGCAAACTCTCGGCATGCACAGAATTAGGATCCCAGACACCTGGCCGTGCCGGGCAGGGCGAGGCCACGGCCGCCGGGTGGGGGTGCTGCAGGTTGCGCATTAGCTGTTGGCGCTCTGAACCCCTGCAACCTCACGGAAACGAGGAGCAAAACTGACGCAGCAGCTAGGAGGGCTTAGGATTTTGATTCAAAGCCTGCCTGGTGTTTAGAGGAGACCTGGGCAGGGCAGGTGGAGGTGGGACGGGGTACACGGAAGGGGGCAGTATATTTGGCTTCTGGAAAAGGTTTGGTAGAAACAGCAGATCTCAATCCTGACGAAATACTAAATAAAATCCCATGGAGAGATTCCAAAAAATATATATAAATGCCTGGTCCCCATGCCAATGATTCAGAGGTAACCCATCTGGGCTGTTTTTATTTTTAAAAAATTTCTCAGGGGATTCTAATGTTGAGAAGTGCTGGTGAGGACTGAGAGACACACAGAACCAGGGGTGGCGATGAGCCCATGCACTGTCCAAAGCAGCTTCTGCCCCCTGAGGTTTAATTCCGTCCTCCCCACGTGACCTCAAGACACAGGAAACAACACGTGCCCGGCAGAAACTCCTTAGCTCTAGCACAACACTGGGTTCAAATGCAGAGGTCCCCGCAGCTCTCGCTGCCGAAAGCCAAGCTTTCCCCCCAGGTTCTCACTTCCTGGGTTCAGAGGTTGAGAGGACAGAGGGGCGCTGGCCAATTCAGTGGGCCATGCCGGGCTCTTGACAGGTCTCGGGCTGCCCACTGCCTGGCGCAGTCCTTCTACGCCACCTGCCTTGGAGAAAACAAGGAAGAGGACGTCTACCCGCGTCTTTGCAGAGCCTCACTTTCCCCTCCCAAGGGCGGCCACCTAGACCTTGTTCCCCAAAGTCTGTCGAAGCAGGACGACCCATCCCAGGGCGCGTCCACCCCAAAAGGTTCCTGCAGCCCCCCTTTTGGATATTTACCAGTACATATCAGTCTTCTAAAAAGCATCAACACATTCTGCAGCGTGTGCTTAAAAGATAAACTGTTTAAACTCGTACATGATTTTTTAACTGTTTCCCAAACTGGTTTGACTGTGGAACCCCGTTCCTTCTTTATTGCCTAGTAACATTCCCACAGAGAACACAGTTTGGGAAACACCGAGTTGGCCTTATCCACTCGTCGTCTACCTGCTCTCGCTCTGGGCCTTACATCAGCTAAAACCAGCCTCGCTGGGTGCAGGGGAGGGGGGGGAGCATGAGCACCAGCCCACACGGGGCCCAAATTCCCAAGTTACCAGAGAACACAAGAGCGGTCAGTGCAGCACGAGTGTCCACTGAGGGGGAAAGAGAGTGGTCTGGCCCCCCAGCGAGTACCATCCCACGGTGGAAACGAGGGGAGCAGACCTCCAGGCACGGGCAGGGACCGTCCTCCACAGACACGAAAAGGAGCCAACGGACGCTTATGAGAAAACGGCACCAGCTGCCCGCCCTGGCGACGTGCAACCGGGCAAACCACGGCCACAGAGTCCTCACAGAAACAGCCACGGAGCAAACGCTTCACAGTTTACGTGGGAATGACAAATGCAAGAGAAGGACGTGCAGGTCACCTGGGGGTGGGGGGTGGGCAATGAATGCATCTGACCGGTACAGGTTAACTTGGTAGGGAGCACAGAGACTCCAGGTGCTCACTGTCTGAGAGCGGTTACTTAAAAAAAAATGAGAGAGAAATCTTCAGCTGCAGTGGCAACAAAAGGCAATAACCGACAGTGCAGACACAGGGGTTCTACCCTCATTTCTGTGGCTAATTAGGTAGGAGTTCTAGAACAAGTCGGAGCCTCCCCATGCCTCAATTTACCTACCCATAAACCGAGGGCAATGAAACCACCCTGACTGGCTGCAGGAGAGGAGGTTGTTCAAACCTGCTGCCCTCTCTTGGGGGTTTTGGGGGAGGATAACCAAGGGAGCTGACACTTGGAAACCCCAGAAAGCCTCTAACGCAGTGGACAAGCCTCCCAGCCTGTTTTCATGACCCGGCAGAAGATTCGACTGCCACGTGGAGCCTTGTTTTGTCTGCAGGCCTGAGGTCTGAAGGCTCTTGTCAATTCCAGACCCACTTTAGCCAAGTGGCAGTAAAACCGCCACTGGTGGGAAACTAAGACGCGTGTTTGAATTGGGCCCCAACCAGCCCAGCTCAGCAATCTCCTCTCCTCTTTTTTCTCCTCCCCAAGTGGGAACGCAGGAAATTCAAGGGTGAGAAGCGGCAGCTGGAACAATCTCCGGCTGTTTATGTAGAGATGGGGACACTGACCCGCCTTCCTTCCCTGCCTCCCTGCTTCAACCTGAGCTTCTCCTTGGAGCCAGCCCCTCTGTCCCGGGCCTCGTGGTCCACTGAGGAGCCATCGGGGCCCTGCAAAGCCTGCGGATGCCGGCTTGGAGGTCAAATGCCGGCTTGGAGGTCAAATGCCAGCTTGGAGGTCGGGCGGCTCCACCACTGAGGCAGCTGAGCCATTCTGGGCAAACTTCTCAACCTCCGGGAGGCAGCTTTCCAACAGCAAAGAGGGGGCTAGTGATGCTTCCCTCACCGGAATTTGAGAAGAAGGAAATGGAAAAGTGCTAACGGATGCAAAGGTGCTGCCAGCCTGCAGCTTCTCAGCACTTGCCGGGAGCGTGGGCAGGAAGAGAGCCGGGAGCGGGAGGGTGGACTGTCAGCTTCCGGGCATTGGCGGGATTGGAAGTGTGGAAACAAGTAGGCCGAAACTTTTGCCTGGAGAGAAGATTTTGATTATCGATTGATTTCACGTCTCTGTTCTTTCAAACCCTAACTGGTGACTCCAAAAGACCTCTGGGCGACGTCTTTTTCAAAAGTACAGACACATCTCATTGTTCGATACAGTCATGTCCTTTATGAAGTTGCTGCAAAACCGACTTAGGAATACCGGACCACTGCTCCTGGGGGAAACACGGGGCCAAGCTCCTGCCAGCCTCTTGCCACGACATTTTTGTCAACCGATCATATATGACCTTGTTGGGTGTGTGTTTCTGTTTGAAGATAACTCATTTAATAGATATTACTGATTCACTAACAATGAACTCACGGCCAAAGCACTGTAACTCACACCTGAACAAAGTGTATCTAATGTGCATTTTCTCCGTAAGGCACATCACAGCCTTCCTATGCTTAGGATCACTAGACGGGGCTTCGGAGCTACATTCGAGGCCATTTTCAACAGCAAAAATCAGTAACAAAAAGCACAAAACTGCAAAAACTTGGCATGAAACGTCCCGTGAAAAGGATGTTTGTTTGCAACGTGAGAGCTGGGACAAGGCAAGTGTCACCTTGGCCGCCCTCAGCTGGGGACGTGCGTGTCAGGCAACTCAAATCTTTTCCCGCCCTGAGCGTGTCTGTGAAAGACCACCAAAGTGTTGTGTTGATTTGGGGGTGGCAAACAAGCTGTAGAGCATAGGTGGATTTTCAGATGCAGAATCAGCCAATAATGAGGATCTGCCGTAGTTTACAAATGTAAAATGCCGCTAACATTTTATCACGATATGCAAGTTAGAAGTGGATGCTGAATGAGTTCACACAAGTTTTCCGTTTGTGCACTCATTCAGTGCATCTATACTGCATGTCCCGGGGGCAGGTGCCCTGCCAGGCACGGGGACACAGATGAGTGTCACAGAGACAGGCCCTGCCCGCCCCGGTCTCGGAGTCAGCGAGTGGACCCACATGGGACACACAGCAGGTGCTCGGGCAGCACTAACCAAGGCCCTGTGGCACCTGAGAAGAGCCCACTAAGGCCATTTCCAAGGAGTCTTGAAAGAGTCCCGGGGGAAGTGGATGTGGCTCAAGCAATTGGGCTCCCGCCTACCACATGGGAGGTCGTGGTTCGGTTCCCGGTGCCTCCTAAAGAAGACAGCGAGCTGGCGGGACAGGCAGGCAGCTGCAGAGGGACAACGGGAAAGCGCCGTCCCCAGCTGTTTGCCCAGACCCCGGGTAGGGTGACTACCGCCATTAGGTTAAGGTACCTGGTTCCTGCTCAGCCCAGAAAATAATTTTCACAGCAAGCTGCTGGCCTCGGGGTGCCACTGGGGAAAGGTGGGGGGTGCCAACCCACTGCCCAGAGGTCCAGAGGCACCTGGGCAGCCTGGCAGGTACCTGTGGGGGGCAGGTCGGCAGAAGCCCCTCCTGGGGCTTCGGAGGCTGCAAGGCCACAGCGGAGGCCTCTGAGGCAGCAGGTCACCTGGGAGCCGAGCGGAAGTGGGCGGAGGCCCCCAGCCCTCTGCCGTGGCAGCCACTCTTCCTGCCCCCCGCCCCCACCCCGTAGGCCCCGACCATTCCATCTGCTCCCTTTCCGCACACTGGGGAGAAAAGCACACAGAGCTAGGAAACCTGGCCTGAGCCTGTGGAGCGGCCAGCTCCTCGTGTGGCCCTGGGCAGGTCACTTAACTTCCCTGGGCCTCTGGTCAAGCAGACCTAAAGTCGCTTTGGGCTACAAAATTCTAGGGTGAAAAAAAAAAACAAAAGCCACAAAAAGGAAGTGGATGCACTGGCCCCCACCCTTGCTCTCATTTGAGAGAAGGGGAAACTGTTTTGCTACTGGTTTCTTTCTTGCCAGCCAAGGGGGGAAGTCTTCCTGCCGACTCCAGAGCCCAAAGAGTCTAGAGGGCCAGGCATCCACCAGAGCTCAAGATCCAGAAGGATCTCGCCTTCCAAAAGGGGACGTCCACTTCCTACCTGGCTGTGCGTCCTCCTGCTGCTGAAACAGATACTACAAACTCCTGGGCTTCACACACAAGTTTGGGTCCCATCAAGGGGTGGGCAGGGCCGTGTGCCTTCCAGAGCCTGGGGGCAGAATCCGTTGCCTGGCGTTTTCCAGCTCCGAGGGGGCCTGCGTCCCTGGGCGCCTTCCTCCACCTCCAAAGCCAGCAGCGCCAGGCAGCTCTTTCTCCTTGACCCTGGGCCTCTTCCTGCCTCCTTTTTCCACGGGGCCCACCTGGGTTTCCCAGCTCCTCCCCACCTTCAGGTGAGCTGATTCCCACTCTGAGTTCCATGTGCAACCTCAACGGTCCTTAGCCACGTGACCCAACATGTTCTCAGGCCCCTGGAATTAAGACACAGCCATGCGGGGGGGATGGGACATGCTATTCCGCTGCCCACACTGAGCAGAGAAGAAGGAAGGACAGGACAGAGGTGGGACCACAGGCTCGCGTCAATCCCGGCTGCCCGCAGCTGTGACATGGGGGGGCCAAGTCACATCCTTACTGCAGAGCGGACGAGGTAGGGTGGGCGACGTGCTGCAGCAGAACCTACCACGTGTGATGGCTCCACGACCCCCCTGACCTTACAAGGAACTGCCCTCCCCCAGCGGCCTCTCGAAATCCTCGACTCCTCTGGGACTCAAGGCAGGAGCCCCTGGCAGTCCCGGCCCCTGTGCCACTCTGTGGAGACGGGGGTCTCACACTCGGCAGAAGGGCGCTGAACACCTGGCTGGGCAGGGTCACAGAGATGCCCCGACCACGCCGCCGCCTACGACACACTCACAGCCAGGCGCCGACAAGCTGCCACAGCCGCCTGCACAGGCTGGGGCTCCCCGTTACCTCTGCCTGGGGGCAGGGAGGCTTGGGGGGGGGGCTCGGCAGAGGGCCTGGCTGCCCTAGGGGATGGCAGAAGGGGGAGGACCAGCAGGATAACGTCCCCAAAAGGGGGCAGCAGAGTCCAGCCCAGGCACCGTCCTCGTCCCTTGACAGGCAGGCGATTCTCCCAGGGCACTATCGGGGTGCAGGTGGTGTTGGGGGGTCGAAGAGTGTTCCCCCAAAAGATACGCAAGCCCTAACCCCAGCGGCCCGTGAGTGTGACTTTATTCGGAAACAGGGCCTTTGCAGAGGTGAGCAGGATCTGGGGACAGGATCCTGCTGGATTTCGGGTGGGCCCTGGATCCACACCCCAAATCCCAGTGGCTGGTGGTCTTCACGGAGAAAGGAGAGGCTGACACGGGAAGGCCCTGCGACAACAGAGGCGGGGCGACCAGCCAAGGAGCGCCCAGGGTTGCTGGAAGCCACGGGAAGCTGGGAGAGGAACCTCCCCAACAGGTTCCAGAGGGAGCGTGGACACCCCGCCTCGGACTTCTCACCTCCGGAACGGCAAGGCAATAAATATCCCTTGCTGGAAGCTGGAAGCTGGAAGCTGGAAGCCATCCGGTTGTGGTACTTCCCCATGCAGCCCTGGAAGCTAAGGCAGCTTCTCCCGGCGTGGAGCTGTGCCGCCCCCTCCCCAGAGCAGGGGGTCAGACCACCCGGACGACAGGGCAGTCAGCAGCCCCTCCCTGCTCCCTAAGGAGGGGTCCTCCCCAGCTCCCTCCTTCTCTGTGGGCGAGGTGCATTTACTAACTGCTGGGCCCAGGACCTTCTGGCTTCCCCGGAGGGTGGGGTGTAGGCTGCAGAGACTGGAGCTTTTTTCGGGGAACCAGGCTGCTGGGCCTCTCCAGGCTCTGGCTCTAAACGACCCCGCACCAGGCACTCCCGTTCAACTCGCCGGTGGTGGAAGCACCCAGAGGCCAGGGGAAGCCCAGCTGCCCACCTCAGCAGTACCAGCAAGAGGCTGCCCTGCGGGCGGAGGGGCGAGGGGTAGGGTCCCAGGCCTGGCTGTGTGGCCTTGGGGAAGCCCCTGGGCCTCTCTGGGCCTCTCCTTTTCCTCCTCTGTAATGGGGGTGGGGTGGGGTGGGTGGTGGTACCAGGGCACGCATTGGGGCGAGATTGCTGGCCCCAGACAAAACTCATGGAACCCAGTGGTGCCCTCCTTCCTTCTCCCTGGTGCCCTTGCCAAAGCAAGACAGGCAGTCCCTTCTGCAGGAGCTGTCGGTCGCTTGCGGTCCCAGCTCCCAAGACCCGGGCTGGCTGCCAGGCTCTTTGCCCTCCCCCATGCCCCCATCCCAACCTCCACCCAGAGGCCAGTGCAGCAAAACAGGAGGCTGTAGGTGGCAGGGACCAGCAGGGGCGAGCGGGAGGCCAGGGAGCAGGGGGCAGGCAGGCAGTTCTCAGGGGAAGCAGCAGGCTGGGGGTGCGGGGAGGGGCTGGGCCTCAGGGCCTCTGGACCCCACCCCGGCCCATCTCAGGGGAGAAAGCCAGGGGCTTGCCAAATCCCACACTCATTCCTGCCTTTCAGCCTATTGGGAAGTGTCCCCCACCTCCTGGACTAGGTCTGAACAGCTGGCCTGCAGGAGTCGGGAAACTGCAATTAAATATGCACACCCCACCCACCCAGCCCTTCCTCCGAAGATAAGGCCCCCCAGTTCCCTTCCCGTTCCCCAGGCCAGCTGGAGAGCGCACGCACCGTTAACTCTTCCATGCCCGCCAGCTTCCCGCAGGCACCCCGCCTCCTAGAGGGGTGCGGGGCGGGAAAGGCAGCTGGCGCCCACCTGGGCCTCGCCACAGGGGGCCGCTCGGCCCCTCCTCGGGCTGTGGGAGTGTGAGAAAGAGGCGAAGCTGGCTCCCACCCGGCGTGGAAGGCAGAGGCACACACACAGGCCCCCAGCCTGCTCCGGGGGCACTTTATCTTAAAAGCTGCACCGCGGCCCCGTTTCCGAGAAAGCTCCAACCCTGCGGAGCCGGAACCGTGTGAATTGGAAGAGGCCCACGGTTTACCGGTCACACCGAGGCAGGGTGCAGGGGCAAGCGTGTCCAGAGACCCCCACTCTCCTCTGGCGCCAGCGGCCAGGTTTGGGGTGAGTGAGCTTTGAGAAGCAAGACACGGTGAAACTACCACCAAAGTGGCAGTGCCAGGTTCACAGGAACCAAGGCTACAGTCACCAAAAACGCCCGCCCTTGCCCGCTGTCCCTCTGGTGATCTCTTACGGAATGGGCGAGCTTGGGCACCAGCAGGGCCACCCCCAGGGCGCGAGGGGGGCCCTCTGTCTCCATCAGGTGCAGGGACGCGGTCCAGCACCCTGCCCAAGGGGGGGCCTCGCTGGCCCGGGAGGGCAGCACGGCTCGCCTGTGCCCCTGGCCAGGGCTTCAGGTTCCTGGGCTGTAAGCGGGACAGGAACCAGATCACGATGCTTAGGGCAAGGAGCTCTGAGCCAGGCTGCCGGATACAAGTGGACTTCCCTGGGAGGATCTAAGGCGCTCCTCCGCCCTTAGAAGACAGCGCAGGGCACCCAGGAAGCCCGGGTTACCATGAGCCCCAGCTGGTCAGCCGAGGCCCCGGCCGGCAGAGGAAGGAGAGCGCCCCCCCGCTTCCTCCCTTCCCTCGGGTGACAGAGGCCTCCCTGCACCCAGCCTCAGCCTCCAGGACGGTCTGAGGCAGGCGTCAGCCCCCCAGCCAGGGCCGGAAGCCAGAAGGCTGAGCCAGCGCCCGCCGTCCTTCCCACAGCCAGGCTTCTCACTCCTCCTTGCTTCGGGTGCAAAGGCACACACCAGCCCCCTCGTGCAGCGGAAGGGACCCGGGGAGGCTCTGGACTCAAGGTCCCGGGGAACCAGGGCGTCATGTTTGGGTGCGGTCGTGGAGGGTCACAGGGCTCAGCCTCGTGTCGACGGTGGAGGGCTACAGATTCACAACCGGCAGTCTGTCCAAAGCAGTGCTGGCGAGTCAACGGACCAAGGAAAGGGTTTGCCAACCGTGTAAAGCAACGGAACCCCGTTCTCCCCAAAGGAGACTGCCCACTGGCCTCGTGTGCCGGCCACTCCACAGACTCCCACAACCCTCCCAGTAGCCCAGCAGGCAGGGTGAAATGAAGCACAGAGAGGTTATGTGATTTGCCCGAGGCCACACAGCAAACAGGTGCTGGAGCCAGAGGAAGTCCAGGCAGGCTGCGCCAGCCTTGCTCTAAACCATCAGGCTGTGCGGCTACACCCTAAGGAAACTTCTACAGCGAACAGGCTAAACCGAGATGCTCACATCCAGGGCAGCCAGGCCCTGCCCCGGCCCAGCCTCTCCCACCACAGGGCTCCCCGAGACAGGGCAGTAGGAAGCACAGCCTGAAACAAGCTGAAATGTGAAAACTGTGAATGCACACACACAAAATGTCTCGTTTCTAGAAGTCTGTGCTGGGAAATCCCCCTGCAGGGGGAGGCCCCACTGCAAGCTCCCCTCTCCGTCCACCAAGCAACGGGCGGAAGGACTTAATTGGTCCCAGACCCCAGATGCTGAAAGCCAGAGGGGGGGAGTGTGGGAGGAAAGGCAGAGGGTCAGGGGTGGGGGTGGGTGGGCGATGCAAGGAAGGGGCCCCAGCAAAGAGCAGGGGTGTGCCTCCGAGCAAACCGTGGGGAAGGTGGGGTGCAGAGGGGCAGTGCCCCCGCCCCACCTCTGCAGGAGAGATCATTCCAGCGTTTCTTCATTCACAGCCTGCCCACCGGACAGCTGGATTCTGCTCTGAGGTCACAGTCTGTTCCTCCCCCCTTGTCCCTCCCCTAGGAGCCAAGCTGGTCAGTGCCCCGGGACGCACACGCTGGCCCTGCAGCCATCTCGGCTGGGGAGGGCACACCCAGGTCTCGCCTGAGCACCGGATCGTGGGTGCCGGGCACACTCGCTGGGGAAGCCGGAAGCTGCAGCTCTGCACAGCCCACGCCGGGAAGCCTCCCCCACTCCCTGCTCGGCGGAAGGGCCGACTTAGCGGACACTGCCAGCTGCTTCCCCATCCACCCCATCGTCTCCCAAAAAGCCCTTCTGAGTCCAGACACTGCCGAGGGCCGCAGAGCAGGCAGGCCAAAGGTCTGGGCCCAGTCAACGGCCAAGGGCCTGCCCCCTCGCCAGTGGCCACGGAGGGGCTTCCGCGCACAGGAAGGGAGGGCCTCTCCATCCTCAGGATGGTGCTGGGGGGGGGGCACCTCGAGGTCACGAGGACGAGGCCGACGCCCGGGAGGCAGCCCGGGAGGCCTGACCCTCCAGAGCCTCCATGGGCTGCCCGAGTATCTGGCGCTGGCGCCGCCAGCCTCGGGCTTTGGATTTTGTGTACACACACACTTTCCTTGGAGTTTAAGCCATTCTGCGCTGGGTTTCTGTCACTCGAAGCCAAGAGCATCCTGTTAGAGCCGCCAAGAGCGCAATGGGCCGGAGAGAGGGGGAAGGCCCCTCTGTGGAAGACCTGGGTATTTTGTAACTCGCCCCTTCTCGGAGCCAAGGAAGGCAGAAGCTTCTGGAAGAAGGGATTCCAGGGGAGCCAGCCTCCCTCGTGTGAACGGCTGCTCACGAGTCAGCAGCTTTCTCCCGGCAGCTGCTGCAGTCCCCGCTTGCTGGCTTCCAGAAAAAGCATTCCATCTTCGGTCATCACGGTTCTGAGACCCAAGGATATTCTCCGAATGGCAGCCACACAAAAGCCAGCTCGGCCTGAGCGCTGGCTAAGAGGGCTGTTCCAGAGCCCGGCACGCCTTCCCCTCCTCGCCGCAGCCCTGTTCCTTCCAGACCCATCAAACTGCACAGTTCTCCTCCTCACACAGCTAGGAAATGGGCAGAGGGAGCCAAGCGACCCTGCCCAGGCCCACGGCTGGAAGTGGCAATGCAGGCGGCTGGCGCCCCCCAAAGCAGGGGGTGGGGGCCTGAGGGCCCACCTCTCCACGGACCTCACCCGCCAGTCAGAAACCCTGGGCTCAGGGTACCCCCATCTCATCCTCAGTTCTGGACCTGGAAGCAAGAAGGCAGCAAATGAACAAATGAAGAAATGAATGCGTGAAAGTGACAATGGAGGAGGGCAACGGGGGTGGGCAGGTGAAACAGGTGATGGCACTTAGCACGCACTCGCACATTTGTTTCTGGGCCTCGCTTTTTCGGAGGGGAACAGAAGTCAACTTGGCCATAACCGCGGGACCACCAAGTGCCGTGCCCAGAGTGGGAGCCCGAGCAGTGAGGCCCCCGAGCCCACGTTCTCACCCGCTCTGCGGAGACAAACCACAAAATAAAACCAGAAAAGCACTCGCGGTGGCCACTCGCGACGGTCACTCCCTGCCCGCCGCCCCCAGCCGGGGTCACCTTCTGCAGAAAACCCCCCAACTCGATTCCAAGCCCCATCAGCCCTGACGTTGCTGTTTTACTTCCCAGTCACCCCCCTCCAAAGCCCTGAGCAGTCTGGCCTGATCTTTTCATTAAAGACAAGACTTGGACAAACAGTAGAGAGAATGAAAATCCCCAGTTGAGTTGGACGCCCTTCTACGTGGCTGGGGGAAGTGTCTGATCCCATTTTTGTTTTTTAAAAAAAAAAAAAAAGTATTTGCATTAAGGAGGGAAGGAAGGAAGCACCAAAGTGTCAACAAACCTCTATAGGATGCGATTATTATTCATTCTTACTCCCATTAGGCTTTTCTCATTCAAAATTATTTTCTGTTGTGAGTGAACATAATTTTTTTCAAATCACAAAAAATAAATCCTGTAGTTCAACAAAAGCAGATATTTCTCAGCCGCTCTCAGGTGTGCCTGCTGGCTCCGCCTGGACAAGGCAGTGGGACGTTCCCGGGAGCCGCCAGCCAGGCACGTCCAGCGCTTAGTCCAGGACCCGACGGGGGCTGTGGGGTGGGCGCAAGGCTTCGACATGGCAGCACGCAGGTTCAGCCGGAGGTTGTGCACACACAGCTCTGCCTTATCCAAGGGCCCAGCAGGGCTCCCCCACAACACAGCCCCCACCCAGCCAGCACGACCCCCCAGGACAAATGTCAGCAGGGAGGAAGCGCTGGCAGTGTGACGGGGCAGGCTGTCCAGGGACAGGCTGTGAAGACCCACAGGCCTCTCCGAGGATTCTGAGACCCCCGCTGCCCTTGAGGGCCGGGCAGAGCCGGGGAGGGGGAGGCGGGGTGGCACGGCCCAGTCCCTGTCTCAGACACCACCCTTCCTCTTCTCTGGCCACAAAGGGAGACTGGCCATGCGGAGAGAAACGGGCACAAGCGGCCTCTGCCCCGGTGAAGGCACCCCCTGGCCCAGCCACCACGCCAACTCCAGGGGCCAGAGCCGAGGGTCTGCAGAGTTTCCGTGGCGAGAACGTGGCAGGATAAGGAACCAAGAACGTCCGCCTGAGTCCAGGCCGGGAATGTGTTGGGAAGAGACTCGACAACTGTGTGTGTGCATGTGGGTGCATGTGTGTGTTAGGAGGCACAGTTGCGAAAAGGGGGGGGGGCAGGCAGGGAGAGACCTCCTCGGTCTCCCAGGGAGCTTCGCTGCCCAGGGCCGGCCCAGGGGGCCACCTTGGAGGGCCCAGTCCCCTGGCAAGGCGCTTCCACAGTTTGAGGCTATTCCAGAAGATAAACCCTCCCCCCCCCCAAATAAAACCTGATTAGCAGCCCCTCTACATCATCCACCTTCCGAATGGCCCCAGGCAGAGGGGACCACTCACCGGACCCAACCCAACCCTGCCCAGGCGCTGGCCTCTGGTCTCAGACCTCAGACCCCCACCCACCAGCACTGCCCCAGGCAGGCGGCCTGGCTGAGCCGCCCTCTCTCGACCTCTGTTGCGGTCTCTGCAGCCCCCTGCTGATGACACCAGGACACAGAAGTAGACCCTGCGGTGGTCCCTCATCAGCCCCATTTCCCCCCAGCGCCTTCTCTCCACCACCAGAGCGCTGGCCCTCATTCCCGCCTTAGCCAATTCCCGCCGCCTCCACTACGGGCAGCCTCAAGCCCTTCCTCCTCCAGGAAGAAGACTGTCCTCGAACAGGTGACCCCCAAACGACTGCCCGTCCCATCACAGCCCTAGAAACCAACGTGCAGCGTCTGTCCGGTCGTCTCCCCGAGACATCACCTGGGTGCCCCCCCACTCAGAGCAGCCTGTCTGCATGGAGCCCGGGGTCTGAAAGGGTGCCCCCCCACCTCTCTGCCACCGCCACCATCCCACCATCAGCTCCCGGCCCCTCCACCGACGGAATCGAGGTGCTCACGGCGGCCCAAGACCCAGCAATGCCGCCCAGGGCCAGTGCGCCATGCAACAGCCAGACTCCCCCCCAGAAGCCCCCAGCTCCACCTCGCCTGGCCAGGCCGTGGGGTCTGCAGGCCCTGCCCCTCTGCCTGGGCTCTCGGCCACACGCATGCTGGTAGACAGGGGACCCGTGAACAGGTGAACGGACCCATCTGACACCAGGTGCTCAGAGTGGGGAGGACTACCGAGCCGCAGCATCCCCCACACAGCTGAGAGGTTATCGGCAGCAGCTTTTGCTGTTTATTAAGCACCAGCTGTGCGCTCGACTCTGCACCCTCTCCCTTTCTTACATTAGTCCATTAAACCCTCTTATTTGTCCCCAATTTACAAATAACGAGACAGACTCAAAGAAGTTAAATCACCCGCCCAGGAGAGAAAGTGGCAGTACCAGAATCTGGACCCTGCACGGCTCCAACCTCCCTTCCTGTCTCCCTGGAACCCACCCGGCTCCGGGCACAAAGCAGGAGCTTGCTCCTGACGGATGGACCCCTAGCAGCTGGGAAAAAGAATTCCCTTCCTCCGCGGGCCCCCACGCAGCTCTCCAGCCCTGATGACCTAGCATTGCTCCATCCAGGCCGTCATCACTGCTTTACCATGACCTCGGTCACTCCCTAACCTCTGGCCGCACCCGCAAGGCCAGGGCACAAAAGCACCCGCCTACCCCACAGGGTCACCGAGGCAGCAGCTTGCCGGGCGCGTGACCCTGGCCAGCTTTACCGGATGGTGCCTGTTTTGCTTCCCTCCAGCCCAGGGAGGCAGGGGCTGTTGGTTCTTTCCCCAGATAAAGGAACAGAAAGGTTACCCAGTTTGCAGCTGGCACTGCCAGGTCTTGGCTGCAGCTGTGCAGCTCAGCGTCCAGGCTCTGGGCCGCTGGGCCGTCTCTGGGGCTCTGTAATGGGTCCAGCCTGCACCCGGGCGCCCTGGTCGCCTGCCAGTCCACCTCACCGCGCTCTGAGGCAGGGCCGACCCGTCCTTTGCCTCCTTCCCTGTGTCTCCCACTCAGGGCCCGGCAGCGGATGTCAGCTCTGGGATCAGACTGTCTTGAATTCTGGCGCCAGCCCGAATCTGCTGCGTGGCTATGGCCGGCCACTCGACCTCTCTGTGCCTCCTGGTCTGAGAACAGGGGACAGAGGGAGATCCCTGAGCTCAGTGGCCGGTGAGACGGAGAAGACTTGATCCACGGCAGCTGTGTGCTAAGGACAACAGCAGTGACGATAAATCAAACTAAAGAGGCGGATTGGCCTGGCAAGGAGGCGCTGGTTAAACAAACCGGGCCGATCAGGGCGGCTTGACATGATGTGCTCAGGATAAGCTCCAAAGAGCGAGCTCGGCAGGGCCTGGGACGACAGGGCCCTGGCCATGGCCCAGGCCCCTTCCCGCTTCCCCTGCCTGCCTGGTCTCCTCGTGCTCCTGGCACAGGCTGACTTGGCCCTGGCCTTGCAGGCAGATGGAGTGGGGAAGGCAAAGAGGAGACATTTCCAGTGTCCCTCCATCTTTCTCTCACCCAAGGCAGACACTGCTGATCTCTAGCAGACCGCTCGTCCCACCCTCAGAATCTTGCTCAACACAGTGCCACAGGCAACCACCACCAGGTTAGCCAATATCCACTGAGTCCTCTAGAAACAGGCACACCCGTCATTCCCAGGCCACTTAGGCCAGTCGGCTGGTTCTTGGGTTGCCCACCAGCTGATCCCGCTCAGCAGGCAGCACCACTCCCGCCTGGGCCAGGGGCGGCAGCCTCTGCTGGGGACTGCAGGGCCCGGAGGTTTCTCTCTCGGAACTACCAGCAATTCATTCAGTAGCAAGTTCTCAGCTGCTCGTGACTGTGCTGAGTTATGACAATGCTTCTTCGCCCTCTCTCCTGAGCTCTGCCTGCAGATGAACCTCCCGGCTTCCTAAGGCCACCCAGACGCTGCTTCCTCCAGGAAGTCTTCCCTGACTGCTCCTGCTGGACGGCGCCTCCCTCCTCTGTGCTCCCTTAGCCCCCAGTGAGTCAGCCCACAGGCAGGAACTGTGCACCAAACTGCATGCCAGGTGCTATTCCAGGCCTGGGGGACACAGCAGGAGGATGGACGGAGCCAGTGTCCCTGCCCTCAAGGAGCTTGCACTCCATGTGAGCAGGTGCACGCCCATGCCTTTCAGGAAAGGTCACAGGGTAGGGGAGCGGCAGGGGGACGCTCTTCAAGGCTGTGACATTCTAACAAGGACCTGAACGAGGCAGCCAGGTCGGGGAAAAAGCTCCCAGGAAGCATCAGCCAGTGCAAAGGCCCTGTGGGGCCTGGCTGGGGCCTTTGTGCTCCAGGAGCAGCCAGGCTGGCTGCTAGATTCCAGAGAGCAGAGGGGTGAGCCAGAGATAAGGCTGGGGTGGAGCTGGACAGATGATGGTGGACCTCAGCATGGCATGATAAGGTCTTAGAAGGTGCCCGAGTCCAGTGGAACCCACAGGAAGGTCTCAGCCAGGAGTCACTTGAACCGATTCTCAATGCAGAAAAGCCCTCGGAGCTACCAGGCCCCCCGCACCCCGTGGCACACCTCCAGGAGGTGCCCTTTGTGCCCATCACCGTGCGCAGCGTTCCTGCAGGAGGGGTGTGGGCGAGAGGGCTGGCCCTGTGCACTGGCAGGTGGACAAAGGTCCCAGTGGCTCGGGGGAGGGCTCAGGCCTGGGACGCTGACTCCAAGATACCTGGGAGACAGGACACTTCCGGGGCCAAAGCTTCTACCCACCCAGGCTGGCCACTGACCTGTCCTCATCCAGGTGCCAAGAACAAGAGCGTAACTTCTCACAGAGCCCCAGGGGACCCCCACATCAGCCCATGCTCATCTTGAAGATTCAGATACATAGCTCAGGAAGGTCTATGTCTGCCCAGGACCACAGAGGCAGTGAAGGGCAGAGCCAGGCGAGCCCTGCCTCTTCTGGCTCTAAAATAAATTTATATACATATGGCTTTGCTCCCAGCATACCCCCTGAGCACATACAGAGATATCTGTTGGGTGGAAGGAGGGTGGATGGGTGGATGTAGGGAGGGAGGAAGGGATGGATGGATGGTCAGCTGGATGGAAGGAAGGACAGACAGAGGGTGAGTAGATGGGTGGAGGGATGGGAGGTATCCCCTTCTTGTGTCTGGCTGGGCCCCTGAGGGGAGGGGGCACAAGGCCTCTGCCTTCCCCCAGAGAAAGACTAAGAGGCTGGAAGCCAGGTGGGCTTTGGGGGTGAGCAGGGCGGGCCAGCTCTACTGAAGCTCCCTCTGTGGGGACAGCCCCAGGGTAGCACCCCTATAGATGGAAAGGGGGCTGCAGTGAGGTAAGGAACAAGTTGGAGGTGAGGCAGGGGCCTCTTACCCAGAGGCAGGAGGTGGACGGAACAGCCAGCAGGTCCCAGGGCCCCCAGGACGAGCAGAAGGAACCAGACCTCCTGCTGGGACGAGAAGCAGGACCACAGGCTGTCCCTGTGATGTGTCACATATCACAGAGGCCATGCACCCAGGTATGAACCAGCTGGGACTTGAGTCCAACAACCCCATGTTCAAATACAGGCTTAGCCACGTCCCGCTGTGTGACCCAGCACCAGTTACTCAACCTCTCTGTGCCTCAGAACCTTCTCGATAAAGTAGCAGTAGCTGCTCTTTAGGGCTGGTGAGCAGATACAGCTGATGAAGCATGTGAGGAAGGTCATGAATTTGTCCAGTGCAGGCAGCTCATGAGTACTCAATAAGTGGTCATTTATGATTAATGAAAGTTATAAGGAAGCAAGCCCGCTCAGCTGGCGAAGGCAGAGCGCAAGCCAAGGGCAAGCTCCCAGGCTGGTTTCCGGAGCCTCGGACTATCCCCTCACACAACGTCCCCCACTCGCCCAGGGCAGGCCGCCACCCTCCAGATGATGTCATAGCTGGCACGTGTTTGGTATTTCTAGATCTTTCCTCCCCTTTCTTTGACCTTCCCCTACTCCACCCCCCGTGGCACTTACTCACTCTCTCCTTTCATTCCTGTTCAAAAAACAAACAATGGAGGCCAAATATGTCAGTGGGCTCCCTGGACAAGTTCGAGCAGTTATGCTGCAGGGAGAGGGGGGCGAAGGGGGGTCTCTTGATCTGAGGCCACGGAGTCAGAGGAGGGGGATCTGCCCCCCACCCCCCTATTAGGACCTGGCCTCCCACCCTGAGGGGACCCATATTTAGGGGGTAATAGCTCTGAAGGCAAGACAAATGCCATCACAAGGTCAAAAGCCCTGCCTCGTGCCTATCATTTGGGGAGGGGGGAGTCAGCTAGTGGCTCCTGACCATTCTGCAGACAGAACAATCCCAGGGCCTGACTCTCTTGTCTTCTCCCAGCAGCCCAGGCAAGACGTGATCCCAGAGGCCCTGGGGCTCTCGCCTGGTCCCTGGATGCTGGAGTTTAGCCCCAGCCAGGACCCCAGAAGGAAAAGAGGAAGCAGCTGAAAGGCTGGGTGGGGGAACGAGAGCAGAATGCATCAAGCCTTCTTTTGCAGCAGCCTCACAAGGGGGCTGCCGGAAATGCAGGATCTGGGGCCCACCCTGGAGACCCTGATCCCAAGGCCAGGGAGAGGGCCCGGCAAGCTGCATTTCAGCAGGTGGGAGATCGAGCCTGTGTCAGGTGTTGAACTGAAGGGTAGAAGGAGGCCCAGAGAGGGGAGGGGGTGTGACCACGCAGGGCAGGGGCGCTAGGCCGGGGCAGGCCTTACCCTGTGGGGTCCCACTCCGCCCTGCTGCCTGCGGCCAGCCTCTGCATCTCTGGGGAAGGAGTGAGCCTGGGGGACGAGGGCAGCAGGTTTTCCAGGTCACCCTGTCCCCTCCTGGCTCCTGCTCTCTGGTCCCAGCTCCCCCCACACGCTCCTTGAGGCCCAGAAGCCAGAAGTGAGGAGGAGGGGAGACAACCCCTGTGCCCCCGGGCCAGGCAGACCTCCCAGGAAGCCACCCACCCACCCACGGGACTGCCCTGGCCGCTGGGCCTGGCCCCGAGGCGGGTGTCGACAAGGGTGGGGACGCAGCCAGCCTGCTTCTTTCCACCTGGTGGTCCTTCCCAGCATTGTGAGGGTCCCAGCCCCGTGGTGACCAGGAAGCGCAGGACAGAGGCAGCGAATGCGCCAAGCTGAGCCCACGGCCCGGCACCCAGGGAGCGCTCAGCAAGGGTTAAAAGAACAATCCATGGCTCCCTGTGCCCAGAGTCCCGGGTGTGAAGTGAGCCTGGAGTCCGCAGCCCTGCAGGGGGCTCGCGCACTCCCGCCAATCGCCCCAGCACGATTGGAGGAAACACAGGGGAAAAGAACCAGGCCGAGGTGGAGGGTCCCCGGGCCCCCTGCCTCCCGGGCCCAGTGCCTCACCTGGCCCAGCCCACTCCCTCCTGCCCCGTCCTGCTCCACCCCAAGCTCCAAAGAGAAAGATCAGTGAAGCCCGCGAGCCAGGACACGAGAGGATTCCGGGCGATGTGGGAATGCCCTCGGGGACAGGATGGCAAACCAGCTCGCAGAAGATGCCGGCGTGACAGTCCCGTGACGCCCCGTGACAGCCCGAGCCCACACCGCCTGGGCGGGAGGTTTTCACTCTCCCTCTCCCCAGCCTTGGCTCCCCATCCACCCCCGCCCCAACCAAGAGCAGCCCCCAGCCCAAACATTTCCTGTCTGCTCTTCAAGCAGCATTTGGCCCTGGCCTTGTGGGGAGGGCCAGGAGGGGGAGGAGAAAGAAAAGAGAAAGAGGAGAGGGGCGAGGGGCAAAGGCTGGGGGCCAGGGGGATGGAGCAGCGCCAGGGCTCGGGCGAGAAAGGAGGCTTCCAATCTGCTCCACTGACAAGCAGCATCTGATTTCAAAACCCGGGGCGGCTGCAGGGCTGGAACAGGGGTCTAGCTGGGACTGTCTTTGGCCTCATCCTCTCACGGAGCCTTGCAAAGGGAAGAGCCAGGCAAAAGCGGGGGCGGGGGGGCCTGGACTCGCCTTGCATCCTTGCCAAACTTCAGGCCGGGTCCCCGCTTTGTCCAGTGGCCGAGGACCCTCCAGGGCTCGGTCCCCAGCCCTCGGAGGCTGCCTATCTGGCTATGGTGGGAGAGCTCTGCCCCAACCCCTGCCTGCCGGGCCTGCCTCAAGGGGCAGCTGCAGCCAGAAACCCCCAGGGCAAGCGTGGGGCCTTGGGCAGACGGCTGGAGCTCCAGGCACCTCGGTTTCCCAACCCACAAGGTGGGAGGACGAGAGCACATGTGGGGAGAGAGGGGGAGCCTCGTGTGGAAGCTATGGTCACTGTCATCAGCCACTGCCTTCTCCTCCACCCGAGAGGAGTCTCCAGCCGTAGCCAAGGGGAGCTGGACCCGGGGGCCCCAAAAGCCGTCCAATTCCAGGAGACCCTTCGGAACCTGAATCCTTCCAGGAGGAGGGCACTGGGGCCACAGGGGAGCCTCCCTCAGAGCCTGTGTGATCTGCCCTGGGGAGGGCAGAGGGCACAAGCCCAGGGCAGCCTCCTCCCGGGGGCTGCCACTGGCGGCCAAGGGGCAGGGTGGGGGCAGGGTGGGGGCAGGGAGTCTCAGTGACATCAGCAGAAAGGATGGGGCAGGCAAGAAGGAGTTGCCTAGAGACAATGCTTCTAATGGGGGCACGAGGCTGGCGCTGGCAGGGGTACGGGGAAGCGGGCAGAGGGCACGAGACCCCAAGGAGAGGCACCGTGGACCTGGGGATGCTGGGAGAGGAGACAGGACAGCAGGCTCCTGGCCTCTGAGTTGGGGCCTCCACAGCTAAGTTTCCAGCCCTCTGGCCCACTTTCCGTGCCAGCCGGGCCTCAGACTCAGACCCGCCCCTCACAGCCGGGGGTCCACGGTCTCAGGTGACCACCCGGGCCCTGAACGGGCCTGGCTGGGCCATGGCAGCCTGGAAGCACCAGCAAGCGCCCTCGGGTGCTGCCTGGCCAGCCCCATGAGCTGGGGGAGGTGGCCCTGGACATCTGGAGACTTCAGTGTGGCCGCTGAGGGCAGGAGGAGGCCCTGCTACGTCCTCCCCCATCCTCCTCTGTCCTCCCAGGTCCTCCCCCGTCCTCCCCATTCTCCTACATCCAACCCTGTCCCCCCATCTTCCCCCATCCTCCCTATTCTCCCACATCCTCCCCTGCCCCCCATCCTCTCCCATCCTCCCCCGTCTGCCCATCCTCCACTGTCCTCCTACATCCTCCTACATCCTCCTACATCCTCTGGGGTCTGAGAGGAAAGATCAAAGTAGACTTGACAGCCAGCAGCTCTGAGGACACAAAGGGCAAAGGAAGGTGGGTCAGGAGGCCAGGGCAGGCAGGGCCGCCATCTCGGCGATCTCCAAGCCCACAGGAGGCCCAGCAGCAGCAGCGGGACCAGCGGGCACCCACGTGTCAGAGCCCGGCAGGCCGCGCTGCCTGGACACGCCACCTGCCGCCGCAGGGCCTTCTCCACCCTCCACCCTCTAACCAGGAGGCTGACGAGCCGCCCAGCCTGCATCAGGGCTCCAACCGGGGTGACCCTGGGATGTCCCCCAAGGAGCAAAGAACAGCCGCACCCCCACAACCCCTCTCTCTCGCGATCCAACGGGGCGGGGGGGGGCACCAGCCCCAGCTGGCGCCTCGTACTTCATGGAGCAGAGCCAGGCCCTGCCACCTGCCACCTTCACAGGAGCACTTTAGCTCCGTGAGCCCAACACCAGCACCTGGGCAGCAGGTGTGCCTATGGGGGCCCCCAGGGAGGTCGGGTTCCTGGAACACCCCTGTGATGGTCAGGCTAATGTGTCAACTCGGCCAGGTAATTGTGTCCAGGTGTTAGGTCCAGCAAGCACTGGGCTAATTGTAATACAAGAGCATCTATGGACTTCAATCACCAGTGAGTTTACTGTGTAGATGGCTGATTACATCTGCATCAATCAGGGAGATGACATCATCAGTGGGTGACGCTTTTATCCAATCAGTTGAATGCCTTAAAAGGGGAAGTGATTTCAACATTCAGAGAGAATTTCCCAGCTCGTCGTTGGACAGGCAACTTCTCCCAGAAACTCATCAACGGACTTTCATCAGAGCCCCTGGCTTGCAGCCTACCTGAGGAACCTGGACTTGTGCATCCCCACGGTCGCGTGAGAGACTCTTAAAATTTCATATTATTGACAGATATCTCCTGCTGATTCTGTTTCCCGAGAGAACCCTGACTAATACAGCTGGTACCGGGAGTGGTTCTTGAGGAACAGAGTCTTAAACATGGGATGTCTGAGGTGGCTCTCCACTCTAATTGGACTCACGGGTACTAATGACTCCCTTTCCAATAATGAGGTTGCTAACAGTCCATGGCGTGGGCCGGCAATAGAGATACGCAAAATAGCATCATTGGATTCCCCTACTTCCACGCTTATAAGAAGCAAGGATCTGGGTGAGAGTGTTTTCAACACTTTAACAGAATTTTGTGAAGTAAAAAAATATAATGATGTTGGCTGGCTCCTCCTAGATACTCTGGATACAGTTACAAAAGAAAGGGATGAGCTAAAGTCTTCAAATTTGAAACTTAAATGCCGCATGAATGATATGAAAGTTTCTACGTGTGCCTTCAAAGAAAATCTTGTCTCCTGTAGCCACAGACTTGAGATATCTGAGAATCAAACCCAGTCTCTCATTGTACGAGTGGCAGAATTACAGAGGAAACTAAAATCTCAACCTCGCAGGGTTTCTGCAATTAAAGTGAAGGCATTGATTGGAAAGGAGTGGAACCCCGAGGATTGGGATGGAGACATATGGGATGATGATAATATTGGTGGGGACATTGGAACCCTAAATTCTGCTGAGACTTTACCAGATAAACCTGTGATGGCCTGCCCTGTGGAGACCACACCTTCTCAACCTTATATCATCCAGCTTCCACCTTGCCCCAGAGAGTCTGTACCTCCTCCCAGCCATGAGGCAGGTACCAGCCTAACTCCAGCATGCATGGTTCAACTTCCAGTCTGCCCTGAGGAATCTGTCTTCCAACCCCTGCCTGAAGAGAATAATCCTGTCTCACCAGAAGAAAATGCAAAGGAATGCCCTCAGGTCAGTAGCCTGCAAGACATCTCTAATCCTTCTCCTTACCCAGACCCCCCACCCCTCTTGTCTTCGAGACCCATTACTAGATTAAAATCACAACAAGCCCCCAAAGGTGAAATACAAAGTATGATCCATGAGGAAGTACGCTATACTCTGAAAGAACTGCATGAGTTTTCCAACTTATATAGACAGAAATCAGGGGAATATGTGTGGGAATGGATACTAAGGGTATGGGATAATGGTGGAAGGAATATAAAGTTGGATCAGGCTGAATTTATTGATATGGGCCCACTAAGCAGAAATTCTGGATTCAACACTGTAGCTCGAGGGGTTAGAAAGGGCTCTAACTGTTTGGGTGGCTGACTGAAGCATGGACCAAACGATGGCCTAGCATGTCTGAAGTTGAGATGCCTGATTTGCCGTGGTATACAGTAGATGAGGGGATTCAAAGGCTTAGAGAGATTGGAATGCTAGAATGGATTTACCACTTGAGACCTGCCCACCCACCCCAGGAATGTCCAGAGGACACACCTTTAACCAGGACTGTGAGGAATAAATTTGTAAGACTAACTCCATCTTCTCTGAAGAGCTCTTGGTTGCTCTTCTCTGCAGTCCTGATATTACTGTAGGGGGGGCTGTAATGGAATTGGAATCCTTAAATATTATGGGGATGATAGGATCAAGGCCCGGTAAAAGTCAAGTATGGGCAGTTAATCGCCAAAGCCAAGGTTGGCGTGGCTACCGCAATGAAAGACAGATTCAAAACAGCACTCAGAATAGTCTGAGTCGCAGGGAGTTATGGCGTTGGCTAATAGATCATGGGGTACCCAGAAGTGAAATACACGGGCAGTCTACTAGATTTCTTCTGGATCTGTATAAGCAGAAGAGTTCTAGGTCAAGTGAACAAAATCCTAACTCTAATTACAGACGCAGAGAATCACGGCCCCTTAATCAGTTCCCAGACTTGAGACAGTTTACAGACCCAGAGCCCCTTGAATGAGAAGGCCAGGTCCCCTTGGGGAAGGATCCTGTTAAACTGCCAAAAATTTATACAGTTAATCTTCCTCCCACCTTTCCCCAAGGAGACCTACGGCCTTTTGCCAGAGTAACAGTGCATTGGGGAAAAGGAAATGATCAGACATTTCGGGGATTATTAGACACTGGCTCAGAAGTCACATTAATTCCAGGAGACCCAAAACGTCACTGTGGTCCACCAGTCAGAGTAGGGGCTTATGGAGGTCAGGTGATTGATGGAGTTTTAGCTCAGGTCCGTCTCACAGTGGGTCCAGTGGGTCCCCGGACCCATTCTGTGGTTATTTCTCCAGTTCCAGAATGCATAATTGGAATAGACATACTCAGTAACTGGCAGAATCCCCACATTGGATCCCTGACTCGTGGAGTGAGGGCTATTATGGTTGGAAAGGCCAAGTAGAAGCCTCTAGAACTGCCCCTGCCTAGCAAAATAGTAAATCAAAGGCAATACCGGATTCCTGGAGGTATTGCAGAGATTAGTGCCACCATCAAGGATTTGAAGGATGCAGGGGTGGTGATTCCCACCACATCTCCCTTCAACTCTCCTATTTGGCCTGTACAGAAAACAGATGGATCTTGGAGGATGACAGTAGATTATCGTAAACCTAACCAGGTGGTGACTCCAGTTGCAGCTGATGTCCCAGATGTGGTATCATTGCTTGAGCAAATCAGCACTTCCTCTGGTATCTGGTATGCAGCTGTTGATATGGCAAATGCTTTTTTCTCAATGGCCTTTAGTAAGGACCACCAGAAACAGTTTGCTTTCAGCTGGCAAGGCCAGCAGTATACCTTCACTGTCCTGCCTCAGGGGTATATCAACTCTCCAGCCCTATGTCATAATATTGTCCGCAGGGACCTTGATCGTCTCTCCCTCCCACGAGACATCACACTGGTCCATTATATTGATGACATCATGTTGATAGGACCTACTGAGCAAGAAGTAGCAAAGACTCTAGACTTATTGGTAAGGCATTTGCGTGAGAGAGGATGGGAGATAAATCCAACAAAAATACAGGGTCCTTCCACCTCAGTGAAATTTCTAGGTGTCCAGTGGTGTGGGGCCTGTCGAGATATCCCTTCGAAAGTAAAGGATAAGCTGTTGCACCCGGCCCCTCCTACGACCAAAAAGGAGGCACAACGCTTAGTTGGCCTCTTTGGATTTTGGAGACTACACAGTCCTCATTTGGGTGTGTTACTGCAGCCCATTTACCCAGTGATCAGAAAAGCTGCTAGTTTTGATTGGGGACTGGAACAAGAGGAAGCCCTGCGACAGGTCCAGGCTGCTGTGCAAGCTGCACTGCCACTTGGACCATATGATCCAGCAGAGCCAATGGTGCTGGAAGTTTCAGTGGTAAATAGAGATGCTGTCTGGAGCCTTTGGCAAACTCCTATAGGGGAATCACAACATAGACCCTTAGGATTTTGGAGCAAAGCCCTGCCATCCTCTGCAGATAACTACTCCCCTTTTGAGAAGCAGCTTTTGGCTTGCTACTGGGCCTTAGTAGAGACTGAACGCTTAACCATGGGCCATCAAGTTACCATGAGACCTGAGTTGCCCATCATGAGCTGGGTATTGTCTGACACACCAAACCATAAAGTTGGGCGTGCACAGCAGCACTCCATCATGAAGTGGAAGTGGTATATACGAGATAGGGCTCGAGCAGGTCCTGAAGGCACAAGTAAGCTACATGAGGAAGTGGCCCAAATGCCCATGGTCACCACCCCTGCCGTGTTACCTTCTCTTTCCCAGCCCATGGCTTTGGCCTCTTGGGGAGTCCCTTACAATCAGTTGACTGAGGATGAGAAAACTTGGGCCTGGTTTACAGATGGTTCTGCACGATATGCAGGTACCACTCAAAAGTGGACAGCTGTGGAACTGCAGCCCTTTTCTGGGACATCCTTGAAGGATAGCGGTGAGGGCAAATCCTCCCAGTGGGCAGAGCTTCGAGCAGTGCATCTAGTTGTTCATTTTGCTTGGAGGAAGAAATGGCCAGAGGTGCGTTTGTACACTGATTCATGGGCTGTTGCCAATGGTTTGGCTGGATGGTCAGGGACTTGGAAGGAACGTGATTGGAAAACTGGTGACAAGGAGGTCTGGGGAAGAGCTATGTGGATAGATCTTTCTGAGTGGGCAAAAAACATGAACATATTTGTGTCCCACGTGAATGCTCACCAGAGGGTGACTTCAGCAGAGGGAGAGTTTAATAATCAAGTGGATAAGATGACCCGCTCTGTGACTAATGCTCAGCCTCTTTCCCCAGCCACTCCTGTCATTGCCCAATGGGCTCATGAACAAAGTGGCCATGGAGGTAGGGATGGAGGTTATGCATGGGCTCAGCAACATGGACTTCCCCTCACCAAGGCTGACTTAGCTACAGCCACTGCTGAATGCCCAATCTGCCAGCAGCAGAGACCCCCACTCAGCCCCAGATATGGCACCATTCCTCGAGGTGACCAGCCTGCTACCTGGTGGCAGGTGGACTACACTGGGCCACTTCCATCATGGAAGGGGCAGCAATTTGTTTTAACTGGAATAGACACATACTCTGGGTATGGGTTTGCCTTCCCTACATGCAATGCTTCTTCCAAAACTACCATCCATGGACTTACCGAATGTCTTATCTACCGCCATGGCATTCCACACAGCATTGCTTCTGATCAAGGAACCCATTTCACAGCAAATGATGTGCGGGAATGGGCAATGCCCATGGGACTCACTGGTCTTACCATGTTCCCCATCACCCTGAAGCAGCTGGATTGATAGAACAGTGGAATGGCCTTTTGAAGACTCAATTATGGCGCCAACTAGGTGGCAATACCTTGCAGGGCTGGGGCAGTGTTCTCCAGGAGGCTGTGTATGCTCTGAATCAGCATCCTCTCTATGGTGCTGTTTCTCCCATAGCCAGGATTCATGGGTCCAGGAATCAGGGGGTGGAAATGGGAGTGGCACCACTCACTATTACCCCTAGCGACCCACTGGGAAAATTTTTGCTTCCTGTCCCTACAACCTTCAGCTCTGCTGGTCTACAGGTCTTAGTCCCAAAAAGAGGAGTGCTGCCACCTGGGAACATAACAGTGATTCCATTGAACTGGAAGTTAGACTGCCACCTGGCCACTTTGGGCTCCTCTTACCTGTGAATCAACAGGCAAAGAAGGGAATTACTGTACTGGCTGGGGTGATTGATCCTCACTATCAAGGGGAAACAGGACTACATCTACATAATGGGGGTAAAGAAGAGTTTGCCTGGAATGCAGGGGATCCTCTAGGGCGTCTCCTAGTTCTGCCATGCCCAGTGATTAAAGTCAATGGAAAATTGCAACAAACCAATTCAAGCAGTACTAACAATGGCCCAGAATCTTTGGGAATGAAAGTTTGGGTCATCCCACCAGGCAAAGAACCACGGCCAGCTGAAGTGCTTGCTGAAGGTAACGGGAACATGGAATGGGTAGTGGAAGAAGGTAGTGATAAATATGAACTTCGACCACGTGACCAGTTACAGAAACGAGGACTGTAATGGTCATGAACCCTTCTTCCATGTTTCGTTATGAGTATGATTGTATATGTACACAAAATGAATTTCTTTGTTTTCTTCCCCAATCTTTTCCCCTATCATGAAAAGTTGTATTAATCCCACATCATAATATTTAAGGATGTCAAGTTTAAGAGTGACTGTCATCCAAGGACTTGCACCCTGTTCTGTGGGGAATTAATGCGTTTCCGGTTGTACACAGGGGAGTTGAACATTGTTAGGTGGAAATATATATGTATGCTTGTCTGTTATTGTTTTTACTTAGAGACTAAGTATGGTTTAGAGTAATGAGTATGATTGCCGAGTTGACAAGGGGTGGACTGTAATGGTTAGGCTAATGTGTCAACTCGGCCAGGTAGTTGTGTCCAGGTGTTTGTTCCAGCAAGCACTGGGCTAATTGTAATACAAGAGCATTTATGGACTTCAATCACCAGTGAGTTTACTGCGTGGATGGCTGATTACATCTGCACCAATCAAGGAGATTACATTATCAATGGGTGACGCTTTCATCCAATCAGTTGAATGACTTAAAAGTGGAAGTGATTTCAACATTCAGAGAGAATTTCCCAGCTCGTCCTTGGACAGGCAACTTCTCCCAGAAACTCATCAACG
Organism: Tolypeutes matacus; assembly: GCA_026826555.1. Taxonomy (NCBI): domain Eukaryota; kingdom Metazoa; phylum Chordata; class Mammalia; order Cingulata; family Chlamyphoridae; genus Tolypeutes; species Tolypeutes matacus. Next base: position 17,526,155 of record JAKSZT010054478.1, on the reverse strand, counting down.
GGCTTTCATCGGAGCCTCTGGCTTGCAGCCTACCTGCGGAACCTGGACTTGTGCATCCCCACGGTCGCGTGAGAGACTCTTTTAAAATTTCATATTATTGACAGATATCTCCTGCTGATTCTGTTTCCCGAGAGAACCCTGCCTAATACAACCCCAAAAGAGGAGGATTTGTGGTTGAGAACTCTTAGATATCTTGAGTAGGAAACAAAACCTGGGGGTGAATCTCTGAAAGGCCTCGCCTGAAAAAACAAGCATCTATGAATAAAAACACTGACTCATAACCCAGCAGTCCCACCCCTAGCAGAACGAGAAGAATTGAAACCAGGGGTCTCAGACACACTCTCGTACGCCAACGCTCCTAGCGGCGTGAGTCCCGACAGCACACAGTGGCAACTGCCCAGATGTCCTTCGACAGGGGAAGATAAGCACAAGGCGGTCTAGCCACTGGGAGGAATATTACTCAGCCTTCAAAAGGGATGATGTCCTCAACCGCGCCACAACATGGAGGAACCCCAGAAAGATACACTAAGGGAAAAGGGCATGTACTGCACGAGTCCATTTCCACGAAATGTCCCGAACAGGCAAATCCTGGGACAAGAAGTAGGTTAGGGGTTACAGAGGCTAGGGGAAGGGGGAAATGAGAACTGACCGCTTAGTGGGTATGGGGTCTCCTTTGGGGTGATGCAAACGTTCTGGAGCTCGATAGAGGGGATAGATGCACAGCTAAATGCCACCGAACTGTTCACTTTAAAACGGTTCATTTTGTTATGGGAATTGCACCTCTATTTTTAAAAAACGTTTAAAAAATGCATGGCTTCTGTACAACTAATTTCCATTTGCCATCGCTCGCCTTCTAGAAAGTCTTCAGGGTCTCCGTGACAGCGTCAATTAGAAACATGCACATTTGTTTGGCTTTGTGGAAAATTCTATGCAAGCTAAAGCATATTAAATTTCTCTATCTGGTACTCCACACACACGTAATGCCTTTCTGCTTTTATGATTTCAAATTTGCAAATCACTGCCTCCCCTCTCCAAGGACTCGGACACGGAAGACATATTCCCTTATTTTTCAAGGACCCCCAGCGACACGTACCAGAGTCCAGTTCTGAGGCCTCCTCCCTCTCTCTGGAAGCAGCCTCCACCTGCCTCCGCCATCTCTCACATGTCCTTCTTCTAATTACCCCGTCAGTCGTTAAGGGCTTTTGCTCCTCTAGCGCGTGGCTGCTGGGGCTGTGCCAGGGACCAAGAAGCCAAGCATAACACCACCTAACATTTATCAAGCACTTTCCGTGTGCCCAGCTCAATAACAGTATAATAAACAAAAATAACAGCTGTCCACGGCATAGGCACGATGTTCCAGTCCTCCTCCCAACAACACCATGAGATAGCTCTAAAAGTGGGAAACTGAGGCCCGGAAAGATGATAGCTGCCCAAGGCCACCGACTCGGGTTGGTGGGGCCAGAATTTGAATCCAGACGGCCTGGCTGCGCACCCCTTGTTGCACCCCGTAAGTAGGGACTGTCCTTCCTATTTTACAGATGTGGGAACTGGGTCAAGCACAGCAGAGGGTGGCATGGGGGGAGTCAAGGTCAGGGTCTCCGTATCCTGCTTTTACAGGTGGGGAACTGGGGGTGTCAGAGAGGTTACGTGGCTGGTGGGACTCAAAACCTGGGTGCAGTTCCCACGGGGAGCAGGGGTCCCCCAGAACCAGAGGGTGCCTATAATGGATTGAACTGTGTCCCCCAAAAAGATACTTCCACGCCCTGGTCCCAGTCCCTTGAGTGTGACCCGCCTTTGGAAACGGGGTCTCTGCAGGTGTGATTAGTTAAGGATCTTGAGCCGAAACCTCCCTGGATTTGGGGAGGGGCCTGTTTGTGACTGGTGACTTGACAAGATGAGGGGCAGGGAGACTCAGACACAGGGACACAGGGAAGAACATGTGAAGACGGAGCAGAGGTGGGAGGGACGCGTCTCCAAGCACGCCAGGGGTGGTGGCAAACACCAGGAGCCAGGAGAGGGGCGGCGGACGTCTCCCCAGAGCTTCCAGGAGGAGGCAACCCTGCCAACAGCTTGGTTTCAGACTCCTGGCTCCCGAGCTGTGGGAGGACGACTTTCTGTGGTTGTCAGTCACCCAATTGGTGTGATTTGTCACGGAAGCCCCAGGAATCTAACCCAGCGCCCCTGCCAGCTTAAGCCCGGAGGGGACGGCGCTCGGAGGCTGCCGCCCTCTCACGGGGGCTCTGCAAAGCCACGCCAGGCGGGGAGGCGTTGCCCTTGGACCGGGGCAACCCCACAAGCCACAAGTGACCTCCGTTCGGCTCCAAGGGGCGCAGGGCTGGAGGGCACGCTCAGCAGGGGCCCAGTGGCAGGGCGCAGTCTAGGTCAGAGCCCTGCAGTGTCCGTGAGCATCCTGCGCCATCCACAGCCGGCAAGTTTGCAGCCACCGTCACGTCTCGGGGGGGGGGCCCGAGGGACCCCCGGCCCCTCTATTATTTCTCAGGCTCGATTTGGGTCTCTGCTGTGCACGCAGGTCCTCTCCCCCTCCCTGCCACACTCCACTTAAAGGGACAGTGCCTCGACACAGATGCCAAACGTCCAGCAGCAAAATGACAGGTTGCACAAGGCCACCAGGCAACTGCCCCAGCTTGACCCCATCCCGTGAGCTTTTGAGCTTTTTGAGGGAGCTCGCCGTTCTCCCAGCTCCTTCCTCTCCCCCAGGAGCTCCCCACCCTGCTGCACCTGGCTTCTGCCCCCACCTCTCCACCCACGGACCCCGGCAGGTGCTGCTTGCGCAACAGGCTCAAAGCCTAACTCATCAGCGCCTCAAACCTGGACCCTCTCAGGGCCAGGACCAGGGTGAGGCAAGTGCAGTACTCGTCTCAGGTGCAAAATTGAAGGGCGCCCAAAAGCTCAGGGATTGATAAATGTTTTAACGCAGTGGGTTTTTTTTTTGTTTTGTTTTGTTTTGTTTTTTTTAATGTTTTGAATAGATTTTTGAGTTTTATTGAAATCTTACATGAACAAGAAATTGGAAATACAATCACATCAAAGAACAAATTGTCACGGCTTTGACGTTTAAGCCAAACAAATTTTGTAGGGCAGATTTCAAAAAGATGTGCAGTTATGACAATTTAAAAACACAGTTAAAAAAAAAACGAAAAAAAAAAAGACAAAAAATAAATAAATAAATAAAAACACAGTTAACCTACTTCTAGGAATGTAAAACATACAATCATAGGTTAAGTGTTTTTTAATAAAATTGAAATTCTGCAAAAGATTCCGCGATGAATAAAATTGGACAGGGCTGGGATTAGGGTGAGGCAAGTGAGGCAGTGTCAAGTACGTGTAGAACTGAAGCCTGTCTTGTCTTTATTTTAAAATCTGCTCTTTTTGGTCAAACATGGATTTTCTGGCATAAATTTGATTTTTTTAAAATACCGCATAGCAACATTCTCTATCTCGATCACTGAGCCTTTTGGTGCCCTTTAAATTCTGCCCAGGGGCAAGTGCCTTACTCGCCGCACCCTGGTCCCACCCTAGCCCTCTTGCACTCACCCGTGCCAAGAACCGGGAACCCATGTGCTCCCTGACCTCCCCCTTACAGCCGTAACCTCCACCCTAAAGCCAATGAGAGTTCCCTGCCAGTGTTTCTGCCTCGTTTTTCTCCTTAACGCTCACCACCGCCCAACAGGCTAAGGTTTCACTTGCTTGCTTTGTTCATCAGTATGTAAAGCTCCCCGAGGACAGGGATTTTTGTCTTTCGCCTGTATAGACATGGCTGAATTCCTTGGTTTAGAAGCGTGTCTGACCCACGGCAGCTCGTGGCAGCTTGGGCAGAGAAATCCTCCCAAACGAAACACTGCTTGTGACCATCGGCTCAGCCCACCTCAGGGTGCCATCTAGGCCAGCGTGCACCAAAGTGTGGGGCCGGACCCATTCGTGGGTCATGGAAACAACTTAGAGGGAAATGGCCAGCACGTGCAAACAACTCGAGCGTCCGTCAACTGGTGAAATGACCCAGGAAACGCACGGGAGTATCATTCAGTCGTAAAAAGGAACGAGGTTCTGATACACCGCGACCCAGATGAACCCTGAAAACATTACACTGAGATGCAAAAGACGGATTGTATAATTCCGTCTTGTATAAAACCAGAATAGGGAAACCCAGATTCAGAAAGCAGATCAGTGGTCGGCTAGGAGGTAGAAGTAGGGGGATGCGGAGTTGGGGCTAAAGGGTAAGGGGTTTCTTTTTGAGGCAATGAAAAAAAAAAGCTCTAAAGCTGACAGTGGTTGTGGCTGCACAACTACAGAAGTGCCTGCTGTAAACGGATGAATTGGGTGGCAGGTGCATCACAGCTCAATAAAGCTGTTACACAAAAAGAACCCCCTCCTCCCCAAAGAGGAGACAATATCAAAAGGTGGGCGCAGAGTGAGGGTGAGAATCATGCCATGGAGACTCTGTAATATTTGCACACACACACACAGTGGGACCACTGTGTCCTGGGTTGTGGTAAAAAATGAATTTTCTTTATGGGGCTGCAGTCCAGAAACGGTTTGAAAGCCGCTCTCTGGGCAACACCAAACTCACGATTCCAGAACCCTCATGGCACTCCAGGTTTCCCACGTCCCAGTCTTGCCAGGGCTCCTTCAGCGGGGAAAGCGCTCCCCGTGCCTGTGTCCCTCTGGACTCATCTCTCAGGACACTCGTCCCATGGCACAGCCCCAGCCACGTCCAGTTCATCTTTACACATTCCGTCTGCGGACGGTGAGCTCAGGTAAGCGTGCATTTATCCCCCAGAAAGCACGAGTCCTCACGGGCCAGTGCCCAATCTGAGCATGCGAAAGCAAATACCTTCAACAATCTGAGAGGTTTCTAATTGGGAAAGCAATGCTTTCTAGAAAAATATAAATTATAAGGATAGAAAAAATCTAACAGACCCAAGGAAAAAAAAAAGTTTTTTAAGTTTTTAAAGTAAGAGTCTCCCACAAAAGTATCAAGGTCACAAGGTTTCACTAGTGAATTCTTTTTGTTCCCCTATTTATTGAGCCTTTTCATTTATTGTCCATTTTTTTATAACTATTTTGTACATTTAATAATTGAAATTATAAACAATTAAGAAGTAAAAAGAAAACACAGTTGAATAAAAACCTCCATTTCTCAATTAAATGTACTGGATACATATTAAATTTTTTTTTAATCATACAGTATGTTACACAATATATTTGGTTCATAGTAACGCATTCATACAGTATTTGTCCTTTTGTGTCTGGCTTGCTTCACTCAGCATAATGTCCTCCAGGTTCATCCATGTTGCCATATGCTTCACGACTTCATTTCTTCTTACAGCTGCATAGTATTCCATCGTGTGAATAGACCACAGTTTATCCATTCATCAGTTGATGGACACTTGGGTGGTTTCCAACTTTTGGCAATCATGAATGTAGCAATTTGGCATTGTTTATGAAATCCAAAAATAGTTATTGGATTATGTTTGTAAATTGGTCTGTCAGAGATCATTTTTAATTGATTTAATTGTGATTAGGACTTTGCTTGGGCCACGTCAGTAGGGCATTGAGTCCCCACCCCTTGGTGGGCAGGACTCAGAGAGGTAAGACACGGCAAAGGACTGAGCTGGGAAAGTTTTTTTGAGCTGGAGCCCAGGAAGTGAGCACACAGGAGAACACAGAGGAATAGAGACGGCTCCTTAGACACGGAAGAAACCCCGGGGAGAGAGACAGAGCTGTTCACCTGATAGTCTACAGCTGGCCTTGTGGAGAGAGCACAACAGCTGAGCCTGGAGAGAAAATGCAGCCCTGGGAAGAGAGGAATCCAAGAAGCCTGAACTCTTGGCAGACGTCGGCGGCCATCTTGCCTCAACACGTGGCAACAGACTTTGGTGAGGGAAGTAACTTATGCTTTATGGCCTGGTAACTGTAAGCTTCTACCCCAAATAAATACCCTTTATAAAAGCCAACAGATTTCTGGTATTTGGCTGACTAATATAGTGAATCATGTTGCCATGAACATCGGTATGCAGATGTCTATTCTCCACAGTGGCTGTGCCATCCTGCATTCCCACCAGCAGTGAAGAAGTGTTCCTATCTCTCCACATCCTCTCCAACACTTGTAGTTCTCTGTCTTTTTAATAGTGGCCATTCTGATAGGTGTGAAACGATATCTCATTGTAGTTTTGATTTGCATTTCCCTAATCATGAGTGATGTTGAGCATTTCTTCATGTGTTTTTTTGCCATTTGTACTTCTTCTTTGGACAAATGTCTATTCAAGTCTTTTGCCCATTTTTTAATTGGGGCATTTGTCTTTTTATTGTTGAGTTGTAACATCTCTTTATATATCCTGGATATTAAACCCTTATCAGATATGTGATTTCCAAATATTTTCTCCCTTGAGTTGGCTGCCTTTTCACCCTTCTGACAAAGTCCTGTGAGGTACAAAAGTGCTTAATTTTGAGGAGGTTCCATTTATCTACTTTTTCTTTTGTTGCACGTGCTTTGGGTGTAAGGTCCAAGAAACCACCACCTACTACAAGGTCTTGAAGATGTTTCCCTACATTTTCTTCTAGTAGTTTTATAGTCCTGGCTTTTATATTTAGATCTTTGATCCATTTTGAGTTGATTCTTATATAGGGGGTGAGATAGGGGTCCTCTTTCATTCTTTTGGTTATAGATATCCAGTTCTCCCAGCACCATTTGTTGAAGAGACTTGTTTTGTCCCATTAACATTACTTGGTAGGTTTGTCAAAAACCAGTTGACCATAGAGGTGAGGGTTCACTTCTCGATTCTCAATTCTATTCCACTGATAGAGGCGTGCATTTTTATGCCAGTACCATGCTGTTTTGACCACTGTAGCTTTGAAATTTATTTCAAGGTCAGGTAGTGAAATTCCTCCCACGTTGCTCTTCTTTTTTAGAATGCTTTTGGCTATTTGGGTGCACTTTCCCCTCCAAATGAATTTGGTAATTGCCTTTTGTAATTCTGTAAAGTAAGTTGTTGGGACTAGTGAATTCTTTAAAAAATTTAACAAAGAGATGATAGTGTTGTTTAAAATGTTCAAGAATGCGGGGGGGGGGGAGGGGCGAGAAACACATCCAAATTATTTTGCTAAGCCAGCCTAACACTGACACCAAAATTTGATAAAATAGCACACACACACCCCACCACAAGCTACGGCCAGGCTCCCTGTGTATCAATGCAAAACTTTATATCCCCACTTTACTGCTTAAACCAAAGTAAGTTCCAATGGATTAATGATTTCAGTACAGAATGAGCCCAAGAGTACTAGAAGAAAACACGGATGAAATTCTTTTCTTTACTTTTGGAAGACAGAAGGCCACCAGGCAGGACACGAATTCCAAAAGCTAAAAGGAAAAAGAATCAACGTGGTGGCGTAAGCACTAAGGCGTTCTGTTTGGAAGAACACATCATAAATAAAATTAGGTCAACAACTGGGGAAAAGCCCTTGCACCAGATAAGACACAGAACTTCTTCCTCTACGTACAAAAAAACTCCTAAAAAAAACCATTAACAAGAAAAGGATTAACAACCCAACTGACCTTAGGCCCAGGGGCCTGTAAGCACATGAAAAGGATGCCCCGTCCTTAAGAAAGCCATACAAAGCCAAACACCCACCAGGCAGCATCTCCCCGGACAGCCAAGGACAGCCAAGGATGAGCATGCACTTGGGGCAATTTGGCAACACAGATCAAAACTTAAAATGCACAAATCCTCCAACACAGAAATTCCACTCCAAAAAGTCTGTCTCACAAACACATAAGCATGGAGATGGTTGGCGTCCACACTGAAATGCTGGACAACACTGCACAGCCAAATAAGGCCACAATCACGTAGCTGTTTTAAAAAACGTGCTAAATCAAAGAGTGCCGAAGGCAAAAAGACACCCAGTGTTATTAAATGGGAAAAATAAAAGGCTAGTTGCAGAAGTTTGATTTGTGTTTCCAAAAGATCTCTATGAAAGTGATGCACAGGTTCTAGCATGTTCCGTAAACAGCTGCGTGCACATATGAACTATGTCTACTCTCCTGGGATAAGGGTGGGGAAACGAGACAGACTTCCCTTTCAAATTTCATGGGATTCTATGATTATCGAGCAATGACCATGCATTGCTTTTTATAATAAAATAAGAAAAAGGCAATGAGGAAAGTGGGAGTCAGGAAGATACAGCAGAGCACTGAAATCAAAGCTTGCAGGAGGGAAACGCGTGGCGTGAGCCCAGGAGCCGGAATCCGGAGACCTGAGTGGGCAGGTGCTCCTCGGTAACTCGGGACTGACTGTCCCCATTCGTTCAATACGGGGTCAGGTTTGATTTTGGCGCATGCACTTGTTTAATGAAAAACCTACTGGGCGCTAGAGCTATGCCGAAGTCTTCATAGGTTACTGCATTTAATCTAACCACACTGCACAATGACGACGATAAGAAAACGGACGCAGAGCGGGTCAGGAACGTGTCCAGCATCATGCGGAAATGGGAGTCGGAACACCACGCTCCTGAGCCGTATCCGCCGCACACACGCGGGCAAGGCCTCGGAGGCAGCCCCCAGCTCCGACATTCTATGTTTCCGTGCTGTAACCTCTCTGGGCCATTTCAGAAGGAGGGAGATGGACCCGGTGGTCTCCAGGGCCACTTCCAGCGTCCTGGGCTGGGACCAGCAGGGCTGGGCAAAGGTTTCCCATCAAAGACCACAGGTGCCATCTAAGAAGCTGTGTGACCTCGGACCCACCGCTTTCCCTCTCTGAACTGCCACAGATGACATAAGGGATTTCCCAAGAGGCTGCCACGGAGGGTCTCAGTGGCCACAGTGGAAAAGGGGAGGGGAGGCCAAGGCTGGGAGCATCTCCACTTTTATCCCCTTCCCAAGCTCAGTGTTTGGAAAGTACCAGAAGCTCTGCCCTGGGCACAAGCTGCCCTTGCTAGGAGGCCACAGTCCTCCGCAGGTAGCCCAGGAACCCCTGGGAAGTGCCTCCCCGCACAGCTCTGGGACATTCAGACACGTCTGACACAGCAGCCAGCGTGTGGCACGTGGCATCCTCCTCCCACACCTGCCAGGGCGCCAGGCCGCGGGCGCGGTGTCCGAGCTCCTCCAGGATGGGTGCAGGTGGCCAGAGCGAGGCGGCCCGAGGCGGGCGTGGTCCCGACAGCTGCACCACTGGTGCCCGTCCTGGCTTCCAGCAGCTGTCCCGGCACAGCTCCTCGCAGACAGCTGCCCCGGCTTCCTGGGACAAGCACTGGGAGGGCCCTCGCCCAGCGCGTGTGTCTGGGGCCCAGCTCTGTCCGGGTGGGGGTGGAGGTGGAGGGGGCTGGGAGTGCAGGGAGCTGCAGGGTGGAGGAGGCAGAGCGGCCCCCTGCCCCGCCCTCTCCCCACAGCTGTGCCCTCTATTTAAGGTATTCTGCAGCTGCTGGGGGGGTGCGACATTCCCTGGACCCTCCCTGGGCTGTTCTCTCTCATCCCTGCACAGGCCTGGCAGAGAGCGGGGCAGGCTACGTGGGAGGCAGGCCCTCCCTCCTGGCCCCCGCCCCGCCTGGAAGGAGACCCATCTGGCCTGGTTGCTCTCCACCTCGGGTCTCCCTGTCCCTGTCCCACACACGGGGAGCCAGGGAGGGAGGGCGTCTTGCATCAGATGCAGGTATGAATGGGTTTGGGAGCAGCTCTGACACAGAGCGCACCTGTTCACAGAGGTAGAAAGAGAAGACCAGCTCCCCCAGGTAAGAGGGTCACCTGGAGGCCCTCAGAGTGGAGGCGTCTTCCAGGTGGGCCACAAATGATTCCCAAGCACCTGACCCTGGAGTCATGGCCCTGGGCACACCCTGCAATACGTGGGGTGCCCACGATGGGGGGGTGTCTTCAACGATCACCCCCACCCACTCATGCTCTGTGACCCCCACTTGTGCCTCCCGCATCCGCTGGCTGACGCCTCCTCACCCTGCAGTCTCAGCTCAGACCTTGTTTTCCCTGGAAGCTTCTCTGCTGGCCCCTCACCCTTGTTCCCACCCAGGGGCTCCAGGGCATCCCACTGCACTGCAGCTGCCCGGGCCTCGGCCAGGGCCCCCAGGGCTGGCATTCTCCCCCCACTGTGCCCTGGCCCCCAACGGGGTCCTGGTGGGAGGGGTGGGCCGGGTCTTGTAAGCACCCCACCAGAGGCCCCCCAACTTCCTCATACTCCTCCCCCACCCACCCCCGACAACCAAGACTGTTTTTGATGTTTTCAGTCCGGAGGGGAAATATGGAAACACCTACGTGCGTTTTAAAACCTGCCCCCACCCAACTCTGCGTGCTCAGTCGTCGTGCACTCTCGGCCCCACCATGGCCCGGACGCTGGGGGCAGCCATCACGGAAAGCTCAGGCCACCGCCTTGGATTGGCAGAGCCCACAGCGCCGGGACTCGCCTCGTCGCCCAGATGAAGACACTGCGGCTGGGAGGGGGTGACAGCTCAGAACCGCGGGCCCCCCAAGAACTCGGCAGGCCTGTCCGGGGCTCTCCCATCGCCGCTGGGTGCGGCCAGGGGCTGTCACCTCCAGTGAACGTCCAGAGATGGCAAACAAGCAGCCCCAGGAATGGGCAAGCAGCGCCACCTTATAAGGCAGCCTCGGGAACTTGGCCGGGGCCGGCCCGGGAGCCAGAGGGGGTGGCTGTGGGGAGACAGAGCGGCAGAGCCAGCAGCCGCCCCCAGCAGACAGAGCTCTGGGTCCCGCGGCCCAGCCCCACACAAGCCGCCCATGCTGGGGGGGGCAGGGGTGGGAAACAGGGACCTGGGAGGCCAGGCGAGGCTGGGCCCACTTCAGAGCCCCAGAGGGGTGCAGGGAGGGCCCTGGAGGAGGGCAGGGGGTGGCAAGTCCAGGGAGAGCCAGCAGCCTCAGGACCAGGAAGGCGGCACGCAGCCAGGGCCATGGGGGATGGGCAGGAACAGCAGCCAGGGGCGACAAAGGGTAGCCCTCTGCAGCCACCCAGGCCTCTGCAGCCACCCAGGCCTCTGCAGCCATGTGGGTGCCCACTCTCCTTTCTGAAACACTGACCCCCTGGCCGGGTGCCCCTGCTGAAGCAAACCTCCAAGCCACATGACGGTCCGTCCAGCCCTAGACATTAGCACGTGGCCACCCAGCCTCTGGTCCAGGAGACCCAGGGCCCTGGGGTGCAGGGCCGGGAAGGAGCTGGTCAGTCCCTGGGGAATCCGTGGGGCCCTGGCTGCCCTGCATCTGCCTGCCTGCACGGGCCCCAGAAAGCTGCCCCCACCACACACTCTCAACATCACTCTCTCCAGCACCTACGATGCTCCAGTCGCTGTACCCAGAGGAATTCCTGAGAAAAACGAAGACGAAAGCCCACCCTCAAGTAACCTAGACCCTAAAGGGAGTCTTGGACAGAAAGCTGAAGAATAGGTAATGAAGGTGAAGAGCAGGTTTCGCTGGCACACGGGTGAATTTCAGTTTCTAATTTCTACATTTTCCTAATTTTAAAAAAGTGTACTGTCACTTTTTGTAATGTGAAAAATGCCCACTTTGACAGAGTCCAGCAGTTTCTTTTTGAGATGGTAGAAATGTCCCACCGCTGATGGTGGTCGCAGGTGCATAACTCTGAATACATGAAATACACACAAATACACTTGAAGGGGGTGAATTATATGGTCTGTGTCTCTCAATAAAGCCGCTACAAAAGAAATATGAAAAAAAAAATGTCTAGCAGTAAACAGAAGGTTCAAACACTAACAGTTACATTCCAAGCCAAACCCAAGATATGACACCCAAGAAAGATGCAGAAAGGCATGGGAGTCGGGGGAGGTGCCGTTCCTTTCAGCTGGCGGGAGGGCTTCAGGGAGGAGGTGCAGCTGAGCTGGGCTCTGAAGGCTGAGTAGAAGCTCGACAAAGCAGTGATGTGAGGAGGGATGGGGCAGGCACAGGTGGGAGATGATCCAAGAGAAAGAGATGCCAGCCGGCAGGCCACAAGGGAGCCCCCGACCACGAGGGAGCCCCCTGGGAGGGGAGGGAGCCTGTGAAGGCTCAGGGGTGGCGCTGGATGTCAGTGCTGTGCTTTAGGGAGCTCACCCTGGATGCAGCTCTCCTGGGGCCCAGGAGATGCAGCCCCGGGAGTGGGAAAAGGGGCAGCCAAGGAGCTTTGCTGGAGGCAGCAGCAGCGGGGCTGAGCACCTCGTCGGAGGGGTCAGGGGTCCTTCCCTCACTGGCCGAGGGCAGCAGGGCAGGGTCCAGGGGGGTCTCCAGGAGGGGAGGGGTGGAAGGGGACAATGGGCGTGCCAAGCCGGTAGGAAAGATGGACGGGCAGCAAGACGGAGGGAGACTCTGGATCTGCATCCAGAGGGACTGAGAGGAAAGGGGAGGGGGCAGCAGGTGGCGCAGCAGAAGGGCTGGGCGAGGGAAGTCACTCGAGCCGACTGGGGAGCACCCTTGCCCCCTGCACTCCCCATCCTCTTCACCACCATAAACTGGAACAGGAAGGACCTCACCACTGGACGGCGAAGGCCGAGCAGTTCAAGGCCAAGGTCCCCAACCCACCCTCTGCCCCCCAATTCACTTCCGCCCTCGGCCTGAGGACCAGGACAACCTTGGGGACAGAATCCAGCACCGTCTCCACTCCCCCAGGGCTGGCCCCAAGCACCTTCCCCTCTGCAGCATCTGGCCTGCCCCGTGCCTGTGGGAATGGTCTCAGGACCCCCCTCCCCACCCAGCCCCGCCCACGGCCAGGGGCATGCACACGCATGTGCACACAGCTCGTGGGCATGGGACAGGACGACGGCCGTGCACTCCTGGCCTGGGGCCCTGGCACTCCACATGGAGCCGCCCCCCCCCCCCCGCGGGGGCACCCCTCTCCGAGGAGCCGTCGGGGGCTGGGTGCCGACGGACTTGCCCCCATGCCACAGCTCACACCCTGAATTCTCACCAACGGAGAAACCTGGCGGCTCGCTGAGAGCCCTGAGCTCCCCACACCTGTGGACGGTGCCTGGGCAGAGAAGGCATCTTCCCTCCCCTTCTTCGCCTGGGTAAACCTGGCCTCTGGGAATCTCGGCTGGGGAGGCCCCGCTCCCCAGGACGCTCCCACATTGTTTCTCGGCAGCTGTTTTTTAGGTGTCCTGCCGGCCGGCAGGCTCGGGCAGAGCCGGGGCGCTGGGCAGCGTGGCCGGCTGCAGGAAGACGCTTGCGGCCACCTCCCGTCCAGCTCATGTCCCCCCCCACCCTCTTCACACCCATTTCCCGCCCGCCTCCCGTCCACTTCCAGGGCTGCACGGCCGTCTCTGCCCCCTGCCCACCCCGCCAGCAGGAGCGGTGCCACCCAGGACCACCCCCTGCGCTGCACATCCTGTTTGACGCAGATGCGTGAACACCATGGGGGCAGGGGCCTCAGCAGACAAAGATCAAAGATCCGGCCCAGCAGACGCCACAGAGCGCAGAGAGCGGAAACGGCCTCCTGGGCCCTGCCAACGCCGCTGGGTCTCCCTGCCACAAGCCAACACCACGGGTCTGGGGCAGGCGTGGGCGGCTGGGCAGGGTCAGGCGGACAGAAGGAAAAGAGGACGTGGACTCACAGACACCAGGGTTGGCAGAGACCCTCGTGTTCTCCGAGTGTGGCCTGAGGACCAGCGTGGGTTAGGAAATGCAGGGCAGGCTCCACCCCAGACCTGCTGAGTCCCATCTGCTCCCAGCAGCCCCCAGAATCTTAGCATGCAGAGGCCAAGGGGTCCCCGTGTTCCCCTTGCCTCGGGCCACAGCATCCCAACCTGGCACGAAAAGCCTTTCCAAGGAGGAGGTGAAGGAAGAGAAAGAGGAAGCATGGATGGCCAACACAAGCAGACCCTGACATGCACAACTCAGGGGGCAAAGATGGCTGCAAGACTACCTGCCATCTCATGTGCTATTCTGTGGCAAGACCTTGACACTCCTCCCATCAAGAGGTCTGCTCAATGTCCCCTGGATCTAGGTAGCTTGTCACTTGCTTGTAACCCAAAGACTGTAGCAGAAGTGGCACTGCATGACTTCTGAGGGTAGGTCAGAAGGGCAACATAACATTCTCCTCAGTCGCTGGACGTCAGCAGCCTGGCTGCCCTGGGCCACCACACCACAAGGAAGCCCCCACAGAGAGAAGCCCCGAGGCTACGTGGCGGGAGAGAGGCCTTCACCGCCAGTCCAGCCCCTCCAGCCCTCTGTATCAGAGACGCTGGGCCAGAGCCGCCCGGCTGAGCCCTTCCCCAATTTCTGACACACATGAGAGGAGCTGGCACGACCCAAGCCCCTTAGCTCTGGGGAGGTCGCCATGCAGGAAGAGATCATTGGAGCACTGTGCACCCTTCGTGAACTATTCCAGCGCCCTGGGCCTCATAATAATGACCGTGCCCCGAAAAACAAACACAACAGGAGGGCAAGAAGCCCCTCGGGGCCCCCTGAGGGCCCTGCCTCGGCTGGATGCTTCCAGGGCAGCTGTACTGCCTGCTGGTCCAGAGGCTGCACGGAATGTCGACTCCCATCCATGGAGCGTGAGCACATCACACCCAGAGCCCCGGGTCCTGCCACGGAGCCTTTTCCACGGTTTCCAGGCCCCTGCTGTCCTTAGCGCACACGGCCCATTAGGAGCCCATAAAGCAGGCCCGGTACCAAGATTCTTTCCACAAGTCTAACTGCAGTCCACCTTGCTGCACATTGGCCCGTCCCAGTGGACAGAGCAAGCAGCCAGTCACGGCCCCCACACCTTTGGGTGCTGGAATGGAAGCACCTCCCAAAAAAACACATACATGAGCTTCTTCCTCCAAGATGCCATGGCAAAGCTGGCTCCCCACCTGCCTCCTCCCTGCAGCACGCTGGCACCAGCACCCCCAAACTCACCCTCCTGGCTCCTGAGCAGGGCCTCAGCCGCCGAAGGCTGGAGCTTGGGCTCCAGTCTGCTCTGCAGCTGAGAGGCCGAGGTGGGGTCTGAATTCTCCAGGGTCTGGGTGGGCATGGGGGAGGCGGGCGCCTCGGCTGGCTTGGGCACCTGGATCTCGACCCTCTTGGGGGCGGCGTCGGCGGCAGGGGCGGCGGGCACCTCGGGGGCCTTGGCGGCGGGGGTCTCCATCCTGCGGTGGGCAGGCTCCTGGGGCTTGGCGATGCTGATCTCGGCGCGGCGAGGGCTGGGCTCCGGCGCCTTGTGGCCCGGCGCCTCGGCCCGCTTGAGCCCGAAGCGGGACGGCCCCGGGGTGCCGGCACTCTCCACCTGCTTGGAGGAGATGTCGATGGAGAGCTCCGTGCGCCGCGACACGGGCTCGGCCGCCTTGGGCCCCGCGAGCTCGACCCTCCGCAGGGAGCCCTTGGGAGAGCGCTGGCTCAGAGCATCTGCATGCCGCGCGGGCTCCGAGTTCTTCACACCCAGGTCCTGGAATTTCTGGGTGGAGCTGGCCACGGTGGCTCGGAGGAGGGGAGTCTGGACCCGCCGAGGTGGGGTGGAGTTGGGCGTCTCGACCTCCTCGACCTCGAAAGATCTTTTCAAGGCTGAAAGACAGAGAAGGACGCGCGGTGAGCAGTGGGCGCAGGGGGCCCAGGACACACCTGGTGGGGGGAGGGCAGCCGGCCTCTCCCCCAGCCTCCTCCACCCCGTCACCTCCCAAAATGGAAGAGGCAACCCCACTCCAGGGGGCCTCACAGGGGCACCAAGGGTCGTGAGGATGGGGGGCCAGAGCGTGGGGGCCGCCCCTCTATTCCGTCTTGCCGTCACCAGAGAGGCAGCTACACCCCCTACTCCAGGAATGTGCCCGCTCCTGGAATCCGATGAGGCCTTCATAGCCAGGATACACAGGGAACGGCTACAGCTCAACAGCAAAAGGCAAACAGCCCAGTTAAAAAGTGGACAAAGGTCTCGAATAGGCATTTCTCCAAAAAAGATACACAAATGGCCAATAAGCACGTGAGAGATGCTCAGCAGTCACTAGCCATCAGGAAATGCAAAGCAAAACCACAAGGAGACACCACCTCACACCCAGCAGAGTGGCTGCCGTCGTAGAAAATGGAAAGTTACAAGTGTCGGCGAGAATGCAGGGAAATCGGCACACTCGTGCATCGCTGCCGGGAGCGTCAAAAGGTGGAGCCACTGTGGAAACAGCCTGGCGGTTCTTGAAGAAGTTAAATACTGAATTACCACATGATTAGGCAATCCCCCTTCTCTGTATTTACCTAAAGGAATCGAAAGCAGGGACTCGAGCAAATATTTGCACAGCGACATTATTCACAGTCGCCAAAGGGTGGAAACAGCCCAAGTGTCCATCAAAGGAAGAGGGACAAATGAAATGTGGTCTGCCCATCCAGCGGACTATTATTCCACCACAAAAAGGAATGACGTGCTGATCCGTGCTACGACACGGCTGAACTGTAAAGATACCACATGGAGCGAAATAAGCTCCAGGGACAGAAAGTTTATGATTCCACTTATATGAAATTCCTAGAATAAGCAAATAAGAGACAGAAAGAGGGAGGGGGAAATAGGAAGGGACTGCTTAGTGGGTGCAGAGTTTCTCTTTGGGGAGATGAAATGTTTTGGTAATGGGTGGTGGGATGGGAGCACAAGTGAGTGCAACTAAAACAACTGAACTGTACACTTAAGAGTGGCGAAAACGGGAATTTTATGTTGTGCATATGTCATCACAGTAAAAAAATTTTAAAAAGCAAACAAACTAAATAACTCCCTTGAGTAAAACAACTTGTCACTAAAAAAAAGAGAGAGAAAAGAATGTTCTGGCTTCTGTTTTCTCACCGTGGCCTTCCTTCACCCATTCTCACCTCCACCAAGGCACACACCCAGACACCTCCAGCAGCAGGGGACACGCCCCCATGAGGACAACCGTGACCAGCGGGAAAGCCAGGTAAGGACATCACATCCACATTAACCGAGCAGCCGACCCTGGGGCTCTTCCCCAGCCCAGGCATGGGACCAACTGCTGACTGCACATCTCACACCCCTCAACAACACTGAGACGTCAGTAACCATTATCCCATGGCACAGCTGGGGAAACCGAGGCACCAGGTGCATAAGAGAGGCGTAGGACAGAGCTAGGGCACCTGCTGCCTGACCCCCACGCCAAGGTCAAGTGCTTGGCAGTCAGTCCAACCGCACCTGGAAACCCCCTCCCACCACCACCGCCCAGAATCGGTCTTACTCGCCCTGGCTGCTGGGATTTCCACGAGCCTCATCTTACCCCTTCCCTGCGTAGGTCGAGGCAGCCGGCAGGTGTGTGTGTCTGTGAAGCCACCAAGAGCATTTGTGATCCTATCATTTCAGACTTGAGACCCCTCAGCGACAGCACATCAGCTCTGGGCCCAGCCGTCCAAGGGGGCGACAAGCAGAAAAGCAAGTTTTCCGCAGGACCCAGGAGGGCAGCAGTGCTAGGAATTTATGCAGCCAAGGGACTCACAAGAGATCCCCAGCCGGGTGTCACCAACTGCAGGCACCACACAGTGGTGCACGGGTGGAGCGTCCCCACATTGCCCCCTGGGGAGGGGACGAAACTGTTCAGTGCCCCAAGAGGGCGAGAGACACCCACCCTTGCTTACGCTGTTTCCCCAACAAGAATGCCCACCTTCCCCCCCTCGGAGAATTCAGGGCCCCCCAACCCTTCTCCGCTCCCATCCTCCCCAACCTCCACCAAGAGCCTTAATTGCCCGGGCGCTCTGACCTACTTCCAAGGAAGTCATCAAAAGCCCAAAAGATTTATGTCTAAGGCCGTTTGCATCTGCAGGAAAACAGCAAACACTGGGAACAATCTGGGTTTGCCCAGATTTTGCTAAATCCACATGCAGTCCTGCTTCATCATCAAAATCATGTTTTGGAAGATGAGAAAGGCTTGGAAGTGAATGGTCAGTAAAAAATGCAGGATGCAGGCTACGAGATGCATATAAAGATCCGAGTTTCATCTCATCCATCTCACGCTCGCATCCCCGCCACCGCCGCACGCCCTCGCACAGGAAACCACCACCTCTGGAGGGAACTACCGTGGGCATTTGTCTTCATTAGGCTTCGCGGTATGTCCACGTTGAATGTGCGTCATTTGTATTCAGGGGATGAAAGCATCCACAGCGGTTTTCTTTAGAAAACTGACCTTGCTGAGAACGAGGAGAGCGTGCAGATAACTTTGCAGGCTCGCCCATCCCTGCTTCGGGAAAACCAATCCAGAGCCCACTTCCTTCCCGGCCCACGGCCGCTCCTGTTCCAGTAAGCCCCTCCGGTCTCAGCTGCTACACAAAGAGGCGTGAGCCGCCCTCTCACCAGATGCAAACCTTCCCGCCCGAGCCCACGGGGGTCGAGGCAGGGGCGCCGGACCTGGGCCTGTTTAAGGAGGAATGGGCAGTGCACAAGGCTCCACTGTCGGGCAGACCTCGCCCTGCTCCTGAGCGAGCACTTCCTCAGCAGGCCTCGTGCTGGGAGGTGACCAGGGAGCCCCGAGGCCGCTGCACCTGGAGACAAGCACCATGCCAAGTCGAGCTCAAAACAGAGGCACAGCGGCCTCGAGAGAGGGAGCAGAGGGCCACTGCTCGGGATGGGGCGGATCTGGGCTTCAGGATCGAGACACTTCCAGGCAGTGGCAAAACAGCAGGTTGTGTCCCCAAAGAGTGTCCCCCTCCGAGCCCAGGATGAGGGGCTCAGGGGAGGCCCCCTCCCAGCCCCCACCCTGAGCCTACAGGGAAGTCCACTCATGGCTTGAGGATCTGAAAGAGGATTCCAGCTGCAGGCGGCCCCTTGCGTTCACTCTCCCGTGAGGCCAGGCCTTGGCGCAGACCCTCACTCTGCACAGTGGGGGTGGGGGGAGTCGGGCACAGGCCTGCTCAGTGGAGGAAGGGGTGGCTAAGGGGGTGGGTGGGGAGCAGGGCACAGGGAGGCCAGCTCAGGGCAGAGGCAGAGGGGAGGACACCCATGCAGACGGGAAGACAGGGGAGCGGGGCGTTCTCAGGAAGCAAAACACCCACAGCTCAAACCCCTCCCGGAGCCCTCTCCCTCCTAGCATCGCCTCTGGGGTGCTGGGCCCTCTCCACCACCCGTCCCAGCCGGAGAGGGTCCCCAGGGCAGCCAGCAGGCCAGCCCCACACCTCCCACCCCCAGAGTCCCACCGGCCAAGCAGCCGCCTCTGGGTCCAGCGTGGTGACCAAGGGCGAGCGGCTGCCCTGGGCTTATCTGCATACGTGGCCCACGGACAGGCGGCCTGGGTGTGCGGGCAGCAGGCGGCCGGGGGGAACTGCGGCGAGGGGCCACCCCCCCATCTGTTCTGAAGAATACCTGTGGCTTTCGGTGTGGCCACAGGTTTCTCTCTGGCTCTGGTGCTCCTGGGCTGGGGAGACACTCGCACTCGTGGGCGGCGATGCGAGAACGAGGTCTGACGAGCCCCGCGGTGGGGTTTCCCAAGAGAAACAAACAAGCCCCCTCTGGCCCCTCACACGCGCAGGAGCCCCCGGCTACAGCAGGACCCTGTGCAGGCCGTGGGGGCACAGCAGGCTCCTGGCCCGTGCCCCTCTTTCACAGGAGACTCAAGAGCGGGGCACAAGAAAGAGCAGAGGCCAGAAGTACAGCCCCGGTGACCGCGGTCCCCCCCACGTGGGACACGAGCCCGACCTCCCGCCGCAGGCCGGGCAGCTGCCGCCAACAGCTGGGCCTTGGGACTCCAGCCCGTTCCTGACTCCATAACCCCATTACTTTGATTCCTCCCTGGAAAATGTGCTCCAACAACCTGGCACGCGAGGATCCGGGCTGCACCAGCCCAGCTCCCGGTCAGAGCCTTTCCCCCTCGAGCCACGCCCTCAGACCCACCCGCCACGGAAGAGAAAGCCTGGCAGATTTGGTCACAGCAGCCTTCCGAGATCAGGTGCCTGCAGCAGCCACTGGTTCCAACTGGGTCTGCCAACTGCCGGAGGTTGAACTGCGTCCCCTTCAAAAGATATGCCCAGGTCCCGACCCCTGGCACCCAGGAACATGACCGTGGAAAAGGGGTCTTTGCAGATGTAACTATGGGAAGGGTCACCTGGGAATGCCTGGGTGGGCCCTAAGTCCAAATCCAGTCTTGCGTCCTTACGCAAGCGGCGAGGCAGACAGACGGAGGAGACGGCCACAGGAGCACGGAGCAGACTGGAGTGATGTGTCTACAAGCCGAGGAACACCGGGGATGGCGGTGGCCACCAGGAGCCGGGAGAGAGGCCTGGGACGGAACCAGCCCCATCAACACCTTGATTTTGCACTTCTGGCCAGGGGAGGATGCGTTTCTGTGTTTGAAGCACCAAGCTGTCATCTGTTAAGATGGCCCCAGGAGATGGAGACACCAACAGAGCTTGGAGGCTGCTCGGGGGCGTTTGGGTCAACTCGAGGGTCATGGTGACTGTGGCCACCGTGGAATCACCAGCTCCCAGCTCAGCCCCCCGGCTCACGGTGGGTGCCTTCGCAGCAGGTGAAACCCAATGCTGGAGGTCCCCTTCCTGCTGCTTCATCCCTGCTGAGCACAGCGCACCCCCAGGTCGACCCCACGACAGGGGGCCCCAAAGTCCACCCCAATTTCTGCTTCCCACCTACATTCCCCCTTTGCACTCAACAGCACCCCAGTTTGTGCACCAAGTTCTGTGGTCGCCCTACCCACAGAGGTATCAGCAGCGTAAATCCCCCACTCCCAATGGAGAAGGGTCTTGGGGTGACTGCTCCCAGGCGGCTACGGAGCAGCACCTGCTTCCAGAAATCTCCCATTACACAAAGTGAGGCCAGGGGCCGAAATCAGTGGTCTCCAGAAGCCACTCATCATGGGGACTTGCAGGGCCCACTCTCGGATCCCCTTCTTGGGAGGCCCGGCCTCTCCGAGGTGGTTTTTTCCAGAAGAAGGCCGTCTTTGTGCCTGGCTCTGGCCACCCCAGGGTCATTTCAGGCAGGCTTGAGGGACCTGGGGCTTCCTTTTTTTCTTTCCTAAAGCCGTGGGAACATGAGTGCACTGGGGACAATCTGATGCAAAAGGGGAACGGTCTTGTTCTCCCCCCTTTTAAACCAGCTGTTGGTTATTTCCACCAGGAACAGAAGGAGGGGAAATGGGCTTCGAGAAGAGATGTGGGATTGACAAGGGGAAATTTTCCTGACCACAGTGGCGGGATACCACCGGGTCAGATCAGCCAGGAGCTTGCAGGCCCTCTGCCCCGGGAAAGCTCCACAGAAAAGCCCAGAGCTGGGGGAGGCGTGGCCTTGCTCAGAGATGGGCAAGGAGATTAAATGCCCTTCCAGGTCTCCGGGGGTCAACGGGTCCCTGAGAAATGTCGGCTGATGAAGGCAGGAGGGAGGCCCTGGGAGGTGAGCTGAAAACGGGGGGCTGCAGCCCTGAGTGTCCCACAGGTGAGAGTCGTGGAGGACAAGGCTCTCTGGGCCCACCCACTTTTGGCCCAGACACCCCACAGGCCTCCATCAACCAAAGGGAGAGAGAACAGGGTTGCTGGGTCCAGCTCAAGTCCCTCCTCCAAAAGCAGGGTCCCCAATCACCTCCTAAACCGTACCCCGCTCTTCCTAACTCCCCAACTAAATTAGATTGTTCACCACTCCCCCAAACACACCTGTCCCCAGATCCCGAGCCGCAGGATGCTTCCCCAGCTGACTCTGACCCTCTAGCAAGCGTCACTCGAAGGCTCCTCACGAAAAAGGCCCAGCCCAAAGCCTTTCCTGCAACACACCTCCTTGCAGCCCCCTGACTCTCAGCCCGCCGGGACCAGGCCCTCGGTCCTCAGGGGCGCCGGTCAGTCTCTGCTCCATGGCCCTGGACACAGCCACCAGGCGCGGGGTCTGAGTGAAGCCCATTTTCCCCGTCTCGCTCTTCTCTGTCTCTGCCCAGGCACAGAAGCCACACCTCCTGCCTCACCCCACAGACCACAGGGCAGAATGGTGAAGGCAGCTGAAAAATGCAATAAAAACAACAACAACAACAAGCAAACTACGGCAGGCCACTCAGCCCAGGCGGAGCCAGCCGTTACACCAAGGGACACCAGAGGGACAGGTGGGCCCCTCCTGCCGAGGCCTGGAGGCAGCGGCCGGCGGACTCTGCCCAGACCCACGTGAGTGATGGCCTAAATGCAGGGGTCAGTGACCCTGGGAGCAGGGTTCAGGGTCCAGGCAAGGCGGCAACCAGTGGCCCAGCCGCCACCCCAGCCTCCGGCCTCCATAGCCAGGGAATGGAGCTGGGGGTCAGGGGTGCAGTTGACAACAGCAGGACCCAAACCTCACCAGGCTGAGCTGGGGTTGGAGAGGCCGAGGTGCCCCAGCCAGGCCCACAGTGACCATGACAGCCTGTGAGCATCAGAATGGATTTGTGCAGCTGGCTTCTGTTTAACCTCAGGGTAGACTCAGTTCCTATACTCAAGGAAACCAAAGGTCTGGTACAGAGGAAGGGGAGTCACGGAAAACTAAAAGGAGGAGGTGGGTTTGATTGGTGAGAGAGGCCGAAGCTGGACACTGAAAAGATTCCAGAGGGGCTCTGCAGCACCTCCAAAAGAGGGGCCACCCACCAGCCCCAAACTGCCCCAGGGGTTGGGATGTTTACAGCCAAGGACATCAAAGCTCTTAGGAAATTCAGCCAGAAAAAGGAATGAAGTTCTACGCAAGTGATGCCATGGGCATACCTCGAAGAGGTCATGGTGAGTGAAATAAGCCAGACCCAAAAGCAGAGACATTATATGATTCCACTTTCGTGTGGTATATATCTAGACTAGGCAGCCATCAGGGCTGGGTCCCTGTCCCTTCGTGGCAGGTACACAGGTGTCTGGAATCCGTCAGAAATCACGAGGGTTCAGCTAGAGGCCCCATTCACGCACTCGGCCCAGGGCAGGCGGCAGGAAGCCTGGACCCACGTGGGGGACGCTGGAGGGGCAGGGACGGGCCTGGGCATGTGGGGCCAACTGACCTGTCCCTCTCCCATACAGAAACACTACCAGGCTCATTTTACAGGTGAGGAGGCCAAGGCCCAGGGAGGCCCAGGTCACTCAAAAGTCACACAATTCGAGAGGTTCGAGCCAGGTCCCTATCTGGCACTCATCCCCCTCTCTGAGACCACTGTCATCCCCTGCCTACTAAGCCTTCTCTCTTCCACCAAATGTTCCTAAAACCCAGCTCTACCACAAAGCCTCCCTGGGCAAATCAAACTGCCAGACCCCAGATCTTTCCATAATCACCCTCAGTTCTCACTTGTTCACCATCAAATGCCCAAGGCACACCCCACAAGCAGATGGACCCCAATTCTGTCTGATGCTTATGGCCTGTGGCAGGAGGAAAAAAGAAGAAAGCTGTTTACAGCAAACTCACAAATATTCCTTGACACAGAGCTGTCCGGGAGCCCCCAGGCGCCCCACACCCACTGCCCAGATTCTGGGCCTGATGACCTTTGCCCTGCCTGCCAATCACCAGCTCCTGGATTCCCAGCTCACCAAGTCCTCCAGCCCCCCAGCTGCAGCAGCACGGCCACCCCCGGGGGCAGCAGGGAGGGGGCCAAGCTCTACCCAACTGGAAATGGCTCCAGACTCCCTACACCCAGCCTGAAAGCCCCTCTGCGGGAGATGCTGGCGCAGGAGAAGTGCCTGCTGGACACGCGCTGCAGGCGGGAGGCCTTTTCTTAATTAATAATGGAAAATCTCGGGGCCAAGTGTCCACATGGTACCTGGTAAGTGCGGAAGGGCCAGGATGGGGGCGGGACGCAGAGGCGGGGCACGGAGGAGTCACGAGGGCCACCTACGCCCCCCCACCCCCCGGGCCAGGCAGGTGACCCTCTGGCCACAGTTTCCTGGAGAGGAACAGGAAGGGCTGGACGAAGAGGCCCTTCCAACTGGGACACGACCTGACCCCACAGGGGCTATTCTGAGGCCTGACAGCAGCTCGAGAGTACTCTCGGTGCTCTCGGACCAAAGCTGCAAAACACATTCTGAAGGCCGGGGTCCCGGGGTCCCCGAACCCCAAACAGTCAACCCCAGCCCACCTCGCCCTCCCTCCTCTGGGGCCACATGAGCAGCCGCCGGTGACACCTGCAGAGCCTGTTCCTCACGCCTGCGCCACTGTCCCCAGGGCCACGCGGGGGTCGGGCAGAGCCGCCTTCCCTGCACCCTGCACCCCGAGCCGCCGGCCCGCGCCTCAGGAGCCCAGGCTCTGCCCGTCAGGCGGCTCTCAAACAGGGCGAGGCATCGGGCTGGGGAGCTGTTTTAGTGTTTGACAGTAGCTTTGCTAAATAGCACCTACCGCTTTGTTCCCAATTATGAGCAGTGTGGGCACTCTGCACGAGATTTGCAAAACACAGAAAACCAAAGGGAAAACAACCCCCCACAGCCCAGAGACAGCCGCTGCGAATCCTTTGATGATGCCCTTCCAGTTTTTCACCAATGTGCACACGTGTGTGTACACTTAACTGGGGTCACACCGCACACCGTCTCGTGCTCGCCACGTGGCCTCGTGAGGCTGCTCAGATCCCTGCACCTTCTTTCATTTCCCAAATTCCTCTGTGGATCTCCAGATCCATCGTTCTCAGCTCTGACTGTTCCTCAGAAGTATTTCTAGAGATTGCTTTTAAAAAAGCAATCTCTAGTGTCCCTGACTCCTGGAGATTCTGGCGTAGGAGGTCTGGGTGGTCCTGAGAGCTCCCCAAGGTGTGTGTGAGGGGCAGCCAGGTGGGGAAGCAGCCCCCCGCTCCTGAGAACCCCACAAGGATGCCCCACAGAGCAAGTCATCCTGGAGACGGCCTCATCCAGAGGCTCTGGAGCAGCCCATTCAGCCGTCCCACGGCCCTGGGTCACCTGGAGTCACTCAAGGTGGATGTCCAAGCCCTGGCCACCTCAGCTCAGGCCCTGGGCCGGTGACAAACCTGAGTGGCATGCAGAAGGCGGCGGGGTACCAAGCAACAAGGCGGGGTCGGTCCTGAGGCCACAAAACCCACCTGAGGTCCAGTTTGTTTATCTCAGGAAGGCCCAGCAAGAGCCCACGGCCTGAAGCACAGATTTTACTCACCTGCTAAAGGAAAGAGAGGCAGAGAGAGGGGCAGGCGCCAGGCCTCCGCGGCCCCTCCTGCCTCCGCGGCCCTCCTGCCTGGTCCCGCCCACCCCTGCCTAGGGGACAGTCGCCACCCTCCCCATTAGACCCTCACCCCCACTACACCCTCATGAGGCTCATTCATCTTCAAACCCCCCTCCGCCAGGCCCAAGCACCCTGTCCAGCAAGTTCCTGACGTCTAAAAAGGTTTGCCCTCTTGACTCTTCCACAGCCCATGTTTCCTGGGTGCTTCCCACGTGCCAGGCACCCCAAGGAACAGGCGCTCGCGAGGCCCTCACGAGGGCGGAGGGTTTGCCTTCACCCCCAAGTCACAGCCAGGCACGGGGGGCTGGACGGCGAGGCCGCCCTGACGCCGTGGCACCGGCTGGGGGTGTGTGGATTTGGCCTGGCATGCTAACCCATCGCCCCACGCTGCCTCCAGACCCGGTCCAGGCCCTCGGAAGAAAGCTGAGCTCCGGAACTAGAGTGTACCCACTGCACGGCACGAACCGTCTCTTCCAAGCTGCCTGGCACCCTGCAAGCTGGGGACTGCTGTTCCCATTTCAGGCCAAGCTGGAGAGCGTGAGGCTGGGGCTGGAGCAGAAGCTGCCCCTCGCCAGACCCCAGGCTCTGGACCCCCCCTGTCCCCCAGCACCGACATGCCCATCCACCAAGGCACTCATCCTACCCAGGAGAGGGGTCCGCCTGGGTAGGAGACAAGGATAAGCCAATCCACGGTGGGACCAGGAAAGGGCCAGGGAGCAGGTTTCAGCAGCAGGGAGTGATGGTCGTGCGCAGGTGTGCAGTTCGGGGGGACCTGGGCCTGCCTTCCAGCGCAGGCTCGGACCAGCTATAGCCCCCAAAACCACAGGGGCCCACCCTAGCCTTGGCTGGGCTCTGGGGAGAAGTCAAAGAGGCCCCCGAGATAAAGTCCCTGGTACATAGTAAATGCTCAATAAAGAAAACAGTTCTAAAAATTAACCAGATAAAGCCCGATCAGAGGCAGTGCCTGAGAGCAAAGAAGGGGGAACAGCTGGCAGGGCTGAGACTTGCTCAGGGACAAAGAATGTGGGAGGGCGGGGGGGAGGCTGGGGCAGGCAGACAGCTGGCTCCAGGGCAGCTGTTTGCAGGAGCCTGGCTCCGTCCTTTAAATATTAGGAGATGGAAATATTTGAATGGGGTCCCCCCCAGCCCGGCCTCGGTGGTGGCTGGGGGCAGGCATGACTTCCTTCCGCCCTCACCAATGCACCCACCCCCTGCAGCTGCTCCAAGGCTCAGTGTCTCCCCAGGAGCCAGGAAGGCCTGGGCAGGGAGGGCACCCAGATTCTGCCCCCACCCTCTCTGGGGCCCGGGACATGCAAAGCACGAACGCAGGCCACCTCCCCACCCCGCCCAAGGCCTTCCTGCAGAAGCAGGCCTTTCTGAGGACTTGAGGTCCCCACCGCCAGCCTGCGGTCTGCTCTGCCTCGCTCCCACCTGGATTATTTCTCCACCCAAATCCCTCCCAGCTCTCCTGGCCTCCTGGCAACAAGGATGCTGAACCTGCATCCCCAAGTGCTGAGCCTGGCTGGGGAGCTGGCAACAGCTTGCGAAGTCTTCTCTTCACGCCCCTACCTAGGGCTGCAGCCCCAGCCCTCTCCCCCCACTTCCCACCTCCTAGAACAGGGGTTCTTAACCCTAACAGACCCCTCTGCCAGGCAGGTGAAAACCACGGACCCCTTCTCAGAATGTAGCGGCAGAGAGTTTTATGACCCTCAGCTAGCGTCGGGTCTAACAACTACTGTAATTTCGAAGTATGGATGAGCGTAAGTGATTTTTTGAGATACACAACTGTAACACAACATGAAATGAATATACTGTCATTTATTGCATACATTCATAAGTGAAGGCAATGCCAGATTTCAGCTGGAGGTGAGAGAAAATAAAGATAAGATGATTTTTTTTCAATTCAAGCTCACAGACCCACTGAAATCTTTCCATGGGCTCCTTGGGGGTCCATGGACCCCTGGTTAAGAACCCCTGTCCCAAAAGAAGCCAAGCACACACCTGGCAGGCCTGGTACAGGCACACGAGAGCCACAGGAGTGGCAAAACAGCAGAGAAGCTGGACGCTTGGCCTGGCAAACCCCTACACAGGTCTCTGGCTTGGCGCCCTTTCCTCCAGGAAGCCCTCCCAGACTCTCCCTCTCCTGGGCTCAAGTCTGGACCCTTATCTCCTAGCACAGAGCTGGCTCTTAGCTGGCGCCCACAGATATCTGCTGAATAAACAAACGAATGCACTGGCTGCCTCTTCCACTCCCAGAGATTCTCCTCCCAACCTACCTGGGCATTTGGCAAGGATACCCCCCACCCCCACCCCTACCCCCCACCCCATGCAATCTAGGCAGTTAGGGTCAGGGCAGGGGGATTCCAGCATTTCGTTGTGAACTGAAGGAAAAAGCTAATTTACAGAAACCTCTCCTCCCGACCTTTAGTGGGAGGCAGGAGAGGGGGACAGCAGAGAATGCCGCCCTCCAGGCCTGGTTTGGAGCCAGGAAAACTCGCATGCTATTCCGGTAGATAATATCAGTCTCTAGGGGACAGGGCAGGGGCCTCACAGGGAAGCTGCCCACCCACGTGGAAAGTGGGACGAAACAGCCCTGCTCAGAGCTGCTTCCTGCCACCCCGAGGGCCTGGGTCCAGGATGCGACCCTGCCTCGGTGTGGAAGGAAACCCGCCAGGTGGCTGGCCACTGGCCCCAGAGCCAGAAGCGCTGCCAGCTGCCCCTGGGGAGGGGCAATGGCAAGGTGGGCAGACCCAGGCCCGGCCCACCCACCAAAGGAGATGAGAACAGCCCATACAGCGACCTCCCTCCAACCAGGGGTCCCCTCGGCTCCAGCCTCCCAAAGGGGGAGGCCGGGATCCCCAGGCCCTGCCCCAGGGGACAGCCCACCGCAGCCCTGCAAGCCCCATCAGCAGATGCCCTATCAGCAGAGGCCTGTCGACAAGCATGCCTAGAGGGGAACTGAAAGCCCTTTATCGTGCTGGCTGTGGTTTGGGGAGCAGGAAACCGAGCAGAGAACAGAAAAAGCCAAGGGCTTCGAAGGCGAGTCCAACAACCCGCCTTTTATGAAGGAGGACACAGGGGATGGCAGGGGATGGCAGGGGATGGTGTGCTGCTGCTCAGCATCGGGAGAGGGAAATGCAGGGCCCGGGAGCGCCCCCATCAGAGTCTAAACAAGCAGGAAGCCAGGTAGAGGGGTGAGGAGTGGAACGGGGTGCCTCTCCTCCCTCCCCACTGGGCTGCTCCACTTGTTTGCAAGGTCTGACTCCCTGCTTTGAAGGAAAAGGCTGCAGAAGAAGCTAATGCATTTAAGGCCAGGTCCTGGATTCTTCTGGATTTTGTTATAAGGGGCTTCCCCACTTGACCCAGAGGCTCTGGGGGAGAGAGAAGGTCGGAGGCTGCAGGGGACTCAGGTCCCTGGGGGGCTGGTAGGGACTCAGCATCAGGGGTGCAGGGAAAGAGAGTGGCAGGGGAGAGAAACACACACACAGAGGAGGAGGAGGCAGTAAGGAGCCTCCCCTGCAGCCGTGGACAATCCCCAGAGCTGGCCTGGGGAGCGGGGGAGACAGACGTGGGGTCCCCACTGTTCACTCTCCCCCCCGAAGCCGGGATCACCCTCTCCCCTCGCATAGATTTCTGCATACTGGCAGCACTTTAAAAACTGACAACAGCGAAGTTTCTAGTAGACTCCCTGTCCGGTCGGAGCGGGGTGCCCTGGCTCAAGCAGACCAAACGAAACCGCCAGAGCCCAGATCCACCCCAGGCGCCCCCCGGGGAGGGGGGGTTCTCCAGGGACCGGCTGGCAGGTCTGTTTGGCTGAAGCAGCAGCAAGTCCTCAGGCTTCTGGGGCCGTGTTCCAGGGAGCTCAGGACCGTCCGCCTGGTCTCGTAAGCAACCCCGAGAGCCTCCAAATTTGGGAAAAACTGAGGCGGCTTTGGAAAGAAAGTTTTCCTTTATCAAGAGAAGGCACAGGAACCCAGCTAGGTTTCTGGAACGAATATAAAGGTGGGAGCATCTAGGGCTCCATCCCCTGGAGACACATCCCCTCAGGGCCCCTCACCCGGCCCCGCCTCCCCACCTCTGGGGAGCACAGCAGGGAGGTGGGATTCCGTCCAGGGGTTTGCAGCCAACATGGACTCCTTGGCCTTGGCCCCAGGTCCTCCCTGCTGCCCCCCACCCCATGCTGCTGCCCATACCCCAGCTCCAGAGCTGTGAGTTAAGGGGCATTCGGCCAGCAAACAAAAGGGGAGGGTCCCCCAGAGAGCTCAACAGAATCTCCAAACGACCCGGTGGTCCCACCCCTAGGTAGAGACCCAAAGAAATGGACAGCAGGGCCTCGGGCAGGCCCTCACCCCACCATGGAGGCAGGCCCTCACCCCACCATGGAGGCAGGCCCTCACCCCGCCGTCCACAGCAGGGCCTCGGGCAGGCCCTCACCCCGCCGTCCACAGCAGGGCCTCAGGCAGGCCGCCGTCCACAGCAGGGCCTCGGGCAGGCCCTCACCCCGCCATGGAGGCAGACCCTCACCCCACCGTCCACAGCAGGGCCTCGGGCAGGCCCTCACCCCACCATGGAGGCAGGCCCTCACCCCGCCGTCCACAGCAGGGCCTCGGGCAGGCCCTCACCCCACCATGGAGGCAGACCCTCACCCCACCGTCCACAGCAGGGCCTCAGGCAGGCCGCCGTCCACAGCAGGGCCTCGGGCAGGCCCTCACCCCACCATGGAGGCAGGCCCTCACCCCGCCGTCCACAGCAGGGCCTCAGGCAGGCCGCCGTCCACAGCAGGGCCTCGGGCAGGCCGCCGTCCACAGCAGCACTGTGCACAGCGGCCACAGAGTGGAAACAACCCAAGTGCCCATCGGCGACGATAAACCAAACAACGTGGTCTGTCTGTAAAAAGGAAGTGCTCTGACCCACGCACCACGGCGATGAGCCTGGAAACACTATGCTGCGTGGAATAAGCCAGACACAACAGGACAGGCACGGCGTGACTCTACTTCTGTGGGGTCTCAGAACAGGCAACTGCACAGAGAAAGTAGGTTAGAGGTTACCAGGGGCTGGGGGCGGGGGGGAAGGGGAGTTAGCACCTAAGAGCTGCAGAGTTTCTGCTTGGGGTAACGATTGCACCCTAAAAAAAGGTGGTAAATTTTAAGTTGAGTATATTTAAACAAGTAAAAAGCTTAGGGGCTGGGCAGTTAGAGTGATGCCTGGGCTTGCTCTGTGAGTGTGACCTCCCCTGACCTCTGGGCATGCAGAAAAGACAACCTCTGACCTCGGCAAAGCAGGAAGAAAGGGAGAACAGAATTGCACAGCATCTATCTAACAAGGGCTTTATATCCAGAAAATCCAAAGTAGGCTTACAACTCAACCACAAAAAGACAAATAACCCAAAGGACTTGGGCAGACAATTTTCCTAAGAAGATATTCAAAGGGCCCGTGAAAAGATACTCACCATCATTAGCCTTTAGGGAAATGCAAATCAAAACCACTAGATACCACTTCACACCCAGAAGGAAGGCTAGAAGCAAAAAGACTGAAAATACTGTGTTGCCAGGATGCAGAAAAACAGAAGGCTTAGCTCGCTGCACTGCTGCATTGCTAGTGGGAACGGAAAACAAAAATACAGAATTACCACCTGGGGCAGTCCCACTCCTAGGTCTAAACCCTGAAGAACTGATATTTGCACACCAATGCCTCAGCAGCAAGGTCCAGGACAGCCAAAAGGTGGAGGCTCGTGCACACAAAGGGGCATTATCCACCCGGGAAGAAGGAATCACGTTCTGGTGCGTGCAACAACACAGATGAACTTTGAGGCATCATTCGAGGGAAATAAATCAGGCAGAAAATGACAAACATTGAATGATCTCGTTGATGTGAAATAATTAGAATATGCAAACTCTTAAAGACAGAAAGTAGAATAGAAGTTACCGGGCTAAGGGGAAGAGATTGGAGAGTTGTTTCCTGGTGGATACACACTTTGGAAAATTTTAAATAAAAGTAGAAAATGAGAGAGAAAGAGAAAAAGAGAGGGAGGGAGGGCGGGGAGGCCGGCAGGAGGGAGGGAGGATCTAGGTCCTGCTCGGCCAGCCCAGGGAGAGCAGGGACCCAGGAGGAGGCTGAGGCCAGATGACCAGGTTGGACTCCTGCGGGGCAAAGGCACACCTGCACACCTGCACACCTGCACACCTGCAGGCAGGCGCAGGCACCATGGTAGTGAGTAGCTCTCCACCACCGCCCCCTAAGCAAGACCCACCTGCAGCTGACCCTGGGGGCCGGGCCCATTTGCTCCTCACCCCGTGCACAGGCTCCCGGTGCCCAGGCTGAGGGCACAGAGTGAACTGCCATGGCGGCGAGCAGCACGCAGCTTTGGCCTGGTCCCCTGCTCTCCCGGCTCTTCTCCCAGCTCGGGCCCACCTCGGGCCCAGCTCTGCCCACACCCCATAGGCACAGGCAAAGGGCTGCTTGGCAGGGAGGGCGGGCTGGCAGCTAGACAGCAGGCAGGACCCCCACCGCCACCTGTCAGCAAGGCTGGTGGCAGAGCTGTGGGCGGGCTGCCTAACCCTCCATCCCACCCCTGGTGGACGCTGTCACTGGTTGTCACTGACGGCACAGCCTGGGGGATGGAGCTCTGGGGCCACTCACCTGAGACACCCGGAGTGGGGGATGGGGAGACAGGGGGTGGAGTGCAGGTGGATGGCAGAGACTGGAGAGCATCCCAGGGAGAGCGGTCTACAGCCCACGTGCCCCCGGCCTCTGCCTGACCAGGGAAGGGGTCATGACATCTCAAGACAGAATGTCAGCGAGGCGGCAGCAGAGGGGACTCCTACCGCTTGGCCCGGGGGGCTGCCAGGCAAAGAAGGACCCCCAGTTGGCTTCTTTTTTTCTTTTAATTTTTTATTAACAACTTTATTTCAAATTCACAGAAATAAAATCTCTCTCCCCAGGCAGCTTCCTGGGAAGCCTCAGCCCCAGGCTGAGAATCCAGGGGCATGATTGGACAGGCCCTCACCTGTGACCTGTAAACACCTTCTGTCATCCAGATCCACCTTTAAACGTCCAAACCTGCCTGACCCTTGCAAATAAGCCCCCACCCTCAAGTTCCAACGGCACCAGCCATCGCGGCCCCCTGCACAGGACCTGTGCAGGTGCTATGGGCCAAAGCTCAACCAATCCCACCTCAACCCTGGGAGAGGTGTCTATCGCCCCACTTCAGAGATGGGGAAACCGAGGCTCAGGAGCTGAGAAACTGACCCAAAGCCACACAGCTGGGAACTGCTGAGCGAGGTCTGCTTGGGGCCAGCTCCCAGGCACCTGACACCTGGCTTCCACGGCACCCCGTTCCCCAAGGCCCTCTCCCTCTGGATGTGCCTCTTTCAAAGCTTCACTGGAGATCCATGGCCTCCAGGCTGATGCTACCAGCAGGGGGAGTCTGGGGCTCAAGCCCCCAGTCCCTCCCCATGTCTGTCCAGTTCAAAGCCTCAGGCCCGCTGTGAGGCTGATTACAGAGCCACCTGGTCACAGTCCCTGCAGATGCGCACCCCTCCCCAGGAAATTATGCTTGCTCAAAATCAGGGCAACGCATTTCCCTGGTCTTGTGCTCTGGGCACCAAGAAAATCCAAGTGAATGGTGTGGACGGCTGATGGATGCATACAGCTGCATGCTTCCCTCTGAGCCACGGAGGAGGCCACGTGGCAGCATCCCAGCAAAGCCGGGCTTACCCTGTCTGACAGAGTAACTGTCACCACCTCCTCGGCTCCTGCCACCAAGGTGTGAGCAGGAGGGAGGCGGGGTCCACAAAAGGCCTGGCTGAAAAGCAGGAGGCCCACTGGCACCCATCAGGGCGCGTCTGTACCCATCACCAGGGAACACGCCCTTTGCTCCCTGGAGCGGAGCGGCTGCTGGTCCAGCCATCGCCCAAACCCAGGTCCCCGAGGCATCTGGGCGCTCACACGCGGCCGCCTGCCCATTACCACGCCTCCAAGAGACCCTGCTCCCTGCCGCTGGTCCCAGGATGCAGCATGGGGATCCCTTCTGCAGGAGGCAGCAGAGGGTGCAGAAGCGTGGACGCCGTGGGCGCCGTGGCCGCGGCTCTGGGAGTCAGAGCGCCAGGGTTCTGAGCCAGGTTCTGATTCGACAAACCTCAAGGCCTGTTCGGATCCTTTTGTCGTGTGCATATCAGGTTCCAGCGGAGCCTGCTGTAAAGGAGGCCAACAGCTGGCACTTGGGGCAGCCTTTGTCACAGAGATCCGAGCTGTAATATCGTTTGCGATAACGAATTTGGTCCCTGCTTATCAGAGAACAAGCTGCAGGGCGAGGACACAGCGGGTAAAGGGTCGCCCCTCCAGACACCCCTCAGGCAGGAGTGAGGGGCCCCGCCATCCCGAGGCCCATTTGCAGCATGGGGAGAGGGGAAAGGGGACTCTGAAAACCGCATCGGCAAATTCAAAATATCCCTGAACCCGAGGGTCTCCGCAGGGCCCCGAGATCATAGGGCAGGGGAGGGCAGAGGTGGGAAGCCCAGAGGACCCGTCCACAGCGCGAGCTCGTTCACTCTCCCTAGGGGGGCTGAGCCCCACAGGCGCAGCCCAAAGAGAAGCCTCGGTGAAGCTGCACCGGCTCCCTAGGGTTTTGGGGCTCCCTCGAGCCTCAGGGGGCGGGGATGGGAGGGGGCAGGCGGGGCCGAAAAAAAAGAAAAGAGAAGAGCGCTCCCCAAGGCAGGCGGCGGGTGCACCCAGGATGATCTTAATGCAGGGAACCCCCACTCCACATGCCACCCCTCTGCCCCCCCACGCCACATGCCACCCCTCTCCCCCCCACACCACATGCCACCCCTCTGCCCCCCACGCCACATGCCACCCCTCTCCCCCACACACCACATGCCACCCCTCTCCCCCCCACGCCACATGCCACCCCTCTCCC
>JAKSZT010054478.1:17409966-17492173 GCA_026826555.1 Tolypeutes matacus | reverse complement strand
CCACCCCTCTCCCCCCCACGCCACATGCCACCCCTCTCCCCCCCACGTCACATGCCACCCCTCTGCCCCCACCCAGGTAGCTTCCTGTCTGTCCTGCAGGGAAGGGCTGCTGCCCGTTCCCAACCTCCCAGAAACACCCAGATCAGGGACCTTGCAAGATTCCGGGGTCTGATGCCTGCTGGGTTTGGAAACCGCCCCAGCTCTGGGGGGACCCTGGGGCCTGTACCCCTCAAGGACCACGGAGGCCGCCCCTCCGCCTCCTGAGATGTACCTTGCAGAGCCCGAGGAGCCCCCTGGGCAGCGCTGCCAGCCCTCGCCCGACCCACCGAAGCGGGTCCGCACTCCTCCAGCTCCACCGCTCACCGCGGTGGGCCGTCCCCACGGCCGGCAGGCCCTGGACCCCAGCTCGGGGCCTCCCCCGCTCTGCCCGCTGCCTCTGCCGGGAACGTTGTCCTCCTGCCTCCCTCCTCTTGGCTCCTGGCCCACCTCCTCCGGAGAGATTTCTCCCAGGTCAGCTCTGACCTCTCTGCCCTGCCCGTGGCCCCCGCGCCAATCTTCCTTCCCCACGAGGCTGCCACCCTCCCATGCGCACACCTCCCCCACCCCCAAGTCCACTGAGAGTTCCTTAGCACCCCCAGATCCGCAGCGCAGAGCCAGGTGCAAACAACCTGCAACCCTCTCACACTCACACCCACCCACACGCTCACATATGCACGCACTCACACACGAACACACTCTCGAGTACTCACACATAACCAGGCAGCCTCACAATACTCTCGTGCTCACACACTCAGGCACTCACATACACACAGTCGCACACAAGCACACACACATATGAACACACATTCACACTCAATACCTACACTCATGCATACTCATATTTGTACATGCACACATATGCACACTCAGGATACTCACATGTACACACTCACATACTAACACACACACGTGTACGATCTCACAAACTGGCACTGACATACCCAAGCACCCGCACAATACTTGAGTTCACTCTCACACATGCACACATCCACAATGTACAAACACATACACATTCCCATTCCCCATTTCTTACATTCACATACATACGTACACAAGCACACTCAGGTACACACAATACTCACAAGTACAGATACACTTACATATTTACATTCACACATGTAAATACACATGCACACATTCAGACACTTGTACAATCACACAGCAGCCACTCAAAATCACACACACAAGCTACCGGGGAAGCCAGAACGCGGGAGCTGCCCACGTCACACTTTCCCAAGCCGCTGCCCTCCCTGCACCCTCACTGTCCTCAGCCTGACACCTTCCCCTGGAGCCAGAGCAGTTGCCAACTGTTTCATCTCAATGCGACCATTGTCTCTGACTAAATTAGAGGGTCAAGAAGCTATCTTGGGAGGCATCCCCAGAGGCCACCAGCTTCTCCAGATGGGCCTACAGCCCCCCAGGCCAGGAGTGAGCCAGCCTGTGCTAAAAGCTGGAAGATACCACGAGCAACCCCAAATTTCTGCCTCTTCCTCCTGCCACGGTGACCCCGCTGCTCCCCCCTTTCCCCCCAGAAAGCCCACCACCCACTCAACACTTTCAGATTGGGACCTAAAAGCAGCTCCACAGGCTGCCAGGGAAAGTACACAGAGCGTTACCTGGAGGGCAGGCCATCTGGGAAGCACACAGAAAAAGGATCAGATCAGCCGAAAGTCATGAAAGTCATCGCCTCGGTCATTAGGAAGCTGGAGGGGCGCCGCGGGGCAGTTTCAGAGCGGCGGCAGCTGCAGGGTGCCCGCTCAGGGCTAGCGGATGGCGAACAAAGCAGCCGTGGGGGGAGGCCCCGGATGGTGGGGTACCAAGTCACCACAACCTTTCAGACCCAGAACCGGATCCAAAGGGCTGGAGCCTGAGAAAATGCTCCCACTTTCAGAGTCAACAAAGGAGACAGGCCGGCTCATCCTTTGCCCAGTGTGTCCGGGTCCCCGGAGTTGCTGGCACACTGGACCCCAGTCCTCCTACCTCATCACCCCAGTCCTCCAAAGGCCCCCGGCCTGGCCCCAGGACGCAGCTGTTGGGGCTCTGCTTGGGGCTCTGGTCCCCAAGGGGAGCCCCCACCAAAGGGCCATGGGGGTGGCTGGTCACCCAGGGCAGGCCCTGGTTCTTGGCCGTCGGAGGCTCAGGCTGGTCACCCCACGGCCTGGCCTGGCACCTGGACGTCAGTGGGTCCTTTCCGCCCAGCCCTCTCGGCTGCCAGGCCACCACATAGAAGGGCGGGGGCCCCAGGTCCCAGCAGCGGCAGCCCTCCCCCATCCGTAATCCCAGCTCCAGAAGCGCTGGAAACTATTGCGTGCTTCCCTTCCAGAGCTTTATTTACTCCTCAGGATGCAGGGCGCACAGCGGCCGCCGCAGGGAGTCACGAGGACACCAGAAAACACAAACGGGCCCAGACCCACCCTCGGAGGGCGAAGCTCCCCAACTCTCTCCACTCCGTAAACTCGGAAGGGGGAGGGGCCAGAGTGCACGCAGGTCCCTTTCCCCTCATCCCCCGCCCCCCCCCAGCCGACTCCGGCAGGCGGATGAGGATGTCCCCAGGCCTGCACGGGGACCATGGGGCGCCCCACTCTGGACCCCGGTCGCGTTCAGCTCGGGTGCGCCCGGCCCGCGGGCTGCGCCTCTTGGCGCCCCCAACCCCACCCCCGCCGGCTTCGGATCAGCCCCGGCCCCAAACTGCGGTGGGGGAGGGGAGGGCTTCCCACCCGAGCAGGACGCGGCCACCCACTCGGCCGGAGGCGGGGAACTAACTCCTCCACCCAGCCGCGGGGCCGGAGGGGGCCCGAGAGCCGACCCAGGACGAGGGAGGGGAGGACCCAGCGAGTTCCGCGAGTGGAACTGCGCGCCCCGGCGCAGCTCCGAGGCTGCCCGGCGAGCCGCCGAGGAGGTGGCTGCTGCTCCGCAAACACAAACAACAATAAAAGGAAGGAAACCCGGGCGGCAGCGCGCAGGGCCGGCGCGGGGTCCCCGCGGGTCGCCCGGAACAGGATCTGCGGAGGCGGCGCGGCCGCGGGGCCGGGGGCGCCTTCTGGGGTGCCCCCCCTCCCTCCTCCGCGCACCCCCGGCCCGCCCGGAGGGTCCTCCCGCGCACGCCCGCGGCCGGGCGGGCACCCACCTTCGAAGTCCGAGATGATCCCGTCCAGCTGCGCATTGACCGCGGGGTCGGACATGGTGGCGGGTGGGCAGCGAGGCGCGCGGAGGGCGGCGGCGAGTTGGAGGCCCCGGCCCGAGCCGGGCCCTGCGCGCTGGCGCCCGCCGTGCAGAGCTCGCCGCCGGAGCCCCTCGGCCCCCGGGATCGGCTGAATGAATGGGGGAGGCGGCGGCGCCGGCCCCTCCCCTGCTCCCTCCGCCCCCGCCCGCCCCCGCCTCCCGGGCGGATCAGGTTCCCGCACCCGCGGCCCGGCCTCCCCGGCTCGCACTGGCTGCTCCGCCCGCCTGTCAAGGCTCGGCGCGCCGGGGCCGGGGCCGGGGGCTGGGGCGCGAGCGGCCGCCGCCGGGACCCGCAGAACCCTGGGCACCCGGCCCGGGCACCCCCCTCCTCCCCGCCGGCCCCGCGCCCAGGGGTCGGCGACGGTCGCGGCCTCGGCGCCCCTCCTCCCCCGCCCGGGACGCCCTGCTGCGGCCAGATGTGGGCGGATGTGGAGGCCGGGCCCCGGCGCGGGGGCGGGCGCGGAGCAGGCCGAGATTCCTGCCCGGCCCGGGGCGCGGGGCCCCTTCCGCGGGTCGTTGGGTGGACGCCGCCAAAGTTCGCCGCCGCCCCCCTACGCGCGCCGAGCGCCTTGCTGGGGCTAAGCGGGGCGCGCCGGGCTGCGTGCGCCGCCGGGTGCTCGGCCTGGTCCCTGCCCGGGGGCCGGATCCCCGCCTCTGGGGTGGTGCCGGGCGGGGGTGGAGCGCCCCTGCCCCCCCCCCCGCTCACACACACACACACACACACACACAATAAGGGGGCTTCTTGCGGGCAGAGTCTGGACCGCGGCGCTCCCCCGAGGAAGAGAGGGAAGAGCGTCCCTAATCTCCGGAGACAGGAATTGGCAATGGGCAGAAGGGGAGCCGTCCCCTCCCCATCTGGTTCCCCAGGCAGCTTCGGGCAGAAGGGGCTTAGAATCCTGTGTGCTTCCGAACTGCAGGCCTGGCCTTCTGCCTCGGAGCAGTTGTCCCTACATCTCCCCTTCCCCTCAACAGCCATTGAGCTACCCCGGAGGCAGCCAGTTCGGGGAGGCAGGCTGAAGAGTGGGTTAGACACAGAGCCTCAGAAGCAGCAGGCATCTAGCAGTCCCACTCATCCTTAAAAGGAGGCCCCCCAGAGCCCCCCAGAGAGCATGATTGGTCAGAGCCCAGGAATCTGCATTTTTAGCACCCACCCACCCCCAGGTAGTGCTGAGCAGGTGGACTCCACTCTGAGAAGCACTGCAGCAGGCACCATCCTAGCCTCCCACCTGCCACACGCCCTCACTTCTTCTCCCCTGCAGCCACCCACGACCTCAGGCCAGGGCATCTGCCTTCCACCGAAGTCAGGGGGGCCACGTGAAAATTCATGGCAGGGCATGAGCCCCCGAGCTGGTGGGTCACTCTGCAATCCTGCACCCCGAGTGGGTGGTGTGGGAGTACCCTCTGCATTCATCCTGGGCCCCGGAGCCGTCAGTGTCACTCCTGCCCCCACACACCCAGTTCTAGAAACTCCCAAGTGTGGCTGCCATCGGAGAGGCTGACGGGCAGCCGCGGGTCACCCAGGCCTCCTGCGGAGAATGTAGTAGGCTGGGTGGGCTTCAAGTCGATGAAACCAGGCCTTTCCTTCTTAAGAAAAGTGGTGACTCCCTTTTTCATGCTTGGGATATTTTGCACTATTTTCAGCCGAGTGAGTTTGTGGAGATGGGAGCTGCAAAACCACAGACATCTCAGATGCGCACGCCCTCGTCTGCCTGGGAGCCCGGTTTCCCATTAATAGCACCCCGATGGCCTCCACGCCAGCCTAGAGCGTTTCTCGTCTGAAAGCCAACTCCTGGGACTGCGGGATAGGGCAGCTCCTGCTGGGCCACCTGTCTGCTCGGCATTTGGGGATTTGGGGAAGCGTCCGAGGTTCCCCTGCCCCTAAGAAGCTCAGCCTGACAGTCCAGCCCCCCTAGAAGGGTGTTAAGTCTCCGGGGCAGCATCCCAACTGGGGCCCGGCATCACTCAGCAGTGTTTTTATAAAAAGCACCTGGTGTGGGGAGACCCACCCATGTGATTGTTCTCCTGGAGAGCTGGCAGGGAGTCCCACCAGATTAGCAGAGTCACTTATTGTGCATTATTTGTTTCCATTCACAGCAGAGCGAAACAGACTTGCACTTATTTCCTCGGGGAGCCCAGCCAGGGTGCACGCCTGGCTGAAATGCTGCCCCAGGGGAACGCAGGGGACAATGGCAGGAGGGCGCCTCGGCCAGAAACTGCCCCCTGCCGGCGAGACGGTGCTCCAAAGGCCACCAGCCCATTCCCCAGCCTCTGGCCCCACCTCACCTCCACCGTCCTGGCCTAGGAAGCTTCAGGTAAGAGGCTCTCCAGGCTCCCTGAGGACCCCCACCCAGGGCTCGGCCACACCCCTGACCAGGAAGCTCCGCCTTGTATGTAACCAACTGCTCTAATTGTGCACCAGTGATTTCCTCTCCCACCCCCAGAGGTGATGGGAAACAGCTGAGCCCCGCCTTCAAGTACCAATTACCTTGTAGGCCAGGACAATCCAGTTGGTTCTCGGCTGCTTTGTCCCCTGAAATCACCCTTTCCAGCCCTTTAATCATCTGGGGCTCTCCTTTGATCACACCTCTGGACTGTCCAACCCGGGGCCCCAGGATTTACTAAGGGCCTCGTCGGTACAGGCCGGGGCAGAGAGGGGCCGTCCCCAGTCCCCTTTCTGTGGCAGCCATTGCTGGGGCCCAGGCGAGGACCCTGAGCAGATGCAGTGAGCAGCCCCAGAGAGAGGAAAACGGGCCGAAAAGAGGCGAGAAAAAAAGACCCACCAGGCCTCCGCAGGGCATGGTCCCCCAAAGCCATGAGAGAAGAAAGGCAAGACTGGCCACAGGCACGGCCAAGGGGGAAGGTGGCGCTCAAGGGACGCCAGAGGCGCCCCCACCTCCCAGGCCCACCCTGCGACCTTATGCCCCCGTTTGAATCGTTCCCGCAGAGAAAAGCTTCGTCTCCCCAGGTCACCTAATAAGGTGCCAGAGCCTTTGTGGGAAACGTCTATTGTCTGGCAAGTCCCAGTCTGGAGGGAATGGGGGTGCATTGTGGGGTGCCAGGCTGGGTTGGGGGACTCGGTAGGAGAGGTATGATATGACGCCCAGTTCAGGCCTTCCTGGGAGTGGGAAGGAGCGGGCCTGCAGGGGAAAACCCGCAAGCAAGCCCTGGTAGAGCGCCTGGCAAACCATGGGAAAGAGGGAAGGGAGGAAGCCGGCGGCGGAAAGAGCCGTTTGGTTTGTGCATCAGGATCCGTGACCCCCGAGCTTGGAGCTCGGCCCAGACGCGGTGCGCAGCAAGGAAGCTGAGCTGGACGCAAGCCGCGCAGCCAGTGCGGTTGGGGGGCAGAGGGGAGGCCGGTCTGGTGGGCAGGACACCCTGTGAACTGAAGGTACAAGTCTGCTCCCGGGGGGGGACCCTCCAGGGCGGGGGCCCTGCAGTGTCATCGCTCCCGGGCCCTGGCGCACAGTAGGTCCTCGCTGGATCCACCGGCAGCTGGCCCTTCCACAGCCACCTCAAGCTCCCTGGGCCGCCGCCTCGGGAAGAGGGGGCCACCATCCGCCGAGCCGCCCAAGCCTGAGCCCCTCTTTCCCTGGCTCCCCGTGTCCAAACCACCAGTAACTTTCCACCCCCAAAATAGC
The DNA here is from genome assembly GCA_026826555.1 of Tolypeutes matacus. Classification (NCBI taxonomy): domain Eukaryota; kingdom Metazoa; phylum Chordata; class Mammalia; order Cingulata; family Chlamyphoridae; genus Tolypeutes; species Tolypeutes matacus. The sequence goes on along the minus strand of JAKSZT010054478.1, from coordinate 17,485,274 downwards.
TGCTGACCCCCTCCGGCGCCCCCATGCCAGTCCAAGCCACCCTATGCCGGGCGGGTTCCTTCTTAACCCCCAGTCAGCCAAGGTTTCAGAGGATACAACCTGATGTGCGGTGTCTGCCTGTTTCTGCGATGTAAATACGCCCACCACGGCCAAGTTCAAGCTACCGCCGTGCCATCATGAAAGGGGGAGCTAGCAGAGGATGCAAGCAGCAAGGCCTGCGGAGGAGCTTCCGCCACCCAGAACCAGGATGCGCAAATAACCTCCCGAGCAGGCCTAGGGGGAAAACGCAGCCAAACACCTAAGGAGGGACGGATTTTGCCTCTTTATTACCTTTGTGTTTTTATTTGTATTTTTTTTTAAGATTTATTTTATTTATTTCTCCCTCCCCCCTGGTTGTTTGCACTCACTGTGTACGCTCTGTGTCTGTTTGCTATGTGCTCTCTGTGTCTGCTTGTATTCTTTCAGGAGGCACCAGAAACCGTACCCGGGACCTCCCACGGGAGAGGGAGGCACCCAATCACTTGAGTCACATCTGATCCCTACCTTTGTTTTTAATATAATTACTTGCAGGTGCAAATAATTTAATTTTTAATAATGATTATGTTGAACAACTGGCTCACAAAATGCCTCCAAATTTAACATTTGGCTCTGGCAAGCCGGTCTGGGCCAGTAGGAGCTAGCAGTGGTCTGCTCCACCACTGTTCTCTCTCCCCCGGCCTAACTACCAAGCCTCCAACCTGGCCTGCTTCTACTCTTGCTTCCCTCCATGCAGCCTTGGAGTGAGATTTTAAAAGTTAGGAGACAGAGGCTCACTACCTCATTCACACATGGAACAAAGTGGTCTTCTGGCCTCTCTGTTCCTCACACTCCTTCCTGCCCCAGGACCCTTGCACTGGCTGTTCGCTCTGTCAGGACAGCTTCCCCAGGTCCTCCCCTGCTGGCTCCTGGTCTGTCTTTTAGGTCAAACAATGGAGCAGCCCTCTCTGCTCCCCCATGAGATGGGATTCTGGAGCGTCCTGGAGGACAGTTGCTTCCTCGCCTCTGGGCACATTGCAGGCACTCCATGAGTGCCCGGTGAATCCTGTGGAATTCAGAGTTCAGTTTCTGTCCCGGGACGGCAAGGTCGCTGTGACTCCCAATGGGGAATGGGTCCAAAGGGGCGGAGAGGACGATCGGTGCATGCTCGGGCTCCTTGCCCGCCTGCCAGCCTCTGCCCGGCCCAGCCCCAGCCTCTGGCGCCTTGGGGATCACAGGCGGGGTGATGTCGGCGCCTGGGCCACGCGTCCCGGCTCCCCGCGCCTCCCCGGGACACCATGCTTCAGACCACTGAGTCCTCCGCAGGCTGCTGGATTTAGAATCTTCCCGTGAAGTCGCTGTGGGCACGGCTGACGTAACCAACGTGAAAACCACAAAACCCATCCCACCGGCTGCCTCGCTGCTTAAATGCAACCACCAGGCTTCACTTCAAAGGAGAAAGGCCGTTTTCTTAGCACATGATTAATCTGTTTTCCCAAACTTCCCAGTTATCACCCCAGCCTGCTTTGTTCAGAAGATTTATAGCAAACTCTGACCAGGCCAGCCCCTGGCCTTATCTCTGCACAGGGGACTCTGAAAACAAAGCAGGACTCCTCTGAATCCAGGCTTCCAAGGCCCAGCACACCCTCTGCTCCCGCTCCCCGCCCCCACCCCCACCCTAACCCTCACCCCAGGCGCAACCCTCCGATGACAAAGCTGCTGGGGCTGAATCCGCTGAATCCCTGGGTCCTGGCTCCGACGGGGCCAGGGGCTGCCTGGCTGCCCTCCGTCCTGACTTTCAGTTCCTTGTCAATTTTGCCGAGATGAAATGAAACCCGATGGCAGCGGTGGGGTGGAAATCAGGAGCCCTCTAAAGAGGATCCTGCACTAGCGGGACCCTGGGGGCCTCTGAGCATCGTCTGTTTGTTTCCACATCCAATGAGCTTTCCGTTGGCAAAGCCGGATGTCTGGGATGCCACCGCAGGCCTCGGTGAGTTACCACCCAGACACGGGGCGGGCGGGGGACACCTCTGATGCTCAGGTTTCCTTCCTCATGGTCACCTCCTCCTACTCCAACCCGCCAAGAAGGGGCAGCCGTAGGCTGGGCCAAGGCCCTAACCTCCCAGCAACCGTCTGTCTAAAGTTGGGGTGGGCAGCACCCCATTCACCCCAGCCAGGGAGAAGCACCCTCTGGCCCTTGCAGGAGATCTTCCGAGGCACCCGAGGGGTCTGGCAGGAGGGGATAGCCTGGCCCGCCCAGCCTCGGGGCGGCGAGTGATGGAGGCCCCGGGCTTGCGACCCGGCCGTGCCAGCCTGCAGCCCCGTGCCCACCCCATGCCGGGGGCTACCAGGAGCCTTGGCTAAGCAGCATGCCCAGGCAGGACGGGCTGCTGGCAGGAGCCCACGGTGGCCCGGCCCCAGGCCACCTCCCGCGGGCAGGCACCCAGCTCGCCTGCGTCTGAGACTGGAAGCGACTCGCCGCCGCTGCGGTGTGGGGACCAGCGCTGAGTCACCAGCCTGCCCTAGTTCCACGTCAGCAGGAACAACAGGGATCCAAGCAGAGAAGAAAGGGAAACTCAGGCCTCTGTGGCCGCACTTATTTTTAAAGTTGCCACAGTGATGACCCAGGCGACTCTGTCCCCAGGGAGCTCCCTCCCTGCCTGCCTTCTGTAGACACCCAGCCACGTGCTCTAGCATTGCCCAGTCCACCACCTCAAGAGGGCCCAGCAGGTGGAAGGAAAGAGGGCTGCGGTGCAGAGTGGTGGTCGGTCAACACAGTAGGGGAGGCACTCTGGAGAGAATGAAAAGCCCAGGATCGGCGGGGAAGGGCAGGGAAGCAGGAACTCCCTCCTCCACCTCCTCTCCAGAGGGTCTGTAAAGCTTACCCTGCCATCTACAACCCCTGCTTGAATCCCTCATCAATCTCTCCCCAAATGGCCATGCACTCTACTCTTGAATACCTCCAGTGACGGGGAGCTCAGTACCTACCAATACCTCTCACTCTTTGGCCAGCTTTGGGTGTTTAAAAAGAGACAGAGAGAGAAAGAATAAAAGTGTGCCTGGCTGTAGCTTCCACTCATAGAAGAGTGTATCCACTTTACCCTTTTCCAGAATAGGAAGGCAGGAAGAAGATGCAGAAGGCGGAGTCACTGGAGGCTCTTTCCAGGGGTCTGGAATTCGGGACATCAACCCCTTCAGTTTTGAGAAAGGGACTGGGATCGTCAATATCTACAGTGTAGACCCAGCCCCCAGTACGGGCTGGGAGAGTGCTTACTGGGCAGACATCATCTCCCTACCCAAGCAGACAGGAAATGCTGGCTCCGGGAACTTGCAAGGCAGAGAACATGACATTGCAGGGGAAGAGAATGTGTTGTCAATCACAACGTCGCTATGAGGAATGTTTCCAGGAACCAGCCTGAGAGGCCTGGGCCTGCAGAGCCCAAGACTTTTCCCAGAATGAAGCTGAGAAGGGGTGGGTCTCCTAGGCACGCCAGGCTCTGTTCTTCCATGACCTCACGACCCCTGACTGCTCTAGAACTTTCCCCGGAGAGCAAATCCAGGGTCAAGAGTTGCAGGGAGTGGTATCCGCCCTCCTGCTCCAGGTTTCAAAGGCCCCAGCAGGGAAGCCGCAGCTATTTAGGGGTGGAATTCTGGGCTGGCGGGTCCCCAGGCCCCTGGCTTCTCCCTCTTTTCCCCTCCTTGCTTCCACTGACCATCTCTGGCCATTTCTCTGCGGGGAGTGGGGGATGGAGAAGAGGGAAGAGGAGCCACTCGACACTCCCCCGCCCCACTCGGGAGGCCCCTGCGCCGAGCATGTTGGAAGGGGCTGACTTCCACGCATTTGGGGGCTCCCCGTGGCCTGGGCTTCTCTACCCCATTCCCAGTCCATCAGGAGTCTGAGAGGAGGTTTTGTGCCACGGAAGGGGGTGGCCGCCGGGCCCCTCTGCACCTGAGACCTGCCGCCCATGCCTTGGCCCATCGCCTGCGCGGAGGAGGGAGGCAGGAAGAGCTGGACTTCTGTCTGCCCCCGCAGACAGTCTGGCATTGCTTTCCTGGATAATGAAATCATCCCCACCCGAGTGAGCGGCTGGAGGGCCCCCAGGCAGCCTCAATGCTCCATTTGTCCCTGGTGTGAAGTGACCCTGGGACGTAATGGCTTTGCTATTAGCAAACCCAAGCCGCATGCCCTGCCCCGCTCTGCCCCTGGCGTGAGTCACCGCGGACATGACTCGGTCCAGCCGAGGGCCCTGGCCAGTGGGTTGTCAGTTCTGACCGGGGCATGGGAGGGGGAGACATGAGCACAAAGGACAAACACCGCAGAGGCCTGGACCCTGCCATCATCCCCTGACTGCTCCTTGCCCATCCCCACCCGTTACCGAGGCCTCCCCCAAGCAGGGGCCGAGAAAGGGTGTGTGATGTGGAGACAGGCAGGGAGAGCAAAAACAAGGCACTCAAGGCCTGGGAGGGCCAATTACCACCTCCCCACCTGTGGGCCGTGAGCCCCTGGGACACAAAGTCGGAGGCAGGTGTTTTGTTTGCTTATTTGTTCATTAACAATAACACTTAGCTCAGAAGCTAGGGAGCTGGCTGCAGCAGGCTCCTACCCCGCCTCCCTGCCCAGGGTTTGTATCTTTCCGACATGGTCGACAGGGACTCCGAGTTGGTGGGGTGCGACACACCCCATCACTTCCCTGCCTCCCTGGGTGGCCGACCCCCTGCCCCCAGTTCTGCCTCTCTGTGGGTTCCCCCAAGGCCTCCTGTCATGCCAGAAGTCATACCTCTGGGCCTGCCTCATTCTGATTTGTCCGCCTGGCCCCCACCCAGGTCTCACCCAGAGGTGGCTCTTTCTAGGAAGCCTTTGTGGGCCCCTCCCCTCACCCTGCGTGTTGGTACTTTCCTCTGGGCCCTTCCTTAGGGTTTCCCAGGCCCTGAGGCAGCCTCTGACTCAGGCTCAGCTGCCTGCTGGGGGTCCAGAGCCTGTGACATGCAGTGGTGACTGGAGGCCGTTTATGGCGGTGAAGGGCTCTGCAAACACACAGTGAAGGGCTCTGCAAACACACGGCGGCCTGCTCGACTGCCAGTGGGTATGCCACAGACTCGACTCCCCTCGTGCCCACTCCAGGCCCTCCTCCAGGAGGTGTCAGGCAGCTGGGATGGCGGGGGGCGGGGGACGACTTCGTGGAACAGAGAATCAACTGAGGGGAAGGACAGTGCTCTCGGGGGGCAGGGAAACTAGAAGGGGCGCCTCCAGCCGGGGGAGCAAGGAAACGATGCACAGCACCCTTCCTCGGCGGCCCTGCAGGCACAGCTTTCTCCAGCAGAGAGAAGCTTCTCACCTCAGAGCGGGCGGGGGCATCCCGGGCGGGGACACGTCAAGCCTGGCCACTGGGGCCGTGGAGTCGGGGTCTCTGTGGCTAGTCCCGTCCACTCGGCCACAGACCCGGCCCTGGGCTGCCATCTTTGCTGAAAGGAGCACACATCCGCGCGCGGCCTGAAAGGCGGGGTGGGATGGGGGTTCTGCCTGGTCAGCTGAAGCCCCCCTGCGCAGTCTGGAGCACGGACCCCACGCAAATCCGACTGGAGCGTCCGATGCTGCAGGCCAGCGAGTCAGCTGCCAGCCCCCGGCCCACGCCCTGGCCCTGGAGGGGAGTCACCTCCCAGAGCCCATGCGGCGTGGGGCTGCCAGGCCCAGTGAGGGAGGGGTCCGAGCCCCCCATTCTGAACAGTCAAGAACGTTTACTAAGGTCCTGGATTTGTCCCCTTCCTGCAGAACCAGGTCACTTGGGCCATCTCAGTTTCTCCTCCCACGTCCACCCCTCTGGTCCCACCTGCCAACAAAGCTCCAGGGACCCGGAACCCACGAGAGCCACCATCGATACTTCCTCGGGCTCCCCAGGCCCACCCCTGCACCCTCCGGCCTTAGGGCTGAGCAGCAGAAACTGGCTTGCGGAATGGGGACCCCGAGGCAGAGGAGAACTTCAAAAGGAGGAGGCTCTGCTCAAGAGGCACCACCTGTCAAGCCGGCCTCGGCGTCCCAGCCTTCAGGAAGGGTAAGGATGGGAGGGAAATAGCGGCGGCTGGGTGGAAACGGTGCACCTCCCGGCTGGGACTCGCCAGGTTTGCGCGCCCAGCTCCCAGCGTGACCTCCCCGAGCGCAGAGTCGGGACTGCACGCCGCTGGCTGCACCTCAGCTGACTAGCTCAGGCCCCCCGGGGGAAGGCGGAACGTCTACCGCAGCGGGCAGGCCACGCCAATCGACTGCCGCCGGCGTGTGCGGGGCGGGAGTCCACGGCTGCCTCCGCGCCCCGAGAGGCCTGACGATCGCCCAGTGGAGTCTGCCCTGGCCCCGGGATGGGAGGCCGGCGGCACCTCGGCCGAGCATTTGCCACCCTCGCCCGGAAGACAGTGCCTGTGGCACAGGCCCTCCGCGCTCCCCCGGGGCCCGATCCCCGCATCGTCCACAGGAACAGAAGCTTTAGCACGTGCTGCCCAGCCCCCTCGCCGCCAGAAGTGGACGAGCAACTGGGTAACGGCAGGTGGAAAGGGGCGCCCCCCACTCCTTCCCTCCCTCCTGGCTGCGGTGCAGGCCCGTTGGTGGGGGCTGGCGCAAGCCTCCAGGCTCACAAAACGGAGGGCACCAAAGTGGGCCCCTCGCGGAGAGGAAGAGAAACGAAGCCCGCCTCGAGCAGATCTGTGGTTACGTGGTTGGATGGGCACCCCGATTAATTTGATGGGTGCCCCTTGTCCTCCCAGCCCGGGAGCTCCTGGAGGGCAGGACAGGGCCGTATTTTTATGGACTAAGCCCCCCGCCCCCCGCTGAGTCTAGCTCAATGAGTGTGGTTAAGGCAAAACGAACAGTCTACTTGGGCAAAGGTTCCTTTTGCTTGTTCTGGTATTTGAAATGGGAAAACAAGGGCCCGAGCTTAATCGAGGACAAGTGCCGGCTTAAGGCAGCGGGGACACCCCATCAGCACGTGCCAGGTGCTGGGGGGGTCAGGGCAGTCAGGGGTTGAGTCAGAGCAGGGGGACAGACGGGCATGTACTGGGGAGCCGAGCGTGCCCTGGCAGTAAGCAGGCCGGTGCTGGGGCAGGCCCAGGCCGCTGGCCCGGGTGGGACCCGGGCACGTTGCTTCACCTCCCCCAGCCCCCGCGGGCTAACCTGTGCCTTGGGAATAACAATACTGCTTAACAGGTGTGAAAACCGGACATAGAGAGGCAAAATGATTTGCTAAATAAAGGTCGCTCAGCTGGTTGAGAGAGCCAGGATTAGAACTCGCTGCGCCCTGGCTACGGAAGAAGAAATCCTGGGTGAGGGTAAGGAGTGGGAGTTGGTGAGAAATGTGAATGCGTCTCTTTTTCCTCTTAGGGTTGCAAGAAGGATGCTTGGTGAGCACATGTCCCTTAGAGGTGCAAAATGTTCCTGCTCCCCCGTCTCTGCCGGCCCAACGTCTCCCACCTGGACCCGGAAGATTCTCCAGGTGGGGTGGGCCGGCCCTGATGCCAGCTCCCATCCTGCCCCCTGGGCTTGCCCACGGCGGGTGCTGAGTGGATTCCACCCCCCACACGCACCTCATCCACCCGCCCAGGGAGGCCCCCGGGCAGCCTGGCCCGCAGACATCCCGAGGCATGAACACGTCCCTAACGAGTGGTCTTCTCCCACCACGCTCTCTTGTCCCTCCAGCATCTGTCCCGATGGCTGCCTAGGGGTCCGCGGGCCCCTTCCCAGCGCTGTCTCACCTGGGGGAGAAGCAGACTGAGGACTGCAGTCCTGCTCGGGGGGCACCACAAGGCGGGAGGCCCCCCCAGTCCATGCCCGAGTCCCTATGGTGAGAGCCAGGCGGGAGGAGAACAATGGAGAGGACCACAGAGGGACCGAATTGCAGTGATGGTGGTAGTGTGTGCAGGAGAGGAGGGGAGAGGAGGGGAGAGGAAGGGAGAGGAGGGGGTGGGGGGGGGGGGGGGGGGGGAGGAGGGGGGGGGGCCTGGGGGCGCGGGCCCCGGGGCCGGGGGCCCCGCCCGCCCCCCCCCCCCGCCCCCCCCCCCCCCCCCCCCGGGGCCCCGGCGGCGCGCGGCGGGCCCGGGCGCGGCGGGGGCAGAGAAAAGGAGGAGGGCGCAGGAGGCGTGGGGGCGTGGCCAGGAGCGGGCGGGCCGTGCCCTGAGGGCGCCTGGGCGTCCAGGAGGACCAGGGCTCTGTGCTTAGAGCGCTGTGGGTGGGGTCAAGTCCCCAGAAGGACCCAACCTCACGGGGTCCGGGTCTGTGCAGCCGGGACGAGGGAAGACGGGGCCCCCCGCGGTACGGCTGGTGCTTGGGAGAAGAGGACATTCGGACACGGAGACAGAGCAGGCAGCACAGAGGGAAGACGAGCGCGAGGCCGAAGCACCCGGGTCAGGTCGCCGAAGCCGTCGGCTCTCAGTCACCCGGTGAACGGAGGAGAGAGACCCGGCATTCAGCAGCTTTATTGAGCAACTACGTTATCTGAAAAATCAGCTCGTGGAAAAGGCTCTCGGTCCTTTCCTGGGCCTGGTGTTGAAGGAAGAAGTCGGGTTTTGGAGTCTCGGGGACCCAGGTGCAAAGCCTGGCCGGGCCAGTGATGCGCTGGGGGCGCTGGGCAGGTTGCTTGTCGGCTCTGAGCCTCTGTCCCCTTGTCGAGCAGCAGCGACTGGGCCTGGAGCACGGCTGCCGTGAGATGTGTGTGCCGGCACCCGGCAGCCTGGGCCTCATCCTCGCCGACAAGCGTGTGGCAGGCAGCCTCCGGGCCGTGGGGACCCTCCCGCGGGGACGGCCCCGTGCCTGTCGGGTGTGCAGGGAAACAGCGGGAGGCTTCCCCGAAGCATCCCTGGGAGGAGAAAGCAGCAGCTCCAGTGCCCTCTCCTTCCCTGACAGCTGCTGGGACCCTGCTGACCCCCCCCACCCCACAGCTGGCTGCGGGGGGCAGGAGGGCTCGAGGGAGCGGATTTGAACCTGACCACTGATCTCCACGTGGCCGGGCAGGAGCATCTGGGGAAATCCAGGGCCTGGGCGGGGCCAGACCAGGGGGCGAGGCTGCCAGGAAAGCCCTTGGGTGTGCAGGGCAGAGCGGGCGCGAGGTGGGCGCGGCAGAGGCCGCCGGGTCCGGAGGGCGGGAGTGTGGGCGGCGGGAGCGAGGCTGTGTGCCAGCACGTGCGTGTGCGCCGGGCGGCACGGACAGGTGCGGGTGGGGGCCGCGAAGGCGTGCGTGTGGGCGTGGAAGGGAGAGACGGGCCAACCGCGCAGCCCCCTAGGCCCTCAGTTTCCTGGTCTATGCAATGGGCCCGCGGTGCCCCCGTGGGGTCGTCGTGAAACGGAGCTGCCCGAATGCGTGCAAAATGCCAGGGAGCCAGGGCGTGCCGGGCACACCTGGGCCTCTGCTTGATAAACGAGTGCAGCTGAGACGCACGTGGGGAGCCTGGTCGGTGTCACTTTCCACACCTCTCCGTGGACAGTCCTTCCACCTGGCCACGAGGAACGGCCGTCGCTGGAGCCCCGTCCTCAGCACCCTTGGGGGGCTCTCAGCCCTCAGGGACCTGATTCTGCTTCTGGCTGCCTTCACTCGCATGTGCACGCGTGTGTGCACGCACGCCCGTGTTCCCTACCCAGAACCCGTCTGACACAGGGCAGTGCTGACCCCTGGGCTGAGGGTCAGTCTCCATAGAAGCAGGGTACAGCAAGCTTTTCAGTCCCCACAGCAGCCACAAAGAAGGAGGTGGGGAGAAAAGGTGGTAGGATCAAGCCCCATCTGACCCCGTCCCCTGAAAACAAGTGCGAGTGTGCAGGATCTGAAGGTGAAGTTGGCGGGTCCCCAATAACTGTACACTTTGAAATTCAAGTTCTCATAAAATTCAAGTTCTCAGACTCCTGGTATTGGCAGGGACCTGAGCGGCTCCTTCTACAGCATTCCTGGACGATTTCCACACAGTCACGCTTGAATGCCTCTAGGCACGGGGAACTCACTACTTTATAAAATACCCTGTTCCACTGTCAAAGGGAAAATTGTGAGGAAAAACACCACTTTACCAAACCCTCATTTCTGGTAACTTCCAAGTATCTGGTACTAGTTTGGGGAAATTAAAAAAAAAAAAAATTCTCTCTTCTCTCTACATGACAACACTCCAAGTGCTGGGAGACAACAGCTCTTCCTGCCTTGCACGTCTCCTGCCCAGGCAACCATGCCCAGCCCCGTCCATACTGCCTTCCCTGGAGTGATTTCTCGCCCTCTCGCCATGTGGGTCCCTCTTCAGCAGCCCTCGTTTAGCCACATCCTCCTCAGGAGTGAGCCCTGGAGAGGCCCCTCTGCTGGTGGGTCCTGGGCCAGGACAACCCAGGGGCCTGGCGCCCCTCCCTCCATCAGAACAGAGTTCACGGCCATCATTTTGTTTCGCCGGCAAGGTCACACAGCCGTTCACCCCGAGCTCGGCTCAGCGAGGCTCAGCGGATGTTCCCACGACTCACGGTGACAGCAGTGGCCATCGCTGGCCAAGCACCTGCTGTGCACTCAGTCCTGCCGCCCTCGCCTGCCTGCTCTCCACAGCGAGTCCCTTCCCTGTGCCTCATTTATTCCAGGGCTCTGGGGTAGGCCCAGGAATCCATATTTTTAACAGGGATTGGGGGTTGAATTGCATCCCCAAAAAAGACATGCTCAAGTCCTAAGCCCCTGTCCAGGGAATGTGACCGTCTAAGCAAACAGGGTCTTTGAAGATGGGGTTGCTTAGAATGAGGCTAGGCTGGCTAGCGGTGGGCCCGAAGCCCCCATGATGCTGCCTTGAGAGAAGAGGACAATCTGGACACAGAGACAGACGCAGGGGAAGAGCTCCCTGGGGCAGTGCAGGTGGAGGTGGACGTGCTGGGAGCCACGGCTGCCGGCAGAGCCCAGGAGCTGCAAGGAGCAGGGAAGAGTCTCCCTGAGGGTTTCCAAGGAGCACGGCCTTGCCACTCCTTGACTTTGGATTTTTAGTCTCCAGAACCAGGAGACAGCACATTTCTGTTGTTTAAAGCCACCCAGTCTGCGGTCAACGGGTTTCCCAAGTCACTTAGCAAGTCCCCAGCTCTCAGGCGGCTGGAGGGCCACTGGGTGGGGGACGGCCGAGGTTCCTTCCGGTCTCCCCCCTCAGCTGGGTCTTGGCCGGGACTCCAGGAGGGCTCCCCGAGGTCAGCCTCCCCACTGACCTCAGCTCAGGTGGGAAGGCGCAACCTCGAGTGGCCGGCGCCAGATTCGGGAGCGGTCCTGGGGAGCAGGGGGATCCTGGGCCGCACAGAGTGTGGGTATGAGCCGCCCTGACACCCCCTCAAGGCCCCTGCAGGCTTGAGGCAAAACTGGCTCTGCTGGACGTACACTGCTCCCACCCCCTCTGTCTGTCCCTTGAATGAACAGCAGCAAAAACATGTTTCTGTGCCAAAGGTGGGGCCTGAAAGTTTCCCAGAGTCCCGTTTCCTGACGGGCCTAGGTATGGCCCACAAGGGCACTCACCCGGGCTCCTGTATGTGTGCGTGTGCGCGTGTGTGTGCGTGTGTGTGCGTGTGTACATGTGCATGTATGCGTGTGTGCAGCCCGGGAAGGGTGGAGACAGTTGTGGAAATTCTTTCTGGTGGTCAGGAAGATAGAAAAACGGACGAGAGCCGCGTGCATGTGTGTGCACGCCCACGCACACCCACGCACACCCACGCACACCACAGCAGAGGGAAGGCCTTTCTTATCTTTCACCTCAAAGGCTTCAGAGAACAAGACAGAACTTGGGAAGTTTGATTAAATCTCTCGTGAGCATTCTGGTCCTCTCCATAGGGTCTGTCCAGGTGGGGAAGCATTTCTCCCAATGTCCACTGTCCCCTACCCCTGCCCGAGCCCCCAACCATTTCCTCCTCTGCTCCTTCAGCCCTTGGGCTGCCCGCTTGGGTCCCAGCCTTTGCACTCGGGTGTGAATCATTTCCTCCGTGGAAGGGGGGTGTTTGCACACACGGACACAGTGGGCTGCAGGAACGGGGAGGAGAGGGGGCTTCTGGGGACCTGGGATTTCTGCTAGAGAATACACAAAGGCCTGTATCGCTGGAGCAAGGCACTGTACCCTAACACACATCCCACACCCTCTATCAGGGAAGGGAAAGCAAACACGGCTTACTCAGGCCTCAAGAAGAGTCACATACTTCTAAGAAGAAATCACAAGGGAAATTTTTAGTATTTCTAATGAAATGATAATTAAAATAGCATATCAAAATATATGGGGGGGGGCAGATGTGGCTCAAATGGTTGGGCATCCACCTGCCATATGGAGGGACCTGGGTTCGATCCCTGGGACCTCCCGAAGGCACATGGGCTGCCAGGCTCTGTGTGCCGCTGAGCTGTCGGCCCCGAGAGCCATGCAGCAGGATGATGACGTAACAGGGGAGAGACAAGACAAGATGCTCCGAAAGCTCCAGAAGCCAGGAGCTGAGGTGGCGCAGGCGGCAGAACACCTCTCTCCTGCATCGGAGGTCTCCAGGATCGAATCCTGGTGGACTGGAGGAGGGGGATGAGAAGAGATGGTAGGACACAGACACGGAGAATTGCCCAGCAAATGGACACAAAACAGCAATTGGGGAAAGGGGGGGGGTTAAAAATGGATAAAGTAAATAAATAAATCTTTAAAAAAATAAAAATAAAAATAAAAATAAAAAATATATATATAGGATGTGGGATGTGGATGTAGCTCAGTGGTTGAATGCCTGCCTCCCATGTATGAAGTCCTGGGTTCAATCCCCCGTACCTCCTAAAAAAAGAAGAAGAGGAGGAAGAAGAAGAGGAAGAGGAAGGAAAAGGAGAAGAAGGAGAAGAAGGAGAAGGAGGAGAAGAAGGAGAAGGAGGAGAAGGAGAAGAAAAAGAAATATATATAGATAGATGATGCAGCCAATGCAGTGCTTAGAGGGAAATGTAGAGCTTTAAATGCTTCTATTAGAAAAGAAGAAATATCCAAACTCAATGTCCCAAATAAGGTCACGAAGAAGCAAAAAAAAATGTGCCAGTGGTCAAGCTCTTGCCTTTCAGCTCCCAATCCATCCTCCTTTGTGGCACTGACACGGAAGCTGGCCCTTATTGCTGCCTGCCCTTTGCCAGGTGGAGATGAGGCAGCCCTCTGTCAACAGAGGGACGTGGGAGCCATGGCAGAGGAAGGAGCGTCTCTTCCTGACCAAAGAGAAGAGACAGACGGTAGGTGCTGCTTCTCCCCCCCATACCACTGGGGTGCTCACTCTTCACTGAGTCTCTCTAGCACCACTGAGGCCCCTCCTGCCAGCTTGGGGCCCCCAGCATCCCAGCAAACTTCTCAGACACCCAGTGGGCAGTCCTGGAGGACCAGCTCCAACCTGCCCACCCCTCTGGTGAGCTTCTCAGCCACCCAACAGGCTGCTCCCACAGACCAACTCCATCCATACCCTCTGGCAAGACTCTTTTTTTTTTTTTTTTGGCCACCAGTAGGCTGTGGCTTTCTGGGGCAGCCACACCCTCTCCATCAAAGTCTGAAGCGAAGCCTTGGCTGGGCGAGAAGGATGTTTCAAGTTCTTGGTTTCTTTCTCATGTACTTTCCCTTAGCCCCAGATATAGTCACGGCTTCTTGAATTTGCTATTCCTATATTCCTGAGTCCCCTTTGGCCCCTTTTCTTAGCTAACCTCCTTTTACCAGCTAATAATTCTTTATTTTACAAATAGCTGCTCAAATTTGGGTGTGGTTTCTGTTTCCTGACTGTGGCACCAAAGTAAGTAGAACAAAGGAAGCAATAAAGATAAGGCTGAAATGAGTGAAATGGAAAATAGAAAAAAGAAAGCCAAGAGTGGGTTCTTTTAAAAAGATCTGCAAATTGATAAAGTCCTCATTAGACTGATGAGAGAGAGACAAAGACAAAGGTGGGGGGTGGCGGAGGGTGAAGAGAGAAAAAGAAATGAAGAACATAAATTGCCAATATTAAGAAAGAAGGCGGGAGCAGATACGGTGCGAGCAGTTGAGCGCCTGCTTCTCACGTGGGAGGTCCCAGGTTCGGTACCCAGTGCCTCCTAAAAACAAAAACAAAACAAGCAAACAAATAAAAAACCAACTCAGGGGAGCTGATGTGGCTCAGTGGTTGAGCACTGGCTTCCCACATAAGAGGTTCCGGGTTCAATCCCCGGTACTGCCTAAAAAAAAAAAAGACTGAAGGGTTATCTCTACAGACCCTATGAACCTTAAAATGATTTGAAAAAGGAATATTGTGAAGAACATTATACCAGTAAATTCAGCACCTAACAATAAGTGGGCAGATTCTTTCAAAATTAATGTAAGGGGAAACAAAAAAGCCTCAATAACTTTCTCGATATATTTATATATGATTTTATAACAAATCTTTTTTAAGAACCTTTCCAAAATAAAGGAGCCAATAAAGGAGTTAAAAAAAAAACTGTCATCAAATTATGGAGAGAAGGAAATTTCTTCAATCTAATAAAGGGCATATAAGAAAATCTACAGCTAACAGTACAAGCTCTGAAACAGGGCAAGGATTTCCATTCAATATTGTCAATATTGTCCTAGAGAAAGGGGTCTTAACATTTTTTTGGTCCATGGACCCCTTTGCCAGCAGTCAGGTGAAAACGAGGGACCCCTTCCTAAGTCCACACTACACTGTGTATTATTTAATAAATAGATCACACCTGCACCAACACGGCCCCACAAGAATCATGCTTGTTTAATTTCAATTCAAGCTCATGGACCCTTTGTTAAGAACCCCTGTCCTAGGGGATTTAGCCAGTGCAATAAGGCAAGAAAAAAAAGGCATCAAGATCAGAAAGAAAGAAGTCAATCTGCCTATTTTCAGATGACATGATTGTTAACATAGTAAATCCTAAGATATTTACAACACAACTACTAGAACTAAGAAATGACTTTGGCAAGGTCACAGGACACAAGTTAATGTACAAAAGTCAATTGTATTTTTATATATTAGCAAACAATTGAAAATGAAATTTAAAATATAAATTCAATTTACAATAGCACCAAAAAATGCTTAGGAATAAATTTGGCAAACAACACGCAAGATATCTTCATTGAAAACTACAGAACAACCTGATTAAAAATGCATGTGGATTGAGAATATTCTCACTGTCCTGATTTTGTGATAATCAGGGTAGGCTAAACATTCACTATATTAGAAACCATGCATGTGTCCCCAGACCTAGTTTTTCTCCCTAGGTCTGGTTTTTGGAATGCTGGTGATAAACTAAGCCTGATTTATTATATGACCATCCTGTATGGGAAAAGACTGTAACTCTGGGTATCTTTGGTCAACCTTAAGACATATAGCAGGGGACGGATGTGGCTCGGGTGGTTGGACGTCCGTCTCCCTTATGGAGGGACCTGGGTTCAATCCCTGGGACCTCCTGGTAAAAATTTTAAAAAGAAATATCTAGAAGGCGCCTGGGCCACTAGGCCCCATGCATAGGTACGCCGCCAGGCCCCACAAGCGGGTGAGCCCCCCAGGCCCTGAGCATGGGTGGGCCATCAGGCTTCAGAGTGGGTGAGCCGCCAGGCCCCACGAGCCATGCAGCAAGATGATGACGTAACAGGAGAGGGACACAAGGGAGAGCCAAGACAAGATGCGCCGAAAAACCAGGAACTAAGGTGGCGCAGGTGGTAGGACGCCTCTCTCCCACATCGGAGATTCCCAGGATGGAATCCCGGTGAAGACAGGAGGAGAAGGATGAGAAGAGAAGGCAGGAAATGGACACAGAGAGTTACCCAGTGAATGGACACAGGACAACAAAAATGGGAGGAGGTAAAAATGGATAAAGCAAATAAATAAATAAATAAATTCTTTTTTAAAAAAGTATAGGGGAGTAAGATATGAACTATAGTTAGTAGTAAAACTTTGACAATGCTCTTTCATAATTTGTTAACAAATGTTTCACAACAATGTAAAGTAATTGTGGTGGGGTGATGTGTGGGAGCCCTGTGTGATGTCGTGCATGCTTGTTTTATAAGTTCACAATGTTTACTGAACACCTATTGTTTATGTATATTCATGTATGAATGATATACTGCAATAAATTGCTTTTATTTATTTATTTTATTTATTTATTTATTTTTTAAGATTTTATTTATTTATTCATTTATCCCCCCCTTGCTGCTTGTGCCCGCCGGGTCAGCCAACCACGCCGTGCGGGCGGGCCTGCCCTCACCAGGAGGCCCCGGGAACCGAACCCGGGGCCTCCCATATGGCAAACGGGAGCCCCACTGATTGAGCCACAGCCACTTCCCAATAAATTGCTTTTAAAAAATGCATGTGAAAATGCAAAGGACCTAGATTGGCCAAAACAAATTTTAAAGGAGCAAAGTGGGAGGTGTACACCACCTGATATAAAGACTTTTAAAAAGCCACAGTCTTCAAAAGAGTACTACTGGCAAGGGAGACAAATCAATGAAAGGAACAGAAAAGAGAACTTGGAAATAGACCCACACTTAAACCATCAATGGGTTTTCCACAAAGGTGCCCAAACAAGCCAGTAGAGGGAAGGAAGCACCTTTCCAACAAATGGAGCTGCAACCATGGGTATGTTTTTAAGAGGCACCTAGGAGATTTTTGGGAAGATGGCATCAGAGAAAGTAGGCAGGGCTTGACTCTCTTACAAAAACAACAGAGGAAGGGCAAAAAGCTGTCCAAGGGAGCTGCTTTGGGGATTTGCAGACCAGAAGAGTTCTGCGCATCCTCCAGGAGGGTGAGGGACAGGGAAGAAGAGGCCAAACCAAAAACCATGAGTCACCGAGCCCCTGCCATGGCCAGGAATGGCATCCATCCCCCACCCTTACGGCAAACAGCCTGGATAAAACCCATGGCTCGCTGCAGGCAACGGAGAGGGGAACAGATATCTTCCTCCCTGGGAAGAGGGAGCGTGTGGCAGGGGGGCGGAGAGTGGTTTTTCTTCAGTGAGCTGGGCCAGCAGAGGCGCTTTGAATCTTGGCTCTGGCCAGACCAGAATCACAGGCAAGTGGAGGTTGAAGGAGACACCTTCGTGGAAAAATTCACCCGTGACCACCATCTGCTGGCTGGCTGGGAAACTGCAAAGAGAAAAACTGCTTTTTGGAGTCTCTCATCCCAGACCCCTTGGATCAGATCTGTGCACCATTAAAGAGTCCCTGGCCCTATACTGATAACTTAAGCTGGGCAATTTTAAAGACTTAGAATAAGTTGAACTGAAAATCAAAGAAAAGCTGTGAAACAAAACCATTAGGCAAGAGGGAGAAATTGGCCATCAGAGTAAATTCACCAACATATTCAGATGTCTAGACATCAGCAAAAAATTATAAGTCATTCTAAGAAACAGGGAGAGATGGCCCAGCCAAAGGAACAAACCAAAAATCCTGATGAGACACAGGATTTAAGACACCTAATCAATGATAATCACGCAAATCTCCTAAATCAATTCAAGGAGTTGAAGGAAAAAATGACTAAAGATATAAAGGATATTAAGAAGATATTGGGTGAGCATAAAGAACAATCTGAAAGCCTGCAAAGAAAAGTAACAGAGCTTATGGGTATGAAAGACACATGGATGAGATTAAAAAATACATTAGAGGCATAAAACAGCAGATTTGAATGGGTTGAGGAGAGAATTAGTGAATTGGAGGACCAAGCATCTGAACTTGAAAAGACAGGAGAATAGAAAGAGAAAAGAATAGAAAAAATGGAACAGGGTCTCAGGGAATTGAATGACAATGTGAAACGCACAAACATACATGTTATTGGTGTCCCAAAAGGAGAAGAGAACCTTCAAGAAACCCTTATGAAAGACATAAATATCAATATCCAAGAAGGACAACGCATCCCAAACAGACTAAATCTGAATAGACCTTCTGCAAGACACCTACTATTCAGAAAGACAAACACCAGCATTAAAGAGAGGATTCCGAAAGCAGCAAGAGAAAAGCAATGCATCACATACCAGGGAAGCTCAGTAAGACTAAGTGCCTATCTCTCATCAGAAACCATGGAGGGTATCCAACAACACATGAAATGAATTATATACCATGATCAACTGGGCTTTATCCCAGGTATGCAAGGATGGTTCAACGTAAGAAAATCAACCAATGTAATAATACCACATTAAGAGACTGAAGGGGAAAAAATCACATGGTCATCTCTATCAAAGCAGAAGAGGCATTTGATAAGATACAACATCCTTCCTTGATGAAAACACTTCAAAAGATAGGAATAGAAGGAAACCTCTTCGACATGATAAAGGGTATATACGAAAAACCCACAGCTAACATCATACTCAATGGTGAAAAGCTGAAAGCTTTCCCTTTAAGATCTGGAAAAAGTCATGGATGCTCACTGTTACCACTCTTATTTAACAATGTATTTAGAAATACTTGCTCGGACACTTAGGCAAGAAAAAGAAATAAAAGGAATCCACATCGGAAAGGAAAAATTAAAACTTTCACTATCTGCAGATAACATGATCCTCTATGTAGAAAGCCCTGAAAAATCTACAATAAAACTTCTAGAGTTGATAAACAAGTTTAGTAAAGTAGCAGGATATATGATCAACATGCAAAAATCAATAGTATTTTGGTACATTAACAATAAGCAATCTGAGGAGGAAATCAAGAAACAATTCCATTTACAATAGCAACTAAAAGAATCAAGTATCTAGGAATAAACATAACTAAGGAGGTAAAGGACTTGTACATAGAACTACACAACATTTCTAAAAGAAATCAAAGAAGTCCTAAATAAATGGAAGAATATTCCATGTTCATGGATGAAAGACTAAATATCATTAAGATGCCAATTCTATCCAAAATGATTTACAGATTCAACACAATCCCAATAAAAATTCCAACAGCATTTTTTGCAGAAACTGAAAAGCCTATTATCAAATTTATTTGGAAATGTAGGCCCTGAATAGCCAAAAACATCTTGAAAAAGAAAAACTAAATTGGAAGAATCATGCTACCTGACTTTAAAGTTTACTACAGGACAACGGCCATCCCAGGGAATGGAGAGAGTCTGCAGCCGCAGGCAGGATAATCCCATCCACCGTATCCATGGGATATAAGCCCCCTCTCACTTGGAGGTGGAGTGGACATCACCATCCCAGACTCCTCAGGATTGGGGGAAGAGCTATGGACTAGAGTGGACTTACTGATATTCTGTTGTAGACATAATGTGATTCAAGCAATGGAAGAAATTACAACAGTGAAGTGGAACCAGTGGCCACGGGATGCTTTTGAGGCAGGGAAGGGAAAAGCAGTTGTTATACAGGTGCTTTTTCAGGACTTGGGAATTGTCCTAGTGACATTACAACGACAGATATAGGCCATTTTACATCAGCATATACCATGCAGAACTGTGTGGGAGAGAGTGGGGTCTACGATGTGAACTGTGGTCCATGCTTAGTGGCAAAGCCCCAGGATGTGCATATCCATTGCAGGTGATGTACC
This sequence comes from Tolypeutes matacus, assembly GCA_026826555.1. NCBI lineage: Eukaryota > Metazoa > Chordata > Mammalia > Cingulata > Chlamyphoridae > Tolypeutes > Tolypeutes matacus. The sequence continues at coordinate 17,465,807 of JAKSZT010054478.1, read as the reverse complement.
ACACTGATGAAGGATGTTTATGTGGGAGGTTATGGGAAGTTTGGGAGGTGGGGAACATGGGAATCCCTGTAATTTTTGTGTAACATTTATGTAATCTAAGCATCTTTTAAAATAAAAAATAAAGTTTACTACAAAGCTACAGAGGCAAAAAAATATACATATTGGCACAAGGATAGGCATACTAAGCAATGGACCCAAACTGAGAGCTCAGCTATAGTCCACACATATACGGCCAACTGAATTCAACAAGGCCACTAAGTCTACTCCACTGGGACAGAACAGTGTCCTCAACAAATGGTGCTGAGACAACTGGATGTCCACGTCCAAAAGAATGAAAGAGGATCACCATACAATAATATAGGATCACTATACAATCATTAACTCAAGATGGATCAAAGAGGCCGCCAACATGCCATCCAGATTGAGAGACCCCAAAACCCCAGGGCCACGTGATCCACGACCACAGCCGTATCGGCAAACACCAGAAGCAAACGGAGGCAGAATTGCTGAGGAGAAGCCGGGCGAGCCTGTGCGCTGGTGGCTTGAAGCCTCATGGAGGGAGGCTCCCTCGGGGCTCACGTGCCTTCCCCGTGGTCTGAGTGTCGACTCTGGGGCACCCCTACCCCCACCTGTGCAGCTAGCGCTGGGCATCAGGAACCATCCTAACCAGGCTCTGGGAAGAACGTGGAGGCCTTGGCCAGTCAGAGAACTTGAACCTGATTTTCATCTGCAAGAATGGGAGCCTGTTCGCTGTAGTTGAACACCGGTTTGCGTTGTTTCCTGTGGGCGGGGAGAAGGACCCTAATCTCTTCCATGGGGATCAAAAGGGCAGACTCAGTTTTGATGAAGGGCAGTGATAGAGTTGAGGCTGTTCTATAGGGCAAAGTTCCTGGTCCAGGGTTTCTTCTTGGGTCCCTTACTTTGGACTAAACTGTTCTGATTTTAACCAGAATTTAGAATTAATAGTTTTATTTCTAGTCAAAAATAAATCTAGTGGAGAAAATTGGGAAATCCTGAAGGACAGAAACTGAGTCAGGTTTTCTAGGGTTTATGTCTTCCTGTTGAAGCCAGACTGTGATAATGACCAGTGCTTGTGTGCAGATAAGAGCCTCGGAGACCTCAGTATAAATTATTTGCTACAGCTTTTACAGTTCTGGAATTTTAGACTATTGACCAAAAATAAAAGTTGAAGTCTAAAAAAAAATAGATTAATCAAAGACCTAAATATAAGAGCAAGACCACAAAGCTCCTAGAAGATAATGTAGGGAAACGTCTGTGCAGCCTAGTAGGAAATGGTTTCATAAACTTTACACCCAAAGCAAGGGCAACAAAAGGAAAAATAGATCAATGGGATCTCCTCAAGGTTAAAAACTTTTGTGCTTCAAAGAAGTTTGTTAAGAAAGTGAAAAGACAACTTACTAAATGGGAGAAAATATTTGGAAACCACATGTCCAATAAGGGTTTAATATTCATGTTATATAAAAAAGATTATAGGGAAGCGGGTGTGGCTCAAGTGATTGAGCTCCCGCCTACCACATGGGAGGTCCTGGGTTCGGTTCCCGGTGCCTCCTGGAGAAGACAAGCGAGACAGCAAGCTGGCGTGACAGACAGGCATAGCAAGCTGACACAACAAGATGACACAACAAGGAGATGCAAAAAGGACACACAGAGGAAAGACAATGAGAGACACAACAAAGCAGGGAGCTGAGGTGGCTCAAGCGATTGAGCCCCTCTCTCCCCAACATGGGAGGTCCCAGGTTCGGTTCCCGGTGCCTCCTAAAGAGAAGATGAGCAGACAGAAAGCACACAGCAAATGGACACAGAGAGCAGCAGACGGCGAACGCAAACAACGGGGGGAGGGGAGTAAATAAATAAAATATATATATATATATTTTTTAAAGATCATACACCTCATTGATCAAAAGACAAGCAACCCAATTTAAAAAATGGGAGAAGTGGCTGCGGCTCAAGCAATTGAGCTCCCATTTACCACATAGAGGACCTGGGTTCGATCCCTGGGATCACCAGGTAAAAAAAGAAAAAAGGTGTCCCAGACCTGCATGGCGCACAGCATGGAGAGGCACAGGTCCCCGTGCGGCAAATCTACACACCAAAAAGACGATGGCACAACCAGATAGAAAAAAAAAAAAATGGGCAAAAAACTTGAATAGACATTTTTCCAAAGAGGAGCTACAAATGGCCAAAATGCACCTGAAAAAATGTATGTATATACCACATTTTGTTTATCCATGAACATCACTAGCTATTAGGGAAATGCAAATCAAAAAAACTACAATGAGACACCATTTCACACCATAGAGAATGGCCATTATTAAAAAACAAAAGACAAAACAAGAACAACAAAACAGAAATGGACAAGTGCTGGAGAGAAGGTGGAGAAACAGGACACTCCTTCTCTGGGGTGGGAATGTAGAGTGGGGCAGCCTCTGTGGAAGGCAGTTTGGCGGTACCTCAAGATGTTAAGATTACTATCAGGCAAAAACAAAGCAAAACATTATGTAAGTGAAAGAAACCAAACACAAAGTACTACACATTGTATGGTTCTATTTAATAAAATGTAAATATAAGTCAATTTATAAAGATGGAATTCGATTAGTGGTTCTGTAGGGCTGGGGAAGGATAGAGGGATTGAGAGGTGACTGCTAAGGGGTGTGGAGAGGTCTTTTGGGAGGAGGAATGAAATTGCTCTAAAATTTTCTGTGGTGATGACTACACAACACTGTGGCTGTACTAAAAGCCTGTACACTGGACAAAATAATAAAGAGGATGAAAAATGAAAAACAAAGACGGTGGTGCACACCTGTACTGTGAGAACTTCAAGTCGGAAACAATATGAAAAATAAAATAGTACAAGAAGGAAGTCCCATTAAAAAAGCTGAATATAGAACTACCGTGTGATTCAGCAGTCTCACTACTGGGAATATATTTAGTTCCAAGAACTGAGAGCAAGGACGCAAACTAACATTTGCTTGCTGTTTTCATAACAGCATTGTTCATAATTGCTAACATATGGAAACAGCCCAAGTGTCCATCAGCCGACACGTGGGTAAACAAAATGTGGCGGATGCACACACTGGAACGCCATCCAGCTCGAAGAAGAGATGAAGTCGGGATGCATATGACAACATGGATGAAGCTTGAGGATACCATGTTGAGTGAAATAAGCCAGACACAAAAGGACAAATACTGTGTAGTCTCACTAAAATGAACCAAACGCGATGAGTAAACTCACAGAGGTAAACTCCAGAGCAGAGGTTACTAGGAGATGGACTGAGGGTTGAGAAGGGGGAGCAGAAGCTGAATGTGCACAGACCTGTTAATAGGGCTTCTGTAAAAGTGTGGAATGAACACAGCTGATGGCAACACGTTAGAGTGAGTGTAACTAGCACGGCTGATTTATAGACGGGACTGGGGCCGGAAGGGGTACTCAGTGGACGTAAGTGTCAATTGAAATGAAGCTGGAGAGTAATCTAGGGACTGAGTAACAGTGATGTCGGTGGTAGATGAAGATCGTGGGCAGTAGGATAAATATAAGAACGTTTTTCTTTTACAAAGTGTTAAGAATATGGTAATACTCGGGAAAATTACAACTAATGTAACTTATAGGCGATAGTTAACAGTAAATTGTCATATTTTTGCAGCAATGGCAAAGAAGATATTGGATCAATTCTGAGGGACAATAAGCGGGGTATAAAGGGGTATGGGATTTGTCCTTTTGGAGTAATGAAAACGTTCTAAAATTTACTCAGGTGACGACAGCACATCTCTGTGATGAAAACGAGAGCCACTGAATGTTCCCTTTGAATGAATTGTATAAAGCATGGGGCTTCATAACACAGTGAGTTCTGTGGTAGAAGATGGACTGTGGCTAACGGGACAAATATGAGAACATTCCCTCACGAGCTATAACAAATACAGAATACCAATACAGGGTATTAGTAATCAGGTGAGTCAGGGCGAAAAACACACCAAATGTAAGCTGTCTGGCTGTAGTCGGTAGTAACATTTTGAAAATGCTCTGCATAGTTTGTAACAAACGTTTCGCCACAATGCAAGGTGGTGGTGGTGGGAGGATGTATGATGACAGGCCCGTTTGTTTTCTAAGTTCACAAATTTTACTATACACTTAATGTTTATGTATGTTCATGTATGAATGACAGACTTCAATAAAAATTTTAAGTGAAAAAAAAATGCACCTAGCCCCCTACTTCATCTCATACTCAAAACCAATGCAAAATGTCTTAAAAACTAAACATGAAAGTTATAACTGTAAAGCTTCTAGAAGAAAACTTTGAAAATATCTTTGCAACTTGTGAGTTGGCAAAGGTTGTTATAAATAACATGGAAAAAAGCAATAACCATAAAGAACAAACAATCGTGCCATTAGACTTTGTCAAAATTAAAATTACAAACTTTTGCTCATCAAAAGATAGCAGGGAGAAAATGAATCGGTAAGCCACAGACAGGATTAAATATTTGTAATACACATGTCTGACAAAGGACCAGTATCCAGGCAAATAAAGAACTCTCTCTGTGTTATACGACTCAGTAAGAAAAAGGCAAGCCACCCCCAATTTTTCAAAGGGGCAAAAGATTTGGGAAGACGGTTCTCAAAAGAAAATACCGGAAGAGGCGAGGAGCACGAGAACTGTGTCCAGCAGCGTTAGTCATGACGCAAATGCAAGTTAAAGCCTCACAGACAAGACACCTACCAGCAGGCTGAGAATTAAGAACAGCGAAGGCACCACAAGTCGGCGAGAGTGTGGGGCAACCAGAAGTCTCACACACCTAGTAGGCGTGCAAAATGGTACATCCACTTTGGGAAAAAAACTGACAGTTTCTTATAAAAACTAAACATACACCTACCCTGTAGCCTGGCAATCCCACTTCTAGGCATTGGCCCAGGAGAGCTGAAAGCACATGTCTAGAAAAGGACTTGAACACAGTGCTCATGGCAGCTTGACTCCTAAGAGCCCCAAAATGAAAACAGCCTGGGGACCAGCAGTGGAGAACGGCTAAAAGACCAAGGTGTGCTCATACAATAAAATGGAACAAACTTCTGACACTCACGGCAACAGGTGAATCTAAAAAACCTCATGTCAGTGGAGGAAGCCTTACACAAAAGAGTGCACACGTGAGTGCATTTCCAGGGAGTTCTCAACTTGGCGAAATCATTCAATGAGGTGAGAATCAGAGCTGTGGCTGCCACTGGAGGAGATGAGGCAGGGGTGGGCTGGGAAGGGGTGCAAGGAGCTTTCTGGGTTATGGTGGGTTCCATATCCTGACATTTGTCAAAACTCAGACACAGGGAATGGGACGTTATGGCTTAAACTGTACAGGGTTCAGCTGGGAACAATGGGAATATCTGGGTAATGGATGACAGGGATGGCAGCGCAATGTTGTGAATGCAATTAAGACCACTGAAATGTATGTCTGAGTATGATTAAAAGGGGAAATGTTACATTGTATATATGATAACAGAACAATTTTTTTTAAAAATCCATGGAACTACACTACACAAGCAGTGAACCCTAAGTTTATACCGTGGGGGAAGCAAATGTGGCTCAAGCAGCTGGGCTCCCACCTACCACAAGGGAAGTCCCGGGTTTGGTTCCCAGTGCCTCCTAAAGAAGACGAGCAAGACAGTGAGTGACGGGACGGGCTGGCACGGCGAGCTGACGCAACGAGATGACACAACAAGATGACACAGTGAGATGATGCAACCAAGAGACACAGCGAGGAAACACAATGAGAGACACAACAAACAGGGAGCGGAGGTGGCTCAAGTGATTAGCCACCTCCCTCCCGCATGGGAGGCCCCAGGTTCCATTCCCAGTGCCTCCTAAAAAAAAAAAAAAAAAAGATGAGCAGACAGCAAGTGCAAACAACGAGGGGTGGGGGGGGAGAGGTAAATAAACATAAATAAATAAATCTTTTTTTAAAAACTTATGCTGTGGACTTTAATTAACAGTACAATTATAAAAATGTGCCATCACCAATTGTAACAAATGTTCCACACCAGTGCAAGGTGTTGGTAGAGGGGTGGTGAATCCTGTATTTTATCCTGTTGGTAGAGGGGTGGTGTACGTGAATCCTGTATTTTATGCATGATTATTCTGTAAACTGACAACTTACTTAATGAAGAAAAAAATTTCAAAAAAAAAAAAAACCTCAGAGAATCATACATTGGAGATCTGCACATTTCAAGGTATGCAATTTTTACTTCAAAGGAAGAGAAAGAACTAAAACCAAATATTGAATGGTAGTCAGGGAAACGCAAGCTGAAGTGGTTGCAGGGCAAAGGGCCCTGATGTGTACAGTTATTCGGAAATGCATCAAAAAATAATGTGGGGACTGCAAACCCACACCACAGTGAGCTAACACTTCAGGTCCACTAGGATGGCTACTATGGAAAAACAAAACTAAACAGAATATAAGTGTTGGCAAGGATGCGGAGAACTACAGATCATCGTACATTGCTGGTAAGAATGTAAAATGGTGCACGCATTGTGGAAATCGGTCTCGGAAAGTGAAACATAGAAGTACCACACGACCCGGCAATCCCATTTCTAGGTATGTACCCAAAAGAACTGAAAACAGGGACTTAGAACAATGTTTATAGCATCATTATTCACAATCGCCAAGTGTCCATCAACGGATGGATGGATAAGCAAAATGTGGTCTATACACACAATGGAATAGTATTCAGCCGTAAAAAGGAATGAAGTTCTGCATCTCTTTGTAACAAAAAGTTGGGAGAAAATGTAAGGAGATTGAGACATATCTACCAAAAGCAGAGGGGGCAGGAGCCTCTTCCTTTCTCCCTCACTCAGATGATCCAAGATCCAGCCTTCCCTGAAACCCTTAAGCGTCCAGCCTCACTTGCCTCACTTGCCTCACCCTATCAGGACCTGGCACCCCCGGGGCCAAGCCTCAGGCTCTGTCTGCAGTGCTCCCCACAGCCTTACGGAATGACAGTCCTTACGGCACTTGCCATTCTCTCCACCTGCCACCTCCCTGCTTGTTGCTTGTAGCCACAGCTAATGGGAATACCCGGGACAGCCTCTCACCCATTTCTTTTCCCACAAAAGTGCAAATGACATCCCAGCAGGAGTGGGCTCCTGAGAGCGTATGCTGCCACCTCCTGGACGAAGGGCTTTTTGCACCCGGCTTTGCAGCAGCCCTGCTCCCTCCCTCCCTCCCAGGGCTGGTGGGGTGGGGTGAGGGCACCCAAGCATCTCCTCTGACCCCAGAGAAACGCAGTTCCCTCTCCTATTCCAGCCTCCTCCCTGGGAGCTGGGGGGGCAGGGCTGCTCCTCCTGGCCCCAGCACCCAGTGGTGGTCTAGCAACATGCTCTGCCAAGCGGGCAAGTTCCTTGATGAGAGGTTTGGGGCTTTGGCCAAAATCTCTCCTCTGCGGAGGGATGGGGTACCCAGGAGTGTGCTGTGATTCCCTGTGCCCCCAGGTCCACCCAGCCCTCTCAGCATGAGCAAAAACACTCCCGGGCCAGGCTGCCCGAGGGCCTGGCCAGGCTCCTGGGACCACCGAGAGCGAGGGAACGAGCACTCAAAGAGGGTGAGCTCCCTGAAAGTCCCTGCACCCCGCCTCTCCCGCGTGGCACAGGGCACCGAGGGGAAGGGCAGCAGGTGAAGCCCAGGGGAGAAGAGGCTGCAGGCAGGGACAGGAGCTGGGGGGCGAGCGGTCCAGGCTGGGAGAAGGGATGGACGGCTGAGGACACGCGGGGTGTCTCCCATTGGACCTGAAGGTAGGGAGCGGAGAGGGAGGGGAGGGGCCACTGTCCAGCCTGGTGGGTTACAGGGGAGGCTCGGGTCCCAGAGCCCCCAGCACCCCTGCCTGGCCATCCCAGGGGCCGCCCTGCATCCGGGCACCTCACTTACCCTCTGCACCTCTCCCAGGCATGGTGCCAGCACCCCCACTTGGCCTTCGCTACTTCTCTGATCATGGGCGGGAGGTTCTGACTCGCCCCCAGCTCTGAGGCCCAGCCAAGCACCTTCTGGATTTCCAAGCCTCCCCCCAGAGTCAGAGGCCCAAAGCTGGGGAGAAGCTACAGGCACACGGGAGAGGGGGCGCCCGGCAATCGCGGGCATTGTCAGAGAGACCCTGTTTGAGAGGTAGAGGCAGGGTGGGGCCACACGTGCTTCCTCCAGGGCCTGCCTTTGTTCCGTGATGCCGTCCAGTCCTGAGGCCACCCACCCGGGATTCAGGCCACCTGGGCCCGCAGAGTCCGTCCTTCTGCCACGCACCCCACCACACCCAGCAGCCTCAGACGCAGACCTGCAAGTGTGTCCTCCTGAAGCCGGCACCCCCCTGGGCAGGCAGGGCAGGACATCAGTGTGCCTGGCAGGTCTCTCACCCGCCCGGACCTACCCAGCAACCAGAGGCCCCCTCACCTGCCTCTCCTCCACCCTGCCACAGGCCATTCGCCGGGGGCCAGACGACCTTCAGGGCCTGCCACTCCCAGGCTCCCGGCACCCTCACCAGGGCCTCCGAGCCCTGCTGGGTCTAGTCCAGCTACCTTGCCAATCTCGGCTTGCCCCCAGGCCTTCTCCCCTTCCCACCCCAGGGCCTGTGCACGTGCTGGCTCCTCTCCTGGCTGCTCTCGCCCTGGATTTTGGTTGAATTGGATTCTTCTGGTCAATCAAGATTCAGCTCAAGCTCATGTCTTCAGGGAAGGCGTCCAATAAATGCCCGCCCCCCCATACACACACACACACAGTAACAATCACATCCCTTGCCCTTACTTTCTTCACGTCCCTTATCTAAAATCATCTATTTTTTAAATTTTATTGTAGTAATGTAATATAACTTAATATAGCATGAAATTTGCCATTTTAACGGTTTTTGAGGGTACAATTCAGCAGCATTAAATACTTTTACAAAGTTTTGCCATCATCACCACCCCCCCCATCCAAAACTTTTAATCCCCCCAAAACAGAGACTCTGCACCCATTAAAGCAATAACCGTGCCTTTCCCCTCCCCCTGGCGCCTGGCAACCTCTGATCTACTTTGTCTCTATGGTTTAGTTTATAGTAGATATTTCCTCTAAGTGAAATACCTTAAAAGTCCTTCTGTACACACAAGACGCACAGTTGTCCTCGTGTGCCCGGCTTCTTTCACTCCACACAATGTCTCCCAGGCTCACCCACGTGGTAGCAGGGACAGGAGCTTCGGCTCCTCTCTACGGCTGGATGATATCCCATTGCAGGGCGAGACCACGTGCTGTCCACCCGTCATCCGTGATGCACACTTGGGTTGTTTCCACCCATGACCTTCGTGAACAGGCTACTGGGGACATCGGGGTACGAGGATCTGTCTGAGTCTCTGCTCTCAGCTCTCTTGGGGATACCCCTAGGAATGGGATTGCTGGGCCAGGTGAAACCGGCCATTTATTCATGTTCGCTGCCTCACATTACTTGACTGTAAGTCCCAAGCGGCAGAGGCTGCGTTTTTCCCGCCCCTTCGCTGTAAGCCGAGAACCCAGGGCCGGGGCTGCATGAGGCAGGCGCTCAATCGACAGTTACCGGACGTCGTGGAGGGACCCGCGTCCAAAGGTCCTGCAGACAGGGCCGGAGACCCAAGCCCAGGAGACCGACTCCAAGCCGAGAAGTCAAAGAGGGGCCGTTTGGTGGGTCCGCGCAGGCAGGGCGGGGGGTGGGGGGTGAAGGAGAACTGGAGCCGGGGCCAGTGGGCGCTGAGTGCGCGGGACCAGCCCAAGAGCGCTGGAAAGTTCTCACAGCAGCGCCTCGGAGCGGTGTCTCCTCACTAATTTCCAAGGGTGTGTTGCTTTGTTTATTCAGCTTTGCTCAAGTCAGAGTTTCCTCATTTGTACAAATAAATGGGGGGCGTGAGGTGGGGATAGGGGCTCAGAAGGTCTAAAGGCACGTCCAGGAGTCTCCGTCAGCCCTGAGGTCAGGGCAGGGACTTTGACCCAAAACAGTTCTCCAAACTTGGGGCCCCTGTTAAAAGGGACTCTCCCCAGTTTCTCCTTTAGGTCCCGCCCGCCTCCCCACACCCCTTTCCCATGCCTGCTCCCCATCCCCCAGCACCGGCCTCACCAACCCTGAGTTTCAGGGTCCCTCTAAGGGGCCGGGGTAGGCTGGAGCCAAGGCCACCTCAGAACCAAAGCCCACCCCCCCTGCTAGTGAAAGGTCCTGGGGCAGCCAGATGAGGGCAACAGGACACCCAGAGGCCTCGGGAGCTGTGGGGTTTGAGCAGGAGAAAGTCGGGTCAAGGGCAGATTGGAGGCATCTGGCCTCTCCATATGCAATGGGGGCAGGAGGCTGCAAAGAGCTTCTGTGACCGTCCAGGTGTGAGTGGGCAGGGGCTGGGCCCAGGTGGGAGCAGCCCAGATCTGCTGCAGGGAGCAAGGACGGATGAGGAACACACAGGGCGGGGAAGCAAGAGACCAAGGAGCTCCCAGCTGCTGCAAACGGGGGTGGCATTGGCAGAAGCAGGGGGGCAGAGGAGGGGACAACTTTTGTGTACTGGGGGTGGGGCAGAGGAGAGAAAAGCTGCCAATGGGAGCCCAGGAGACCCCCAGGCTGGCTCCCATCATAAGCAGAAGGACCGAGGGCGGCCTGGGAGGGACACACGGCGGGCGTGTCATGGGCCGTGTGGAGGCTGCCTGGCTGGCCCAAGGGGGAGGGATCCAGGCCCCACCTGGATGCCCCCCTCCTCCCTGCTGCCCGGCAGAGCCAGCTGGGGTGAGAGAAAACAAGGCGCAATCCAGAGTCCCAGGGACGGGACGGGGCTGGTGCACGGAAATGGCCGTGGTGACCCCCAAAGGCCTGGGACAGTCCCAGTCTCGTGCAGTGTCATTAGTTAAGGCAATTCTCTAATGCCTAACGATGTGGTTTTTATGCCACTCCTTAGCAGGACTTGACGCAGAAGTAAATTCTCCAGTTTGGGATATCTTTAGACAGATGCATATTGGGGCTCAGAAAACTGACAACACACAAGCCGAAGGAGCCTTCATCCAGCAAGTGACCGGCAACCCCCGACCCCCTGGGCACGCTCCCTTCACGGGCCCCCAGCCTCGTCCCCAGGTCCACTCTGCCCCCCCCCCCCGAGCCTATCCCCAGCCCTGCCTCGGGGGAAGCTTCTGGGCAGATGGTGTGGAGCGGAGCAGACCCATGCAGGGCTGCGCCTTCTCGACACCTGCCCAGGGGTGGGCGACCGCGAGGGAAAGGCTGGCAGCCGCACCCAGGGCCCAGGCAAGGGGCAGCCAGAGGCGCAGGGGGCCAAACCTCCCTGTGCCCCCTGGATGCACAGGGACAGTGGGCTGGAGGGTGCACCCCCGGTAGATGGGGCCTCGTTTAGAGAAAGGGGCTCGCAGATATCGTTAAGAGAAGGCTCTCAAGACGAGAGCGAGGGTGAGCCCTAAACCCCACGACTGGCATCCTCACAAGACGAAAGCAGAGGGAGGTTTGAGACAGAGACGCACAGGAGACGAGGCAGAGGCTGGAGGGCTGCGGCCACAAGCCAAGGAGCACCAGGCAGAGTCGGCTGTCCCCAGAAGCCGAGGGCGGGGGACGGATCCTCGCCCACAGCCTCCTTGGTGGCCCCGGGAGGCTAATGCCAGAGACCAGCATCCCCAGGCCAGTCGCAGCTGGAGGAGGGCGAGGAGAGCTTCAGGGCAAGCTTCTCGTTTCCGAGATGAGGAAGCCAAAGCCAGAGAGAGCCGAGGCAGGGCCAGGCACTTACGAGTGCCCGGGGGGCTCGGGCACCATCAGGGAAAGGACAGGAGAGGAGCAGGGCTCTCTCCTGGGGAGTGGTCCCCACCGGCTCCAGCTTCCCGCCTTCCACGACAGAGGCCCACCCGAGAAGGGACGCGTGCCCGGCTCTGCCCTCCTGGGTACGCGCTGTGTGCCCAGCCACCGAGCGGGGGGTGCCGGTCAGGAGTGGACATCCAGCGCCACGCGGCTCAGGCCCCCAGGGCCCGCGGCCCGTGTCCATACCCACCACTCACCTCCCGGGGCCCCGGCTGCCCCATCCTCGGAGGGCTTAGGCAGCAACTCCCAGTGGAAAGTTCCCTTCTGGGAGACTCGGCCCCTGAAATACAAGCTCCTGGAACCAGATGAAACTGCTTAATTTGTAAAAGCCGCAAAGCCGGTCCAGAGCCAAGGAGCCCTGACCCTTGGCTGGAGGGAGAGGCCTTCCGTGCCTCAGCGGCCACTCGCTGCTCCGTGACTCACGCGGGCTCTGCTGACAAACCCTCTGGCATCTCCCCAGGGGAAGGCCCAGCCTGGACAGGGCCAGAGGGGGCCTGAGCGCTAAAGAGAACCCCCAAACTAGGCGAGGGCAGGGGGAGATGGATCTAAGGGCTCCCCAAAGCCACCAGCCACTCACCCAGGGCCCCCTTTTCCCCAAGGTCGGACAGGCTGTGGACTCAACAGGGAAGGTCTCGGCTAGGGAGTCCCCTCCCCACTGGCCTTTCCTAGGGGCCACAGGCCTGGGCTGGCCACACCTTAGAGCCCAGCCCCAGGGGTGCACGAGCAGGGTCTGCAGCCCTGTGTGGAAAGCAGGAGGTGGGGTGTGTGTCTGGCCAGTGCAGGCCTCTGTCCGCACGCACGTGGGACCTTCAGCCAGCCCCAGCGCCCCACGACGAAGGGAAACTTTATAGTGGGGGGCAAGGGGGCACGAGCTGTGTTCCCAAAGAGAAGGGCGGTGCCCGCGGTGGAGAACGGGGGCTCGTGAACTCAGCCACGCTCAGAGGCCCCAGGGGCGGAGGGGGGCCGGGAGCTGCCTGGTCCAGCCCCCCCACATCGCGGCTCAGGAAACTGAGGCCCAGAGCCGCAGGGGTGCATCCAGGGTCCCCCAGCAGAAGAGAAGGAAGAAGTCCTCCTTCTCCCGGGACTGGCAAAGGGAAGGAGGAGGTTAGGGTGAGACCCAGGCAGAGGAGCGCTAGGGAAGCAGCTTGGAGATTCCGCAGGGATTAATATTTGGGCCAGCTTGTAACTGAGTTTTGGAAAGAATGCTTTTAGATGGAAACCTACCCGAATGGGGATTTCATAGAAAGCACCCATTTTTCAGCGAGGCACCCCTGGCTGGGCTGTCCACAGCCGAGGGCGGTGGTGCCCAGAGCCGACCATCTCCAAAGGCTGCTCGGTACAGTCCACGCAAAGTGCTTGGCGCCTGAAGAGCTCAGGAGCTCCCAAGACACTGCATCATGGCCAGTTCCCCAGGAGCCAGGGCACCCCGCCCCTGGGACCCGCCCCCACGTCCCCATGCGGTCACGCATCTGGGCCTTGGCTTGGTCCTCTGTGAGACGAAGGGCCGGGCCCGTGGCACCCCGTGGCCCCACCAGCCAGGCCGGGGAGTGGCAGGTGGGGAGGAATCGGCTCCCCTCTCTTCGGCCCAGGCCGCCTGTCAGGGGCGTTCCCCAGCCCACCCAGGCCCAGTAGGGGTCCCTCTCGGTGCCGGCCCCTGCAGGACCGAGTACAGATAACAGGGGCTCCTGCGCCCCCACCTGCACCCAGCCAGCCCTCATCACTGGGCACAAGCACAGAGGAGGCCGCAGTCTCGCCACGGCTATTCCTTCCGTGGTCTCCGTGCCTGCCTCGCCGTGCCCGCATGTGTGTGCCCCTGGCACACACACACCTGCATGCATGCCTGTCAGCAGTGCCCCAGCGGCTGCCCCCCAGTCCCGACATCACCTCCAGGAATGGGATTGCGCCCTCGGCGCAGCTGGCAAGCAAACCTCCGAGAGGACGCTCCTTGGGGACCCCCCCAGACCAGGACAGTGGCACGTGTGCAAAGGAACTGCTCAGCCTCCTTACGACCTGGCGCCCAGAGCGTGGCTCAAACGCCGGCCACGTTCCCTGGCACCTGGCTCAGAGGTGCGGCGTGAGCACGGATGCCATAATTAATGGTAATTCCTGGCCACGACGTCGCGGAGCGTGGAGGTTGCGGCTCTAGGACGCGAGTGGAGCGGAGGTGGTCTCCCTGGGAAAGAGGACGTTCCAGCTGGTGCCGAGGGCAGAGCTGCCGTCCTCCGTCGGTTCACCCCTCTCTGGTGGGCCTGTGCCTGCTCCACCTGGCCTGCCTGGAGAGGCTCATGGACCCCTCAGAGGGGCAGAGACTGGACCCCGGCCCCTAAGGGTCCCTGCAGCCGGAGAGCCCCCATGTGCTCACACTTCCTGCCCTAAGGTGCCATCCGGACGTCTGACGTGGTGGTTCTGCTCCAGGCCTCCAGCAGAACGCGCGTTTGCTCATCTTTCCGTCATAAAACATTCCTTGGCAACCGCTGATGACTGTCACGCCCCTCGTCCCCCCAGCGCAGGGTCCCCAGGCGAGCACAGGGCCCGACAGCCACCGCCACCCCCGAGCAGATCGGTCTCGCTTAATTCCGTGAGCTTCCGGCAGAACTGGACACGCGCCGCACGGCGCCCACGCACACACCCGCACACTCAGCATCTGAGCGCCGGCGCTCCCCCCCCACTGTAATCAAGTCCCGGGAAGGCACAGAAATGCCAGTTCAGGGAGGAGGCCCAGGCGGCCTCAGGGACAGACTTTGGATGGCAGCAAAAAAAAAAAAAAAAACTAGCCGCAGGGTGGACAGACGAGCTGCCCGGCGCCCCCCGCCGCCGCCGCCCCAGCCCCGGGAGCCCGGAGCGGGCGCCCCCACCCTTTCCCAGGAGTTTGGCCTCAGCCTTATTCACGGTTAGTCGTCTCGAGAGGCAAAAGCGGCCCATTGCAAAATGAAAGAGAAACAGCGAGGGGAGAAGGAGGGCCAGCCTTAAATAAAAGCCAGACTTGGTGCCGCAGGGCTTTGGGACAGCATGCCCCAAGAACTCAGAGCTGTCAAAGGGCAGAGAAACACGGCTCCAAAAAGGGCTAGAAGTGACCCCTGGGTGCTTCTGTCCTGGGGCAGAAACAAAGGGCTGGGTTCCGGGAACCGACAGGGGCGAGCAGCAACCGGGGCAGGGAAAGCCGCTTGCCTACCTGTGATCCGGTCTCTCTCCATTCCTCCGGATAAATTTGGCAGCAGGCGGTGGTCCCGGCGTCCCTCTCTCTCACCCCCTCTTGCTGCCTCCTCCTCCTCCGGCTCCTCCAAAAACGCTCTTTTGTCTGGTCTAATTTCTTCAATCTGCTGCAATCACGAAGGCCTCCCAATTACCACATTTCCATGTGCTGATCATATGTTTGTGCTCCAGACTGAAGTGGCATTGTCTCTTTGAAACGGGAAGGAGAGAAACGCCGGGAGAGGAGGCGGGCACGGGTCCCGCAGCCCCCGGGGTCCTCCCCACGCGCCACGACCGTCCGCCCGGGTTCCCGTGCGGTGGCCTCAGAGGTCCAGCGTGCGGCTTCCGGCGGCGGCCGCTCTCTCCACCCCCTCCGGCCCCCTCCGGCCCAGCCTGGCTGCTGCTTTTTAATATCCACTTGGAGATGCTTAACTTAGCCTCTTGGAAACCAGCTCGCAGAGTCAAATTCCTGGCGACGTCCAGAGGCTTTCATTTCCCCGTCCCGCGCTGCGGCGATTTCCTCTGGTCGGAGCGCTTTAAGAGCCCGGCTCCTGCCGCCTGCTGGCCTCGCCTCCCGGGCCGGCCCTTCACCCAGAGCCCCCGGGGGGCCGGACCGAGGCAGGGGCGGCCGCGCCCAGCTTGGAAGCAGCGGCCCCCGTGGGGCCGAGGGTGCCCTCAGCCTGCGGTGCCAGAGGCAGCTGGCCGTCCCCGCCCAGGCCGAGAGGGACAGCGGGATGGAGACTTCCTGGAAGATTCCTACCACGCTCTCATGAGTCAGTGAGCCGCCAGCTGTCCCCTGGGGGCGAGCAGTTCTCTTCCTCATGGCCCTTTTCCCTAGACTCAGCGCCTTTTGGGGTGCGGCCAGACAGCCGGGGCAGGCCGGGCAGGGGCCTCAGCACTGTTTCCTGCCGGTCACCTGGGCCATCAGGGACCACTCACCTGGTGACCTGGGGGTCCCGCCTGCACCTGGTTGGGTTCAAGAAAGCAGGCGGGGAGGGGTCCCACGCGTGTCCCCACGGCACGGGGCATGCCCTCCACTCCCTAAGCTCGACCTCAAGGGTTCAAACCGGTGGCCCAGGCCTGGGACGCCGAGGCCAGTTTTGTTTTTAAAAAAAAAGGAAGGAAAAAAACAAGCGTCCTCGTGTCAACATTTGACACTCAGGGGATTTTGCTGAGAACTCCAGATTTTCAGCCTCTCTTGAAAAAACCCAAGCATGTGGCAACATCGGCTAACCCTCCCTGGCCGGCACACGTGGCCGGGTGAGCCGGCACTGCCTCCTTGGACATTCCCACCGGCCCTGCGCTCATTTCCTCTATTGGCTGCCACACCCCACCCCCAGGCCTCCGAGTTTGCCGTGTCAGCCCTGCGCAGCCAAACGGGCTGCGTGTGACCAGGCACGGCCCACGTGCAGCTCTTCCCTCAATGACAGTCAACGGCCTTGAGTCACCACTTCAGCCTGGAGGCCCCGGCCCCGCCAGTCTTCTAGGCAGGGAGGCCATCTGGGATAGGGGACAATTCCCAGCCTTCTGGGGGACATCGGCCGGTTGCCACCACCTCCTGACGGCTGGGGACAACCCCAAAGGGCAGCCTCTCAGCCCAGTGGGAGAAGGCGAGGTGGAGACGGAGCAGAGGGAGAGTGGAAGATGCTCCTTGGAGATGGAGCCACGCAGCCAGCTGCAGCCACCGGCAGCGGGAAGGCGCGGGACAGAGGAAGCGCGGCCCGGCCACACCTGGACTTCCGCCTTCTGGCCCCAGAAGGGTGAGAGGACGCACTCCTGCTGCCTTCCGCCCCCAGTGCGAGCAGCTCCAGGAAACCCACGCCAACGTTCGCTGCGGTCGTTCCACTTTGTTCTAAAACATTACGCTAGGGAAGCGGCTGTGGCTCAATCAGTGGGGCTCCCGCTTACCATATGGGAGGCCCCGGGTTCGGTTCCCGGGGCCTCCTGGTGAAGGCAGGCCCGCCCGCACGGCGTGGTTAGCTGACCCAGCGAGCACAAGCAGCAAGGGGGGGATAAATGAATAAATAAATAAAAAAAAAAAAAAAAAAGATAAAACATTACGCTAAACCGACTGCTGACCCTTGGTGTGTGAGAGTGGTGGGACTCGGGGCTGTTTCTGCGTTTATTTAATGTTTCCAATTTTGTTAAAATACTCCTTAGTGTCTTTTCTAATTATAAATGTAATATATGCTCATTGAAGTAAATCGAGAAACACAGAAACAGGATAAAGGCGGAGCACCTGGAATCCCACGTGGGGTTCCCAGCACTGATCCTCAGAAGGCTCCTTGAGGCCTTAGGCCCACGCCGCCGGCCGCCATCCCGCGAGTGGACCGGGCTGCGCAAGATACGGTCTTCCTGCCACGGCTGGTGTGGTCAGGCCTCGGCCCTCGGGCTGACACGGCAAGGTTTGGCTCGACGTCCATCCCCCAACCCCCCGCCATGCCTGAAAATGCATTCTAGTCCAAGCAGGGGATAATGTGAAACCAAAACCCTGGCAGCCCCGCTTGGCTCTGATGAGGCCTGTGAGTCATGGGCCCAGCACAGGGTGCAGGGGTGGGATGCGGCCAGGCAGCCAGGAGAAGGGGCGCTGGGGAGACCAAGGACCCTGCTCACCCGACCGTGCCCCCTCCACTCAGGAGCAAGCCTCCCTCATGCCCGGGTCCCGAAGCAGGCTCCCTAAATCGCTGAAGAGCAGAGAAGGGCTCGGTGGCTCGGCAAAGCTTCACCCCGTCTTAGATGCTCGAAGCCCACTGCCCCGGAGCAGGCCTGGGGCAAGGAGGGCCTCCCTGGCTCCGTTTACCCCAGCATTTCCCCAGTTTTCCAAGGTTGCTTCCCAGGACCCCCAGGGGAACCAACAGCTTTGGGGGACTCTGCCTTGTGCCAGCCCAAGACCCCCAACTCGCCACCAGCACAGCGTGCCCAGGTCCTGGGGGTGGGCGCTGTGACCCGACCGTCCCTTCCCACCAGTTCTGGAAGCAGCATCGCCATCCTTTGCCCCCTGCAGACCCGCGCCCACGACCCGCTTACCCCAGCCACTTTCTTGTGATGTCACCATCACCAATTGGGAGCTTTTCCAAATCTCAATGCGGGGCTCATTGGGGCGGAGACCCCACTCGGAGAGGCAGTGAGGGACCCAGGGCAGGAAAGTGGGGTCTCTAAATACCCCGGCCAGGGGCTGGGGAGGCTGGGACCCACAGGTAGGAAAGCACGTTGCAACCACAAAGCCCAGTACTCAACCTGCTTTGCCTGGAGTTGTGGAAAAGAAGTTAAAATAGACATTCTTCAGCTTCCATTGTGGCCTGGGAAACTGCTTCTTTTTCAAGGCTCAGTCAGATGCCTCCTCTGCCAGGAAGCCTTCCTAGGTTGCTTCCTCCCCTCTTCTGCTCCAGCACATGGCCCAGCCCTCAAGGGCAATCCCTATTGCCTGCCCTCAGGGCCTTCTGGGAATTTCTTTTCCTCCTCAATGGGAATTAGCATCCCAGATTGCAGACCTAGCCCCAGCTCCCATATGAAGTTAAAGTAAAAGGTATGGGCCACTTCCCTGTCCCCACCTACCTCTGGGAACAAACCTAGAGGGGCAGCAGTCCGGCCTCTGTGGCCCAGGCTAATTCAGGGGTTTTGCAAATGCACAGTGCATGGCGGGGTGTAACCCCGCCCCAGGGCACACACGAGCAGATGCTGGCACTGCCCTGGGCGCCAGGGCACCTCTTCAAGCTTCTAGAAGCTTCTACGTCTCCCAACACCCAACTGGGAGAGAACACAAACGTACCAGGTGTTCCCCCAGCCCTGAGCTCCCCACACGAGACCAGGAGGCCTTGGGGCAGGGAAAGGGAGAGAGGCCCCCAGGTGATTCTGGGGTGGGCAGTCAGGGGTCTTGGGCAGAAGGGGGAGGGGACTTGGCACCACCTGCTCCTCGCTCACATCCCGGGAAAGGGTGCTGTGAGCAGGTCTCTGGCTGAAATGACGCTTTCTGATGCGCGGGGTTCCAGTTTGCCACCACTTGCCAACTCCGCCTCTCAGGGCAAATCCGGAAGCCTCAACCTCTCACTTTAAAGAAATGACTTTTCTGCTGCTTCCCACTCATCCCCAGACTCAGTTTTGTTTTCCTGAATTAAAAGCAAAGGAAGTAACTGCTCTGTCCGCCGAGCCCTCCCTGCAGCCACTGCTGCTGTCCCTGCCAGCTCGGCGGGCAGCGGCCGAGACCCCATAGTGCCAGCCCCAGCCTGGGCTGCCGGCAGCCTCCCCACACCGATTCCGGACCACTGCACTCCTCTCTGGAATCTTCTCTCGAACTTTTTATTGTGCCTCAAGCTTCGGAATTCCTAAATAAATACAATCCAGCGACTCTCTGCCCGGGGAGCTGTTGCAGGGCTCACTGGTGCAAACTCCACAGACCGGCCAGTTACTCCGGGAGTTCTTCCAGGCCCCTGTAGGATACCAGCGTGATGGGGAGAAGCCGCCCAGACAGGGCCGAGTTCCACCCTCAGCCCCTCGCTCAGCCATCCACCCCAGGCTCCAGCCCAAGGAAGCCAGGAGTTGGCAGCTCATTCCTAAAGGAGGCCCCAGCTGTCTGAGGTATATAAAGGGGAACCTGGGGAGGTAGAGGCCAAGGTCCTTTGTAGACTTTGCCCCAGAGCCCTGGAGTTGAAGCATCTCCCAGCAGGCTGGAAGCTTCCGGAAGGATTGGCTTATTTCACTTTCCAGCATCCACCAGAGTCCAATATTCTGTCTGCTTAGTAGGTGCCTGTCTTAGTTTGGCAAAGCCTGCCAATGCGAAATACCAGAAATGGGTTGGCTTCTATAATGGGAATTTATTAGGATAAGAGCTTACAGTTCTGAGGCTGTGAAAATGTCCCAATCAAGGCATCATCAGAGATGCTGTCTCACCAAGGGTCGGTTGCTGGCGCTCCTGGACTCCTGCCATGTGGCAAGGCAAAATGGCGGCCAGTCTCTGCCTCCTCCTCCAGGCTCGCTTTCTCCAAGCTCAGCTGTGGGTGATCAGGCACATGGCTCGTCTCTCCCACCTGGGCTGCTCCGCTGAGTCCAGCCTCCTGCCTCCCTCCCAGCCTCTCAGGGTTTCTCTGTCTTTCTGCAGCTGCAGGCGATCCTGGAGTCGCCTCTCACACGGCAGGGTAAAATGACGGCTCTTTCTCTGTGTGTCTCTGCTTTCAGTCCTCTGTTTATGTAAGACTTCAGCAAAGAGGTCAAGACCCACCCTGGGTCATGCCTCACTTAAGTAGTCCAATCAAAGCCCCCCCCCATGCCAATTGAAGCGAACTAATCAAAGTGATCTAATCTAAAGATCCCTTAAATGCATGTAACAAAAAGGTCCCACATAAATAGGTTCACATGCTCAGGAGTGGGTGAGCTTAAGAACACAATTTTCGGGAGGCGGCTGTGGCTCGGTCAGTGGGGCTCCCGTTTACCATATGGGGGGCCCCGGGTTCGGTTCCCGGGGTCTCCTGGTGGGGGCGGGCCCGCCCACGTGGCGTGGTTGGCTGACCCGGCGAGCACAAGCAGCAAGGGGGGGATAAATGAATAAATAAATAAAATCTTTAAAAAAAAGAACACAATTTTCTGGGGTCCACAAAAGACTCAAACCAGGATGGTGCCCAGTAAACGTTTGTTGGAGGAACAAAAGACTGTGAGGCTCTGATCTTAGCAGTGTTTTCTGCAACGATGCAAATGTTCCATCTCTACAGTGTGGACACTGTAGCCACGTGGGACTAGTGAGCACTGGAAATGTGGCTGGTGCTACCAAGGGATCACATTTTACATTTTTTAATGTTAATTTAAATGTGAAGAACCACGCGTGGCTAGTGGTTGCTGCGATCTCAACCCTTTGCTTCTCTTTTCTCCTGCTACTGTGTTTCGACATCAATTTCTTCCCCAGAATGCAAACAAAGGGAAAAGGGAGATGACCATTTTGCCACTATTCGGTGAAAGCAATAAAAAAAAAAGCTGAGATTCCTATTTTAAAATAGTTTTTTGGCAGATTCCCCCAAGCATCCTGTGGCAGACAGAATTATGTACCCAGCGAAGGGCACACCCTTCAGCGTAATCCGTGTGGGCACAGGGTGAGCCCACAGCTAAACAGTTCCTCTGGAAGATGCTGTTTTTAGCTGAGGTGTGGCCCCAGTGAATCAAGGTGGGCTTGATCCCTGTCGCCGCAGTCCTTTACAAGCAGAAGCTTGGACGCTGTCAGTCAGGGAAGGCCAGAGCCGGAAAACCAGAACAGCAGATCCCAGGAGAGAGGTGTCATCACATGATGGAGGCAGAGGTGCAAGCCAAGGAGCCCCAAGGACTAAGGCAAGCCAGCGCCAGCTCGCTGCACCCTTCAGGGACAAAGCAGCTTTGACTTTGGACTTGGAGCCTCTGAAACCATGAGCCAATAAATCCCTGCTGTTAAGCCAGCCAGCGTGGGGTATCTGTCGCCCTGGCAAACCGAAACACGTCGCCGGTCAAGTTCAATTCCACAGTATCCACTGACGGCCTGCTCCGTGCCCGGCTGCAGCCTCCTGGAGCTGTGGGTGCAGGATGACCAGGCCCACCTGCTGAAGGGGGCAAAGGTCCCCTGGAGGCCTGCCGGATCTGGAAGGATGAAAGGATAGGCTTTGCAAAGAGCACCTTCAGAGGTGAGAAGGCGCAGGGCGGGTTCCCGACGGCGACCTGGCCCGGGAGGCCAGAGCATTAGAGCAAGCAGGGAAGAAGCGGGGATGACAGCTGGAAAGGTGAGCCAGTGGTCGGGCCAGGTCGGGAAGCATCGTGGATGCCGTTCTCAGGGCCTAGCTTTTATCCCATTGGGAAAAAGAGAACCAAAGGCTCTGTAAGTAAGAGGGCCACGACCCAATCTGCTTTAATAAATGACATCTACGGGATCGTACAGCCCAGTCCCTGGCACACGGGAGATTCTTAATAAACGCCCACTGGATGTAGAATGGGGGTGGGGAGGAGGCTGGAAGGGGGAGATGGGTTGGGGCCAAGGGCACCCAGTGGTCTAAGGAGTCACCAAAGGCCTCACCAGGACATGTTCAAGAAGATGGAGCAGCCATCCCAGGACCATTTTGGGGAGACGGGGGTGCTGGGGATGCAGAGGTCAAGGTCGACACTGAGACTTCTTGCTGGACTACCTGGGTGGAAGGTGAGGCTGAGCTATCAGAGAAGTGAAGGCTGAGCAGGCACAAGCAGGTGGGAGAGGGAGCCGCGTGCCTGAGCAAGGTCCAGTGGGCAGTGAAGCTTCTTCCTCGGCCAGCTCCCCTCCACGCCGGCCAGCCGCCTCCCGCCCCTCCTGCCTTTAGCCCCTGCTGCCCCGTGCAGAGCACTGGTCACTCGGCACCCATTAACCGGGCAGCTACTCTGGGCCAGGCAGCGAGTCACGGTGCTTTGCAGAAACAGTGGTGAGAGCTGGACAGCCCTGCTTCTCCACACTGGTGTGTACGGGGTGCC
The DNA here is from genome assembly GCA_026826555.1 of Tolypeutes matacus. Taxonomy (NCBI): domain Eukaryota; kingdom Metazoa; phylum Chordata; class Mammalia; order Cingulata; family Chlamyphoridae; genus Tolypeutes; species Tolypeutes matacus. Next base: position 17,443,354 of record JAKSZT010054478.1, on the reverse strand, counting down.
CTTCTCTGTACCTTCTCCTTTAGGCGTCCCTCTGGGAGGGCAGATACAAGCCGAGCGGAGCCAAGCAGTGTTCTGGGGCCTTCTGTCTCTCGGTGGGGCATCCTCCATGCCCAGCAACCAGGCAGGGAGGTGGACTTGTCTCCTGGGGCCTCCGTAACAAACGGTGACCACCTTGGTGGCTGATGCCAATAGAAAGGTGGCGTCTGCCAGGTCTGGTGCCAGAAGCCTAAAGTCCAGATGCAGCCGGGGCCACAGTCCCTCCAAAGGCTCCAGGGGGGTTCTCTCCTGGCTCTTCCAGGGGCCACAGGGTCATCTCCCCTCCATGCCCGTGACCTCGCCTCTTCCTATAAGGACCTTGCCATTGGGTTTCGGTCCTGCCTGGACAATCCAGGAGAACCTCATCTCAAAATCTTTACCTTCACCCCATCGGCAAAGGCCGTTTTTCCAAACAAGGTCACATTCTGAGGTTCCAGGTGCATGTGAATACTGGGCTTTCGTCACCCCAGTACAGAAGGGATGAGGGTGGGGCTGGGAAAGAGGCCACAAACCCCAGAGGAATTAGGAGGGAAGGAGGGAAAGCGGGACACGGTGGCACACTGGATGTCAGAGAAAGGGATCCAGCCAGGGTCTGGCGGGTGGGCGGGGCCCTGGGAGGGCACTTGGGGTCCAGCGAGGGAAACGCCGTGTGCACCGTGGGAACCAGGGCCGGACACTGCAGTCTGGGAGGCAGCTGCCCAGAAGAGCTGCTTGGGGGCACAGAGTGGGCGAGTGGGGGAGAACAAGCCGGAAGGCCACTTGAGACGGCAACACGCAACTTCTAGAAGAGCTGAGGACGGGTATCCCCAAAACCCAGTTGAGCCACCTAGGCGAGCGATCACACTTGCACCAGAGACCGCACCCCAGCAGCGTTCCCAACAGAGAAGCCGATCCGTCCTCGTCCACCAGCGTCCCGCACAGAGGAGCCCTCCCCTGAGGTCAAAATGAACGAGCCAAAGCTGTGCAGACCTTGGCGTGAAAAAGCAAAGAGCAGACCCTGGCTTCGGCAGGACCCTGTTTATGTATGACTTCGACAATACACGGCGCGAGACGTACATTGTTCATTGACGCACGAGCTCATAGGCAAACTGCAAACTCAGAAGAGTGGTCCCCGGGGGCTCCCAGGGCCGTGGAGGCATCACACGGTACCACAGCCACATGTGGGCACACGGTTTAGTTGTTTTATTCTTTACATTTTTTATACCTCTAAAAACTCCATTAAAAAGGGAGTGGGGACAGAAAGTGAGTGGGCTCGTCAAAGGATTCCAGTGGATGGGAGTTTGAGGGGAGGGGCTGCGGATGGCCGGTCCGACCCCGGCCACAGCCTCAAGGTGCACTTGGAGTGAAAGAGAACTTGAACTCAAGAGAAAGGAGGCTGCCCCCGGCGCCGCTGGGAGAGAGATGGGGGGCAGGCGGGGGACACGGGGGGGTGGGCGGCGGCTCCAATGACTGGCTCTGCAGGGTCAGAGGGACAGGGAGGCTCGAGCCCAGGAAAGCAGCTCGCAGCAGGGAGGCAGGGACTGGAGAGCGAGGAAAGGGTGCGCGGGAGAGAGGATCTCGTGTCTCAGCAGGCGTCTGCGCGGGTAACCCAGATGGTGGCTTGCAGCTCCGGGAAATTATGCCTTAGGCTTCCAAGCCCGCTGGGGCCGCGGCCAAGTGCTGACGGCACGGAACTGGCCCGTCAGGGCAGCGAGAGCCAGAGGGGCTGTGTCCACCCGCCGCCCCGAGACCTCAGCCCCCAAAGAGGGGACGGGAGAGGGGCTCTCCCCAGCCCGCCACCCCCAGGCCCGGCCAGTGAGCGGGAGGTGATGGAGTGGTGAGCCTCAGAGGCCAGAGAACATTTCCCCAGAAACGCAACCGGGGCTGTGCGCCCAGGTGGGCGGACTCCTGCTGCCTGCCCTGGAAGCCTCCGCGGGCCCATCACCCGCCCCATCCCAGGCCCTTCCTGGACGGCCAGGGCCTCCTCGCCCCACGCGGCGGCTCTCAGCCGGCACCGACATGCCAAGGCGAGGAGGCCGTGCTGTACGCGCCCCTCGGGCCAGGTGCCCACGGGCAGTGTCCACCTCTGGAGGGTGGAGCCAGATGTAGCGCAGCAAGCACTGGGCAGGGCGTTCTGGGCTCCCGGGCACCCGGCACGGTCCAGGTCTGATCCAGGTCCACGGGTGGCTCATGGCTACCGTACTGGACGCGCAGATGCGGCCCATTTCCATCATCACAGCAAGGTCCACTGCACAGAGCTGATCTGTAGGGTGGGAGTGGGCTCCAGGTGGGCACGTCCCCTTGGCGCCACGGACCCGCTGCCCTGAGGGGCCCTGATTCGCACAGTGCGCAGTTGCATTCGCGAGACCGAGTGTAGCTCCTCTAGCTTCTCCTGCTCTAGGGCAGGTGCACCCCGGGGCACAGCCCCCGCCTTCCTGGCCCTGTGGGGCCCCCACCCCCCATGCTGTGCCTGGCACCCGTGGGCCCTCGGCGCACACACACGTCGAGTGAGTCGCCGTCTCCTGGGAAAACGAGTCCCTTCCTCTCTCGGGCACCATCAACGACGTCCTCCCTGAACGAGGCCACCGGACGCAGGAAGCGACGACGGGAACCGAGAGCTGCGGCGCCCAGCTCAGCCCCGGGGCCACGGAGGGCGGGCTGAGCCCCCGACTCCTCGCTGCTAGGCAGGAAGCCAACCCCGCCATCCCCGCAGCCACCGCATCGCTCGCGCCCGGCGCTCTGCTGGGGCGTCTTTGCCCGCCCGAGTTTTTCTTGTGGAAAAGGCTCAAGCACACGAGAAGCTGTAAAGAACAGCCCAGTGGGCGTCTGCCGTGACTGCTTCATCACCAGAAGCGTCTCAGCCCTGAGAGGACGCTGGGGTCCGCTCGGGTCCACGGAGCCTGAACGGGCTCAGACGAGGGCAGGGACAGAGCCGTCAAGGCCACGCTTCCACACACCCCACCTTCGCCCTTGGCCTGGGAGTGGCTCCTGGAGAGAGAGAGAGGGCGGGGCCCCCACCCCAGGAGGGTCTCTCGGGCCACAGTGGGACAGGCCTGGAACCGCCCCAGGCAGTGAATCCCGGGCAGCGCCCCCTGCGCCCCCTGCGGCGGGGCCTACAAGCCAGACGGGAAGAAAGTGCCGCTTACCTGGGCCGGTGGAGTCGCCGAGCCTCCGGAGACGGCCACTGGAGGTCCGTGTGACTCCTAAAGACAAGAGGGCAGAGGGCAAAGGTTGCACAGGGCCACAGGGCCCTTCCCCCTGGCGGATGGCAAGCCCTGGGCAAATCCTTGCCTTGGCTGGCCCGAGGCTTCCCCCCCCTCCCCCCCGTAACACCCGCCACTGGGACCCAGCAGCCACCTGCAGGGTGGAGCCACGTGGCCACGGCCACTGGAATGCACAGGCCAGCCCGGCCCTGGGCCACCCACTTTCCTGCCCCATTCCTCACCGCCCCCACTTTGCAATAGGGGAGCTGAATCTCTGCGGGGTAAGAGTTGAGCCCAAACTGAACCCACGGCCACCAGAACCTACGGTCTGGGCTCAGCTCAGTGGCGCCCCCCCGTGAGCACCCAGCCAGGCACAGAGCCTCATAGAACCAAGCCCAGGAATCAGGGTTTCCCTAACCCCATCCCCGGGGGCAACTCTGACCAAAGTCCCCTTTTTCCCCTAAGGCTGTGCAGAGCCCAGCTGAGCTTGGGGAGTGTGGAGTGCAAGCTGTTCTCTTCCCCCGCAGGAGGGAACAAGGGCAGAGCCAGGGGCTAATGCAGCCTCGAGCCACAGGCTCCCTCCATCCACACGCCCTCAGCCCACAGCTGTTCTTTGGAGAGTCCATGGCAGGCAAGTCTGAACTGGGCGAGATTGCCGGAGGCACTTGCCTAGCAAGCCCAGAGGCTCCCAGCAGCCGCCCTATGGCTGCCAGATCGCAGCACCTCGGGGTGGGCTGGAGGCCAGGGATCTCATCCCAGCATCCTTCAGTGGGCTGTAGGGGCCCCCCGAGGCGGACTTAGCAGATACCAACGGCCAAGAGGGCTGGGATGGGCCTGCTGCACCCAGACGGTGGGACCGAGCACCTCCCGGCAGCCTCCAGCACTGGACGCCCTCCCAGGGTCAGAGGTGCCGGCCCCGCCCCTGCTGTGTTCCCCAGAGGCCCCCGCAGCATATCTGCCTGCTTCGCTCATTCCACACTCATTATCCCACATACCCACCCCTCAAGCATGACCAGAGCTGGAAGCAGGGCAACCTGCAGACCTGGCCACGTGTCCAGCTCCGCAGGGACGCACGCGCTCTCCACATCTGCAGGACATGGCAATAAAGACCTGCCTAACTGACCAGAGAACGCGAGTCCCTCCTGCTGGGAACTGGGACTAGCCGAGCACCTGTTGCGAGGCCTGGGTCTCTCCCCGGGCTGGGAAGGCTCCCGCGGTGTGCCCAGTTTTAGCTGATCCCACGCGCCATGTGGAGCAATGACCCTGGAAATGCACGTGGCACAGGGTTCCAAGGAGGGTGTGGACACCGTGGCCTCGGGCGGTCGGGGAGCTCCACGGAGACGAGCTGAGCCTTGAAGGACCGGGCTGGGGTGGGGGAGAACAGCCACTGCCGCTCACCAAGCTGTCCGAGATGTGCCTCGTGCTTCGTGCGTCTCCCACTTCCTAACCCAGCAGCCCCCTAAGGCGGGCACCTGCATCCTCAGTCCCCAGACGAGACTTGCCCAAGGTCACGCATGCCGAGCGGGTCTGGAAGTCTCCCATGGAGCCCCCTCCCCACCCCAGCCAGCATCCGTGGCCTCCCGCTGCGAAGAAGCCAGCACCCTTCTCACGGTGCCTGCTGGCTCTCCAGGGAGCCCGCGAGACATCCGCCCACTGCTCGGAGACGGAAACGCCATCCCTGGAGGCTCTTAGTCTTCTGGGGCCGCCGGAACAAACTGCCACTGAGTGTTTGGAAACATCCGAAGCTTATTCTCTCACGGTTCTGGAGGCTGAAGTCTGAAGTCAAGGTGTGGGCAGGGCCGGGGTCCCCCACAGGGCTCCTTGGCAGGACCATGCCCTGCCTCCTCCAGCCTCTGGCCGTCCCAGCTGACCCCACCAGTCTCCGCCTCCAGCCTCTGTCTGTGTGTCCCCTTCTGTCTGTTTTCAGGACTCTAGTCCCTGGATTTAGAGCACACTCAGGTCACCCAGGAGGACCTCATCTTGTGACTGTCCCTTAACCACATCTGCAAAGGTCCTTTGGCCAAGTGGGGTCACGGCCGTGGTGAAAGGGTAGGGAATGACACCTCTCTGGGGGGCAGTATTCCATCCACTCAGAGGCCGGGTCTGCGGCACAGGGAGGACGGGCCCCGGGCACAGGAGAGCCTCCACACAGCTTCCTGAGCTCACTCCCAGAGACAAGGGGAGGCCTTCCCCAGCCAAGCGGCTGCCGAGGCTGGCAACGGAGGCTCACACCCGCCAGCCAGGTGGCGGTCTCCAGTGGGCAGGAGCCGGGCGGGGGCCTCTGGTTTCCATCTCAGGAATCCTGGGCGTGACTCCCGGGTGGGCGGCCGTGGGCCAGACCCGGCGCTTCTCTGGGACAGGGAAACTGATGCCCGCTCTGGCCCCTCCCAGGGCCGCACCAAGCTCAAAATGGGATGCTTGGGGGTGGAAGATTTGTGATGGACAAAGAGAACGAGGGGATCACCACAGCCGGCGGCAGGCCTGGCCGCGGTCTCCCCAGGAGGGCTCTCACTCTGGGTGCAGACAGGTTGACAGGAAAAGGGAGGCCCCTAAAGAAAGGGCACAAGCCCACTGGCCAGGGAGAGAGAGAGCAGCGGGACCGTCCATACTGGACAAAGGCCACTCAGCTTCCCAGCTCCTTCGCCGGCATCCAGAGAGGCTGCCCACACAAGCTTTCTCAACCTTGGGAGCACGGGCACGTCGGACGTGGCCAGCCTTGGCAGCGGGGCCGTCCTGTGCCTCATAGGATGTTTAGCTGCATCCCTGGCCTCTGCCCACTGGACGCCGTAGCACCCCCCCTCCTGCCCCCCAAGGGGGCAACCAAGATTGTCTCAAGCAAAGTCGCCTTTGACTGAGAACTGCTGGTCTACACAAAAGGGCAGGTCCGAGGAGAAGAAATGAAGAAAGACCTGCAAGGTGGCCCCTGGCCTGGGCTCTACCTGCAGGTACGGGAGCCCAGAGGCCCTTGGTGGAAGCTGGCACAGGCTGCTCTTGAAGGGGGGAGGGGAAGGGCAGGGAAGTTCCTTCCCAGGCGGCAGCCACTGGGCAGAGCTTTCCCAGCAGCTGGGGACTTCTCAACCCCACCCCACCAGACTGGCTGGAACAGCCTATAAGGCCTTCTGGAGTCAGGAGCCTACGAGCTCTTGCAGGAAATGCGAGATGGGAATACCCGGTGGGGGGCTGCCAACCTCAGTCTTTCCCAGAGGCTGCATCGAGTGCAGTGGGCGGAAGCAGATGAGGCTCAAGCAGTTGGGCGCCCGCCTTCCACATGGGAGGTCCCAGGTTTGGTTCCTGGTGCCTCCTAAAGAGGACAAGCAAGACGGCGAGCTGATGCAATGGGCTGGCACGGCAAGCTGACGCAACAAGATGACACAATGAAGAGACACAGCAAGAAAACACAATGAGAGACACAACGAGCAGGGAGCAGAGGTGGTTCAAGGCACTGGGTGCCTCCCTCCCACATCAGAGGTCCCAGGTTTGGTTCCCAGTGCCTCCCAAAAAAGATGAACAGAGAGCAGACAGCGAGCGCAAACGCCGGGGGTGGGGGAATAAATAAATAAAATAAATCTTGGAAAAAAAAAAAAAGAGTTCAGTGGGGTCTCTGCAGTGGGGAGTCCCCACTGAAGCAAGAGCTCACAGGGGACTGGGGACAGGGAGCGGAGGGTCTGGCTTCTCATTTCAACAGGAGGGGCCACTGGGAAAGGAGCACCGCACAAGCTTCCTTCACTTCTGCAGCACCCGGGGATGGAGGCTGTGGCGCTGGGAGGCCACTTCAGCAGGGAAGGCCGGCGTCCACCCCAGACCTGGCACGGGGGGCTCCGGCGTGCGGCAAGGCTCCAGAATTAATATCCAGCCCAGGCGTCCCCAACCCCAGCTCACTTCACTTCCACGGCCATCCGCGCCCACCGCTCTACACGGCAAACTGGGAGAACTGGGAGAGGTGCCGCACATGCCGACATCGAAATTAGCGTCCCACACACGCAAGCGTGAACACAAGTTGCTTAGAGTTTCCGCCGGGCAGGCGAGATGTCGCACCCGTGGAAGACAGCTGTGTCTACAAACCCAATCTGTCCCCAATATGGAAAGAGGAAGGGCTGAGGAACGGCCAGCACATCAGAAGAGGCACAGGCCAAGCATTCCTGTGGACTGCAGTCACTTCCCACCAAGCCTGACGTCCCGCAGGGGGTGCTGGGACAGAGGCTGCCCGGCCTCGCTCCCTGCCCTCCGGCTTCTGGGCAAAGGCAGGGAAGACGAGGACCTGTCCAGGTTAAACAGCCTAGGGCACCTGCCCTCTAGGGGGTGTTCTCTGCCCCTCTCTCCAAACCTGGGGTGGGGGTGCAGAGGTGGTGACGAAAGCAGCATCTGTCTCAGATTTCGCGGGTGGAGTTTGTGTTTTATTTACACTGTTGATTTTTCCGATTTCCAAAAATGCGCCTGGTGCCAGGCAGCCCCTGGCACAGAGAAGACAAAGAGCGAGATCCGTTACTAAAGGAAGGCGGGGAGGGGGCAGCCCGAGACCCCCCCGCACCCGCGCACCAGCCTTCGTTGCGGTGGTCATGCCCACCGTCCCCGGGAAGAGACCCCGGGCCAAGAGCAGCTCAGGTGAAGCTTCGTGGACCTAGTGGCCCGGGCTGAGCCTGCGACCAGCCAAGAGGACGCTGACGACTCAGTCCTCGGTTGTTCCGGTTGAGAATTGAGTTATTTTTATGTAATTTAAAAATAAAACATTCGGGAAAAGAGAGGAGACGATGGGAAATTCAGCTGTCTGGAGGCACCCCAGACCAAATGGCTTGAGTTCTCGGAGGCAAGGGGGGCAGTAAACTCTGGAGTCAGGAAACCAGGGCTTGAATCCAGATCCCACCAGGCACTAGCTGGGGGGTCCGGGGGAAATTGCTTCCTCTCTCTGCAGCTCCGCTGTCCTGTCTGCCGAATGGGATGGTACTTACTCTTAGGTCATTAAGGTTAAGTGAGGTTACACATCCAAAGCACTTGGCACAGTGACTGGCACGAAGTAAACACACAATAAATACTGTTATTATTAGTGTTATTACAATTCATCACAGCCGCACACACCAGCCTGGACACGGGGGTCTCTAGTTAGGTGTCAGAAAAGCTTGGCTGCCCATAAACCGAGGCCTCTGGTGCATTACCTACAGGCAACCATCACCCCAAGAAAGGCTGCTGGGGGTTCTCCTTGGCTCCCTCCTAATTCAGGGGAGTCCCAAAGCCCCCCTTTCTGGCCCCAGTCCTCAAGGGAAGGACCACACTTAAGGAAGTCTCCCAGACCCACAGAAAACGAAGCCAGGGTTTCGGGGGCTCAGAATCTTGGTGCTCTCCAAGACCCAGCCGCCCACTGGGCATTTGTGCTCACCTAGGACAAGACAAAGGCCATTTTGCAGTGAGAAACACCAGGAAAACGAACGTCCTGTTCTATGGGATTAAAACACGTGGGGCAAAAGAAAGAAGGCAGGAACACGGCAATCCCCAGCATCCTGGACAGAAAGAAAGCGCAGCATTCAAAAGCAGCAAAGAAGATGGCTGGAGACGGGAGACAGAAGCAAGAGGTGCCTGGAGCAAGAGGGTGGTCTCTGGCAGGGAGGGGAGGCCCGCGATGCCCTGGAGAGCGTTTTGCCTGGAGAGCCAGATTCAGTAGCCGCCGCCCTAGCTTGCCCAGAGAGCCTGCCACCAGGCAGGGAACATGGCTCCAGGGAGACACCCTGGCGCCTGCCCACGCCTTGCCACCCTCCGCCTCATGAGCACAGCAGCTTGCAGGTGCGCCGGCCCACATGTCCAAGTCCAGACTCCTGTCTAATGGGTGTTTCCCAATGCATATACTTTGGAGAACCTGGAGAGGAGAGTGAAGGGTACAGTTGGCCGAGAACTTTGATTTCTTTCTTTCTTTCAATCAAGCTTTTATGATGGAACTCAGCGACTTACAAGGTCAAAATGGTTACCCATGCACTGAGAAAATAAACAGAAACTCCAGTTTAATGTGTCACTATTACTACAATCATTTATGATGACTATATAAATGCCCGGAACGCCGTGTCCCACCCGTCTTCTCCCACCATGGAGTTATTCCAGATCCTTTACAGAAGGCAGAGCCACTGTTCCCACCCATGACCGGGTGCCCTGAGCCCTTCTGGGTCTCCCACATCCCAGACATTCTGGCTCCTGGGCCGGTGGGGACAGAGCAGGTATCAGGCTGTCCCCAGGAGAGGGCGACACGGCTTCACCTCCTGTCCTGCTCTTGTCCTGACAGTAATGGGGGCTGGAATCCTTCCTCCAGTCAAAATGTCACCGCTTTCCCAAAAGGGAGCCTTGCCAGGGGAGGTGCTGTGAAAACTTACTGTCCACAAGCACCCACTTGGAAACGATCAGAGCCATCTACAGGGAAGAGTCCATTCCCAAGCTTTTCTTAAAACCCATGAGAACACCGCGGGGAGGACTGGGAGGGTCTTGGTGGCCCTTGCTACCCCTCCCCACTTTGTGCCTGGAAAAGAGGGAGGGTCCCCTGCGCCCCAACTTCCTCTCTTCTCAGCTCAGCTCTGTTTGCTTCCAGAAGCCCTGAAGGGCTGGATCAAAGGCAAGGGTTGCCTGTGGGCGTGAAGAGTCGAATTCCAGGCTTATCTCCCACAGCTGAATACTTCGGCCTTATCTTCAGAGGAACCCCCACCTCCCTCTTTGCCCTCTGCTGGCAGCGCTGCCTGCTGTGGAAACCCCCTTTAAGGTGTGCAGGGAACAGGGCCCCCTGGCCACGCCCCAAATGCTGGGCACCCGGGCAACCTTTTCCCATCCCACGGAGGACCAAGGGACTGCGGAAGGCTTCGACTCAGCAAATCCCTTGGCCTAGCAGCCAGGGGGCCTAGTCCCTTCTCTGACTCCTCACCCCGACCTGCAGCCCCCTCTGGATGGGGGAGGGGGTGCTCCCAGCCCACCTTGCTCTGGTGAGCATCAAACAGTCTGCTCAGCTTGGAAATGCCAACCCAAAGAAGGGGCCAGGCGGGCTTTGGTGCGGTGCCCTCAGCCTGTCGTTTGGCAGGTTGGAGCTGAAGTGGGTCCAGCTGCAGGGCTGGGAGCTGAGAGCTCCCCAGGCAGCGTCACGGGCAAGAGCTCCAAGTCGGAGCAAGAGGTCTGGGTTCGAATCCACCTGCAGCTCTCACCGTGTCTGTGGGCAAGTTCTTCGACCCTCTGAGCCTCAGTTTCCACACCCACAAGTGCAGACTCATTTTTGAAAATACTTATTGAGGATTTACTACGTGCCAGGCACTGTCCAAGGCTCTGGGGCCACGAAGGTGACCATAGCGACCTGCCCCTCTGTCGTGACGCGCAGAGCCCATCGGGAAGCGAATGCTGGTGGGCCTCGTGGGCTGGGGAAGGCGTGATCAGCTCCGGAGGGTAAAGGACTCTGCTCCCCTCCCAACAGGCAGCTCACCTCAGCGTTATCAGATGCCATCGGGCTGACCAAGGAACCTCGGTGCCCGTCACAAGTTGGACCAGGACAGAGCTGCTTCAAGGACACCGCAAGAGGGCTCTGCCCAGACGCCCTGTCTGGACTCTACCCACGGAGAGTTGCCAGATAAAATAGAGGATGCCCGGAGAAGTTTGAATTTCAGAGAAACAACAAATAATTTGTAAAGTGTAAGTATCTCCCAAATGTTGCATGGGATATACTTACACTAAAAAATTAATTATCGGGAAGCGGCTGTGGCTCAATCAGCTGTGGCTCCCGTTTACTATATGGGAGGCCCCGGGTTCAGTTCCCGGGGCCTCCTGGTGAGGGCAGGCCCGCCCGCACGGCGTGGTTAGCTGACCCAGCGAGCACGAGCAGCAAGGGGGGGATAAATGAATAAATAAATAAAATCTTTAAAAAAAAAAAAAAAATTAATTATCACTCCCTCTGAAATTCAAATTTAACTGAGCGTCCTGTACGTTTACTGGCTAAATCTGGTAACCCTAAACCCGTGGGCAGCAGGACCCAAAGCCCATGGCAGCCTCCCCTACCTGAATGAGCCCAAGGCTGCAGCCTCCAGGAGGTTATTAAAGCAAACCCACCCCCCAAGGCCTGGAAATGGAGATAAGCCAGAGGGAGGCCCCATTACGTGCTACGGGCTGGATGAGACACTGGCTGGGGATCACAGGACCACCCAGCTGAGACACACGGCTCACCCACAGCACCCAGGACACTGAGCAGGCCCCAGGGATGCCGATAAGAGAAATGGGGGCAACCGCAGGAGCCTCGCATTAGGGCGATGCCACCCCTGATCCTCACGGCCGGATGGCAAGAGTTGTATTATCGTCATCTCCATTCGACGGAGAACAAAACCAAGTCTCGGAGAGGTTAGATACCGTGCCCAGGGCCTCGCAAGCTGCCCAGGTGGAACTGGGGTTCAAATGCATTTGGCTCCGCCACGCTCCAGCCAGGCTGGGAGTCAGGGCATCTGAGAGTAATCTCCACTGCCCTGGGCCCCGGTGCTGCCACCTGTAAAAGGGGCAGGCTGGGATGGAATCTCGGGGTCCCTAACAATTTAACCGGGGAGGGGGACGGGTAAACACAAAGGCTGGCATGGCTGGTGCTGTGGAGCCAGTACCATCGGGGGAGGGGGCACCACCGGGGACAGGACGGGGCAAACCGTTCACCTCCCAAGGAGGCGGCAGGGTCGTGGGTCAGCAGAGCAGTGGGGAGATGGTGTCAGGTCTCAGCCAACCTCTGCTAACCAGCCCTCAGGCTCCCAGAAACGCGCCAAAAGTGGACATGGGCAGGGGGATAAAAGGAGAAAAATTAACGCCACTGTCAGCAAACGGCAAACCCTGAGCCTCCAACATCCCACAAATACAACCGAGATGGCTGAAGGATTCCCTGGGGAGCAGGGAGCGCCAGGCCGGGAGGCGGGAGACCTGGACAGCATCTGAGTGTTCACCTCCAGCCCCCGCTCCTCAGCCTCAGCTTCGCACGCCGGGATTGGCCGATGGTAGCTACAAAAGGCGGAGAGCCTGCGCTGGGAGCTTTCCCATACTCTGCCTGAGAAGCTGCCAGGCAGTGCTAAGGGACAGGTACGCTGGGATGCTCGGAGAGGACGCGCAGCTGGCGAAACTGGCCTGTGTGCTGGATGCCGCGTCACCCCACAGCACCTTCGCTGAGAGGCAGGGACGTGCCAAGATGCAGACACAGCCAGAAAGGAGAGCGAGGAGATAAGCTGCCGTTGGACACAGCCATGGGGGCGGTGGGAGCCGAAGGCCAGAGGCCAGCGTGGTTCCATCTCCACACTCAGGTCTCCTCACCTGCGACAAGCATCCCTCCCTGGTTCCCACACTCCTGGGTCTCACGCACATCCCAGTTCCCCACTGACCCCGCGTGAGACCCTCTGCTGGATGGAAAGGCGACCTGAGTTGGAGAGTGTGTTGCTGGGAGAGGCAAGGTACACCGGGCATGTCCGCCCTGCGCCGGGAGGCTGGGCCCTTCAGCTCCAGTGGGTGAAGACGGAGAAGACCGTCCCAACGGCTAGAGCTACCCAGCACTGGTACCCCTCCCAAAACCCTTCTGCCTTTGATTTGTTCCCCAGGTAGTCCTTTCTCCTGGGACAAAGTGCTCTGAACCACAGAAAAATATTGCTGTCTACCGGACGGCACAGTTTTCTTTTTGTTTGTTTGTTTTTTAAGGTTACTTCTCTTTAATAATGGCCTTATTGAGATACAATCCACATACTGCACAAGTTGCCCACTTAAAGTGTACAATTCAATGACTTTTAGTATACTCACAGAGTTGTGCAACCATCCCCACAATCAACTTTAGAATATCTTCCTCACCCCAAAAAGAGACTCCGTATCCATCTGCTATCACACTCCAATCCTCATGTTCTCCCAGGCCCTGGCAACCACTAATCTACTTTCTGTCTCCATGGATTTTCCTGTTCTGGTCATTTCATATAAATGGAATCATGGAACATGTGACCTTTTGTGTTTGGCTTCTTTCACTTAGCAAAATGTTTTCAAGGTTCATCCATGTTGTAGCATGGATCAGTACTTCATTCCTTTTTATGGCTGAATAATATTCCATTGTATGGATAGATCACATTTTGTGAACGTGGTGGGTGGGATTCAGTCTCCCAGGGAAGCGTGCTGAAACCACCACATTGCTGTCAATGCAAAGCCTGGTAGCCCCGTTATTCCTAATAGTTATCGTTTAGTAGTATTAATACCAACAACAATGACAATGGCTACTGTCTGTGGAAGTCTCGTTATATGCCAGACATTGTGCTGGGCAGGTCAGGATAGAGGAGATGATGCATTATTTCCCTTTGCAGATGATGTAATGAAACTTCAGAGAAGGAATCCTTCATCTGGCCCCAGGTCTCCTGTCTGACCTCGGCACCCCCTTCCCCTCTCCTCCACTCCAGCCCCTCTGTTGCTGACATCTGCCAAAGCCATCAAAGCTGGCTCCTTGTGGATCTCAGCCTAACCACCATCTTCTCTGAGACCCCTCATAACCCAATCTAAAATAGCCATTGGACACTTGCTATCAAATCACCTTATCTCAATTCTCTGCATAGCACACCTTTGATCTTGTTATTGATGAATTGTTCAATGGATTATTTGCTTCCCTGTTTCTTGCTACTAGGAAAGAAGAGACCCTGTTTGGTCGTTGCTACATCTCCAGTGCTTGTCACAGCACCTGGCACATAGTAGATGCTCAATAAATAATTTTTGAAGAATAAATGGCTGGAAGGAAGCCTGCAAGAACTGTTAAGTTAACCAGTGGCTTCTTCTTATAGATGGATGGACAGCATTGCAGTATAACCTTAAGTGGGAAACATGTTCACAACTGAACTTTTTGAAAATACAGTTGATAGGCGCCATCTCCAATTGGGAGTGAAGGTAGCTGAGGAAAGGGGACCAAGTGGGGGTTGGCCGCTGTCAGGAGCAAGGGTTCTCCTTCCTTCCCAGCAGTAGGGAAGTGAGGCTTGGCTGGGGATGCAGTTTGGAGGTGGGAGGACAGGGGAGCTCCTGTTTGCACATCCTATGCTGGCCCGAGGCTGGCAGCCCTCAGAGCCGTTCTTTGCCCTACCCCTGTTCTCCTCTGCAGGCTGAGTTTCCAGGCCCCCAGGTCTGCCAGCGTTTGGTGTCCCTTTCAAGGCCCTGAGAAGGGCCCTAGCAACATGTTCATATGGCCAAATGCTCTGTAAAATTTGCAAAATGGAAAATACTTTAAGTACTCTCCATTAAGACCACTGCTTGTTTCCACCCTGACTTCCTGCCTGTCACACTTTCTCTTGTGTTAGGTGGTGATGGAAGGATTTCTGACATCTAGGGGCTCCTGCCAAGGAGAACTTGAGTTGGAAAGATACTTTGTAGGGAATTAGTTGGGTCGTATTTATGTAGCTCACAGTTATTTCCAGGTATAGTTAAGTTATGGCTAACTGTCCCAATGTAGAAATTGACTCCAGGAATACTCCTGGCACTTACTGTGCCAACTCTGCCCAATGAACAGAATCAGAAGTCATGAGACATGCAAAAGGCTGACAGTGCTTGAGGCCAGGAGAATGTGGGTAGTGGGAGAGACCCAAGGCTTGAAATGAATGGAGAAAATCATGGATAGTGTTGGGATGGTTAGCAACAACAGTCAACAGACAGCCTTCGTATGACCATCAGATTATAACACAGGAATATACCATAGAGAGATGCGGGGACCATGGGGCTGAGGGCAGAGAGGTCCTGGGAGGACTGATTAGGACAATGACAAGGAAGACCAAGAAACAAGATGGCGCCCACGAAGAGCAGTCCTGGCAGGTGGTGCTGCTGATTGGCCCGTGGAGCCTGAGGCTTCCAGAAGAAATTGCTGCATGAGTAACCATGCAGTTACAGGCAGCAGAAGCCATGATGGCCAGAAGAGACATCCAGTCACCTGGTCAATCAGCCAGTCACCAAGACTAGGACCTTCGGACTGGCCCAAGGAAGCAAGATACACCTCAGGGTACAGCTGCATCCTTCGGGGATCCAGGAAAAGACAGAGGGAAGGGGAGGCCAGGGTGGAGTCCCACCACCACCGCCACCACACACCAGTCAGAGAAAGGAATCAAAGACCAGAGGTGAGGAGATGACGTTTTAAACGTCAGGTCAGCCCTGGGCTTCCCAGCAGCCATGAGCAGCTTGAGCAGCAGGGCGGGCGGCACTTTCTGTTCATTGAACCTCTAAATAAAACACTGCAGGGAAGCGGATGTGGCTCAAGCAATTGGGCTCCCATCTACCATACAGAAGTCCAGGGTTCAATTCCCGGGGCCTCCTGGTGAAAAGCAGACGGCCGGGCAGAGTGCTGGCCCATGCAGGAGAGCTGGACTGTGCAGGAGAGCTGGCGCAGCAAGCTGACGCAACAAAAAGAGACAAAGTAGAGAGACAATAAGAGACGCAGCAGACCAGGGAGCTGAGGTGGCACAAGAGATTGAGCGCCTCTCTTCACGCCAGAAGGTCCCAGGATTGGTTCCTGGTGCCACCTGAAGAGAAGACAAGCAGACACAGAAGAACACACAGAGAGGAGACAGCGAGTGCAAAACAAGAGTGGCGGGCGGGAACTGGGGGTGGGTGGGATAAATAAATAAATAAATCTTAAAAAAAAAAAACAGTGCGGTAAGAACACGTGTCTGGTTTGGGGGCAATCCCAGCAATACTAGAGGAGAGACTCCTCTCAGGCAGTATTTTCTTAAATTAAAGACCTGGAGAAATTTGTTGTTGTTTTTTTAAAAGCATCAATATAACTGTTACCTTAGAAAGAGAAAAGTAACTGAGAAGCAAGCGGCTCTAAGAACATATTTTTAAGAAAACAACTTCTGGGGTTGAAGTCGCTTTCCGGCGCTCGGTGCAGGCACGCGCTGTGACTTCAGCTCAGCACGCCTCTCCGTTCAGGGTCACGGGAAGAGGGCCAGGGTCAGGAGGCCATTTAGGAAGTAAATGGCGAGAGCCACTCTGAAGACCCATTCAGGTCCTAATTCCAGAAGCCAAGCAAGAGGTCCCGTCTCAAGTGGGAAGAGCAGAGTTTGGAAGGGTTTCTACCACGGATTGCAACTCTGAAAATATGTTACATGCCTTCGATAATTAAATCAAATGGTACATCATGGACGTGTCGAGACAAGTAGGGAAGGGAACACAAAAAGAAATGTTATAACCGCCGGGATTGGAGAATTTTTCCTTTTCATTTCCTGCTCACGTTGTTTGGCATTAAGTAATAAGGTGAACAACAAAAAGCAAAAAGCAAAAAAAAAAAAAAAAAAGGAGGGAGGGAGAGTAGATTACATAATTTTTTTTTTTAAGCTTTCAGTTAAAAAATAATGTAATACCAAGGTCTGGCAGTTGAAGAGTCAAGCCCCAGCTATCCGGAAGGCTCTGCTATCCAGAATGACTCACACTCGTGCCACTGAGGCTGTGCCGCACCTCGGACCCCCGAGAAGGCAGAGCAGCCCGCCCCCTCTCCCAGGCTTCCCGCAGAACGGCTGACTGTGCTCAGGGTTGTCCTCAGATCAGGCACCCGACGCCCCCAAGCACACGCTGCCATCAGCAAATTTTGACACCCCCCCCCCCAAAAGCCCTCTGGATTGCGTTAACCGGGTCCACAATAGGCTGGAGGAGGACAGGGGTTGGGTTTAACCCACTTCTAAGTGGCTTGGGTTACATGAGGACTATCCGCCCCCCCTCGTGACCTGGTCCAGGATGGAAACAGGAGCCTTAATTCATGGGAAAGCTGCAGGACGCGGGATCGGGATCAGGATCCGGGTGGCCTGGCCGGCCCCGCCCTTCCTGGAAACCACACTCACCTGGGGCCGAGCTCACACCTGGGTGCTCGCCACTCCTGGGCCCGCTGCAGCCGCTGCCCCGACACGCCCGGCTGGCGGGGACCAGGCGCTGGGGGCTCCAGGGCGCAGCCCCCCGGGGGACTCCTGCTGCTAGCGCTGCCCAGCCGTTTCCAGGCACGGCCCTGGGGGGACCACAGCCGAGGCTCTGCGGCAGGTCCCTCAAGTGCCCTGGGAGGAGGCGAGGCCTCTCCTGGAGCCCGAAAAAGGGCAACGAACTCCATCCAGATCCATCGTCACGAAAGGACGGCGTGTCCTACTTCGGCCCCGCCTCTGACACCCCAGACCGGGGTGGGGTGGGCGATGCTACTTTCCAGGCGGAGTCAGCCCAGCGCCAGCAAGTCCGGTGTTCCAGAAAGAGCCTTTCCAGCCTCCCCCGGGCCCCCACCCCGACCCAGGCCCGCCGAGAGGTCCTCCAGGAGAGGCAGCCAGGTCAAGGTTCACCTCCCCCGGACCCCAAGGGCGGCTGGGGGCTCGGCGTTCCCGGGACGGCACAGCCAGTGACTGGGGCCCCTGCCAGCGAGGGCTGGCCCGTGACCCGAGGCTGGGGTCCTCTTACACTCCCAGCCGCTGCTCCCTTCTCCTGTCCTGAACTTTCAGGCTGCCAACAGTCATGCTTCGGAGAACCAGGTCAGATTAGGCCTGGAACAAAGCACGCTTGTTGCAGAGATTCTTCCCCAAGGCCACTGGCAGCATGACTCGGGGGACCAGCCACCTCCCCTGCCTGCAGCAGCTCAATGTCCCCTGCAAGGCAGGCTGCGAATGGACCAGGGCTGGGAGAGGAGGAGATAAGGCACACAGAAATTGGGCTGTGAGCACAGCTCCAAGGTCAGCTATCCTTCCAGAGCTGGGAGACACAGCCGGGAGGATGAGGTGAGACACTTCTGGACGCCTCTGGAACCAGTGACGGAATCCACATGGATTCTTAGGGCGAATCCAGGACTCTTAGGGAGACCAGCGCCCCACAGCTCGGCAGAGCTGCGCCAGCTCCTGGATCCACCCCCTACCCCCACCCCAACTCCAAGCCTCCTGGCAAAGTTCCAGGGCCCAGGCCACAGCTCAGTGGTCCCATCAGGGAAGGGGCAGAGAGACCAGCCCACCAGCAGGGTTCTAGGTGGCTCGCCCCCCACCTCCCCAGGGCCCTGGACCCATCAGGACAGACTCGGGCCTGGGCTTCTGGGCCTCGGTGACTTCTGGCAGTTACCACTGGACTCTCCACTGAGGTCTCTCCGGGAAACTGAGCACAAGGGCGACTGTAAACGTGTGTGCTCCGTCAGGGACCCCAGGGGGTTTCGTCCAGGACCCTGCCCACCGATCCCCCATAAACGCCCTAGCAATGCCCCAGAGCTGGGACGTCTCCTGGGTTATTACACCACACCGGCAGGCCACCTCCCTCCCACCCCAAAAGCTCACACCCTCTGAGGCCCCCCAGCCAGACTGCCCGGGAACCACAGCTCCTCAGCCCCAGACAGGCCCTGTGTTTGTGTGCGCTGAACCTTCCTTATCGAGGACATCTTAAGCAAGCAAGCTGCGGCCCACACACGGCTGCTTGCGTACAAACACCGGGTGGGGAAGTAGGGTCCTACCTCGAGGCTCCCCACCCACGTGGGACCATCGGTGTGTCTGGGATGGGCCCTCAGGCCTCAGAGAGGGCTCAGGGCGCCCGGTGCCTGTGTCCAGGGCACCTCGCAGGAGATGTCCTCACAGACACCCACCTGGCCCGGCCAAGCTCGCGGCGGCCTCCCCCACCCACCTGGTCCCCTGTGACCACCCTGCGTCCCCCCCCATACCAACACTGGCTTGAAGCAGCCACACAGTGGGTTCCAGGAAAAGGCGGGCTGCCTCAGCCTCAGGTGTGTTGCACTTGGCTCTCGGGGTGCTGGGAAGACCTTGCCAGGCAGGTGACAGGTCGGCGGTAAGCAGGGTAGAGGGCTGAGCCCAGGAGCCAGCCCCCCCCAGCTCTCCCTCATGACTTTAGGGGCTCACGAGAGTCCAGGATGGCAGATTGGCTGCACGAGGTGGCTCTCCCCTCTCTGGCCCAGGGCACCTGAATGAGCCAGAGCAAACAGGCTTGGGCGTGAGGAGACAGGAGGGGCTGCCAGAGGAAGAAAGCTGCTTTCCCGCCCCTCCCTGGGGCTCCTGTCTGCCCGGGGACAGCTCACTGGGGAAGTCTTCAGTGAAGGCGCATTTCCTCTCCCTTCCTATAAAGTGGCCTGGAGCAGGGTCGAGCCCTGGGTGGACTTAATCCCGTAGGAAGCTGCTTTCCCTGGGGGTGTGGCCTTTGGAGAAGTCACTACAGTGCCAGGGTGTTTCTTAGCCCGTGGTAGGCCACAGAGAATGCCCAGAATAATTCCCAAGGGCACACATGGGCGCAGTTTACCCCCGATTGCGGTGGCTCCCAGGCCTTAGTGTCGCAGGGGAGCCAGGGCGTGGGCTGCAGCCTGCTCCGACGCTGAGGGGCTGGGGGAGAAGCCCTGGGCCACACTTCTGGCCTCCAAACCAGCAGAGGGGTGGGGGTCGCCAGCAGCTCTCTTAGCAAGGCAGGAGCAGGCCTGTCTAAGCCTTTCCGCTCATGGACACTCCAATCCTCATAATTTAGCACCCTCCCATCTAACAAACGAGATTAAGTACTTGTCCCACGGCAAGGAGGTGGCAGAGTGGGATGTAGTCCCAGGAGCCTGACTCCAGAATCCACGCTCTTAACCGCTGGGTCACACTGCCTGCAGACGGCCATTAACTCTACCCCAGGTGAGCAACAGGTGACAGCGCCAGGTGAGAGTGACAGATGAGGCGTCCAGGACTAGCTCCGAGCAGAGTTGGAGCTGCCAGATAGAGCCTGCCCTCAAACACCCCCGGGGGCCGGCACCCCCATCCTTCTAGGTCTTTTTCCTCTCTCCCTCCTCTCTGCAATGTCCCCTCAGGCCCACAATACCCCATCTAGGGAAGTTCTCTGCCTTTGGAGCCTGCGCCAGCCATCGGGGTGGGGGTGTTAGTGAAGCCGTGGGCTGAGTCCCCAGTGAGAAGCTCCCTGCAAGCAGGGACCATGTCTTTCTGTCATCTCTGTACTATCCACCGCCCAGGCTGCGTGTGCCAGCGCGTACTGTGCGTTTAGCAAATGGAGGCAGACCCAAGGCACTCCGGATGCCCCCCACCAAAAACATATTTTTAAAACATTTCCCCTTAGAGGCTTTGTGAGTGCTGAAAACAGCTCTATGGAGAAAAGCATTATAATCAGTTCATTTATTTCCAAACCCATAAAAAGGTCCCAATGCAAACAGCCCGCTCAACCCAAGTAAAAAATAAAAACCTTCCTGGTGGGCCTTCCTGGTTTCCTTACGTTGGAGGCATCAGCACTGGCTTCATCAAAGCACCCCTCCTGGGAAGGGGCTGGGCACCGGGCTAACCTGAGGACCCAGAGCCCAGCACACCTTGGACCACTGCCAGGGCCGGAACCCAGTGGAAGCCGTCCAAGTCCCGGCAGGGGCCCCGCCCCTTCAGGTAAACACAAGGGGCCCAGAGTCTGCTTCTACAAAACAGCTCCTACTGGCCCCAGGAACTCTGCTTCTTCCACGTACTGCAGCTTCATTTCTTTTTTTTTTTTTTAATTAGCTGGGGAAGGGGTGATGGAGGGGAGAAGCAGAGGACAAGTGATGGGCTCCCTTTCTCCAGAGAAGCCCTGGCTCAGCATCATACAGCCAGCAGGGTCACAGCAGGGTCTCGGCGTCACCTTCTGGCCCCACCAGCAGCGGTGAAGCCCAAGGAGCAGAGGACAAGAATGGCCCCCAGGCAGGCAGGGGTCTGTGGGAAAGGGCTGGGCACGGCCGATGCCCACACCATCGCAAGAATTCAGCGCCCAGCATATGCCACCTGCAGCCCCTCCATCGCATCATCGGCTCACCTGGCTCCTGACATGGGCTGCCTGGGGGCCCTGGTGAAAGTTGAAATCCTAAACCACTGACCCAGAGGGCATTTTGGGGCAAGGCTCCTTGTGACCCTCTTTGAAACTCAGATGCAGATGATTCTGTATTTCTTGCTTTGGTTCCTGAATGTGGGAAGCATTTAGAGACTGAAAACGGCCCCAAGGCAGGACCATGGCTCAAAAGACCTCTTCCCGCTCTAATTAAGTTTCAGGATTCTGTCCTCTTATCAATAAAAATTCATCCACGGGTCCTTGGCAGGAAACCTCGTGTCCAAGAAGACAAACAGAGGAAGAGAAACAGCAGGTTTGCAGGGTTAGCAGAACACAAGATGCTGTTTATTACTTGAGGACAAGGAATCCTGCCAGGACCCTTTGGGGGAACACTACGGAGGGCAGAGAAAAGGAAGCAGATCCAGATCACCCTAAAACCTCCTGCGAGGCTCCTGGCCTGTGCCCTGCTACCTGAGAGTAGCCTCTAAGGTTCCTGAGCCATCACCTGCGTGAGCTGGGACCTGCTAGAGGGGAGTGAAGACGCCAGCGCTGGCACCGTGAACTCCAAAAACAAGAACCCGAGGGGCCGAGCTCAGGCCACAGCTGGAGAGGGAGAGGACCAACAGACGCTCATGGGAAGAGCCGACGCTGCGGCCTGGCCCCCCGCCGTGGAGGCCGGCCCCAAAGACCCCGGCCCGCGGCGCCTGCAGAGTGGGCGACTCCAGCCAGGCTGCAAGGGCCGCCGACGCGCTCCTGGGGGAGACCAGGGCGCGGAGGAGCCGGCGCCAACCCGATCCCCGGCGCAGCGGCCCCCCAGGGCGGCCCCTCCAGACCCCCGAGAGAGCAAGGGCTGACAGCCAGCGGCGAGGGACCCTCGGCCAAGGTCAGGAGCGGGGCTCGGCCCCGGACTCTCCCGGCCGGTCCGTGGAGGAGGTGGAAGCCTTGAGGCTCCTCGGCCCGGGTCGCGAAGGGGCGACCACCCCACGCCACCCTCGAGGTGCCCGCCGCGGGGACCCGCTCAGCTCCCCGCTCGGGTGGAAAGCGCTCCTCCCGGGACAGCGCTGTCTCCCCACGCCCGCGCGGCACCCACCTGAGCACGACTTCTTCATGGTGCCGCCGGGGCCGCCGCTGCCGGGAAAGTGTGGCGGCCAAGCCGCGGGGCGCGGGCTCCCAGGTTGCTAATCCCGGGCCGGGCCTGGGAGGGATGGGGGCGGGGAGGCTGCGGCCCCGCCCCGGGCCCCGCCCACCCAGGCCCCGTCCCGCGCGAGGTCCCCGCGGTCTCCCGGCCGCTGCACCTGGCCGAGCCGGGCGGGCTGGGGTGGCGCATCCGGACGCGGGGCCTGGGAGGGTGCGAGACCCCGCGCGCGGTCCTGCTCTCGCCCCCGCCCAGCCAGGCGCGCCCCCGCCGCCCCTCTCCAGCAGCCCGCGCGCAGATCGCCCGAGGGTGGGGGGTTCGCCACCGTGGGCCCCGCGCTCCCGGAGCCGGGCGCCACCGGCCACGCCCCCCTGGCGCGAACGGGGCGTGCCCGGGAGTCTCCCAACTTTCCAGGTCAGAGTCCGGGCGGGGCGGAGCCGGCTGGGTGGAAGCGGGAGGAGGCGGGAGCGCCGGGAGCCGCCACGCGCGGGCTCCGGGAAGGGCGCGCCGCGCACCCGGCACCGCCTGGGGGCTGGAGGGCGCCGGCCTTGTGGGGCAGGACAGGGCCGGCGAGGTACCGTAGCTGTCCCGCTACTTCTCTGCAAGAGATGGGGCCTCATTTTCCCCACCGGTAAAATGGGTGAGTTGGACTAGATCCTCCTCTTCTTTCCATGTAAGAAACTTCGCGCCTCCACTCGGTGCGCGGCCCAGTGTCACGTTGTAGCAAACACAGGGACACGCACACTTACCCCCCGGGCGATTCAGGCTGTGAGCAAAACGTGCGTTCTCAGGCAAAACTGGTACAGAAGCGTTCTCTTTGCTTCTATATCCTTATGAAATTTTCCATTAAAAAAACCTTTTTTTTTTAATGTAGAGAGGAGAAAGTGATTAATTCTGTCTAAAGGGTGTGTCGGAGTTTTGAGGTGATGCCAGAATCAGGAGACAGTTGCCAGGTAGCTAAGGTGAGGGGGAGGCAGGCTGTTCCCGGCAGAGGGAAGGGCGGGGCCGAGTTTGGAGACACGGAGTGTGAGCGGAGATCCACAGGGCGGTCCCTCCCAGCTTTGCCAGCCGAGGTCCTGGGATGAAGGCACAGCGCCGCGCAGGCAAGTTCTCCATAAGGGCCCGGCGCTCCCTCCTGCGGGCCATCCCAAATAGCCCACAGGAGACAGAAAGTACACTTACCACCACCAAATAATCCTCTTCCTCTTTGCCTCTCCTTTATCTTCCTTGAGGGTTCCCAGAAGCATTTTCATTTCCTGCCTTAGTGTGGGAAACTTGCATACCTGAAAACTGAGGCATTCAAACTGAGGCTGCTGGGTTTGTCTGTTCCACTGGCTCCTGTTCTGAAGGAATCTGTCCCGCCATGGCCAGGCTACCTCCCCAAGCCCCAGGCTAGAGCTGATTGAACTCGAGTGGGCACCCTGACCCCATCTGGGCCGACCCCTCACCTTTCTTGGGGTTGGAGTCAGGAGGCCGTGCTAGGGAGGGTGGCAGAAGGAGGAGGCTCAGCCTGGGGGACTCAGGTGGGCTGTGAACAGCAGCACTTCCTGAGGCTCGGGTTCCATGGGTCCTTGGATTCCGGGGTAGCCACACCCTAAGGGAGCCATCATCCCTACACCTACCCCCTCCCCAATGGCTATTCGGACCACCATGTGCAATTCGGGCTCTCATCAAGTGGGAAGGCTTCTGCTCCGACCCGATCATGTGTCAGAGGCTGGCCTGACACAGCTGCCTGGGCTTCCCAAAGCCCACCTGTCTCTCAAATACCTACTGGGTTAGGGTACGTCGTTCATTTTACTTAGCTTAAGCCGGAAGTGTGCTGGTGCACATCCGTCGACAGTATACTGACCCTGGAGTGTGACGGGCCCTGAGTGCTCCCTGTGTTTCCTGGGCCTATCCCTCTGTGCTCCTGTTTCTGCCTGTGGGTCATAATTCACACATACCTGGCCACCTGGCAGCAGGAACACCTGTATTGTAATGGCGCTGGGCAAATGACATTTCAAAAACCTGAAGGAGGGGGAGCTGATGTGGCTCAAGCAGTGGGGCACCCACCTCCCACATGGGAGGTCCCGAGTTCAGTTCCCAGTGCTTACTAAAGATGAGCAGACACAATGAGCAGACGCAACAAGCAGACAGACGCGGGAGCCATCGGAGGTGGTGGTAGTGGTGGTGAATCTGAAGGAGGCACAAGGAGGAAGATGTTCTGCCCGAGTGCATTTTCAAGATGCATGAAGGTTAATTGTTTATGCACCAAATTTTCATCTTTTTTTTTTTCATTGGACAATGCTCTAAAATGCAGGGCACAATGCCTTGCCTTAGAGTATACCAGACATCACTGGCTCCTTCCCTCGAAGCTCAAGGCGGTGAGACCTTTAAGGAGTATCGACCCATGTGCTGCCATTTGTACCTTTGCTAAATGACCCCAGGCTGCTGTGCTATCAAGTTTTTAAAAATCATTTTCAAACATTCAGCTCCTTCTACTAACACAGTTTTCACTCCTATAAAGTAGCAATTGCAATACCTTACGTAGCTTGCCAGGCTGATGCAATTATTAGGAAGGTAATGTATCTTAAGTGCCACACCGTGCTGTCTGTAACAAAATCCTAAACATGCGGCGTTGGCTTGGGAAGAGGCAGCGGGCAGAAGCGTGACGGTTGGAGGAAGCGGGTAAGAGCTTGAAGGAAAGTAAGGAAATGCAGCTGGACACTGGCGGGAAGGAGACCTTAATTATGTATTATTGCCGAAAAGTGTAGCAAAATGGTTGCCTGCAGTAGCATAGAAAATAGATGGCATACCTAGTGAACTTGATGATCCAGCTAAGGAATTTTCCAGGCGGAATGTTGAAGGTGCCTGGCCTTTTCTGTTTATAACAGCGTGAACCAGGAGAGAGATGAGCTAAAGAGCAAACACTTCCATTTTCCAGTGGAATTTGGAGGAAATGTAAAGGGCCAGAACAGCCTTTTCAGCTAGCAAAGGATTCTCAGAATAAGACAGGGCTTCAGCACAAAAAGCAAATCCAGGACAGGGCTGTAAGACCCTCCAGTAAGATGTCAAAAAGATTTTAAAGGTGAGGTCATACAACACCGTCAGACAGACAAGAGAGCCTGCCCCCCAGTTCCTCTGCTAACCAGTGGGTCTGCTGAAGTCTTAAGGGGGTGGACCTACAGCAGCCTCGAAGAGAACCCTAAGTAGAGAAGGGCTTAGCTTTTGTGGGTGAAGAAATTTTTCTCTAAAGAAGTGGATTACCAGTTGATACATAGGAAGCCCCTGCGTTTTTAAAGGAATTAGATCCTTGAACTAAAAGTCACAGAGACAGTACAAAATGAAAGAAGGCTTTTGGACTCTCAATCCTTTTTTTAGAGGGAGAAAGCAGGCTGAGAAGGCCGGTCAGTTGCAAACTCAGTTTTCTTGTGAAAAAGGAAGTGTGACTCAGAGGACAGAGCCAAAAGGCATGGAGAACAACCTCAGGGGAGCAGGACTTGACTCACCCTCCCTGAGGAGTTGTGTCTGCACTTGGACCAGATGTAGAGTCTG
This sequence comes from Tolypeutes matacus, assembly GCA_026826555.1. Classification (NCBI taxonomy): domain Eukaryota; kingdom Metazoa; phylum Chordata; class Mammalia; order Cingulata; family Chlamyphoridae; genus Tolypeutes; species Tolypeutes matacus. The sequence continues at coordinate 17,417,719 of JAKSZT010054478.1, read as the reverse complement.
AGCCCAGTGCCAGAGTAGATGTGACTTTAGGAGTTTTGGGGTAGGGGTGAGCATATTTTGCACACGGGAGGGATGTGAATTGTTAGGGCCCGAGGGCAGACTGTGGCAGAGTATATTTCTCAAAAATGGCCCCAGCAGTATCTCCCATCCCACATGCTTTTCCAATGTGACCTTGATACCCTCCCACTGAGAGTCCTCTGTCCCCTCCCACTGAATCTGGGAGGACTTGTTATTTGCTTGTAATCAACAGAATGAGGCAGAAGTGACTCCAAGGCTAGGTCAGGAAAGGTGCAGCTTCTTCCTGGTTCACTGGGACACTGGCCCTTAGGGCCTTGAGCCACCGTGCAAGAGCCTGGCCACCCTGTCTGTGGGTCAGCCAAGCCCACAGAGTGTATTAGTTATCCACTGCCACGTAACAAGTGACCATAAGCTCAGTGGCTTAAAATGACATCCAGTTGTGCTCTCACTGATTCTGTGGATCAGGAATCCAGGTACAGCTTAACTGGCTCCTTTGCTTCAGTCTCCCACAAGGCTACACTCCAGGTACCAGTCAGGGCTGGGGTATCATCTGATGGCTTGACTGGGGAAGGGTCCGCTCCCAAGCTCACGTGATTGTTAGCAGAATTCGGTTCCTTTTGGGATCTCTAGCCAGCTAGAACTGAGTTCCCTGCCACGTGGGACTCCCCAGCAAGGCCTCTGGCAAGGGAGACAAAACAGGCTTCTAGCAAGAGGGACATCACAATCTCTTGTAATCTAATCACGGAGGTGACATTAGGCAGAGAGGCATTCTCTTGGTTAGAAGGGGAGGGGGTTGCCCAAGGCAATGACCCTGGGAGGCAAGGCTCATCTATCTAAGAAGCTGCCTGCTACAGGGAGGCCCCGAGTAGGAGCTGTGGTTGGCAGTCCCGGTCTTTGAGTTTTCCCAGCCCAGGTGCCAGAAATTTGAGCACACGAGCCTTCAGAAGATTCCCATCCGGTACTTTCTCCCATCATCAGCGGTCTGAGTCTCTCTGATCTGGCCACTGCCCATGACATCTGCGGAGGTCCTGCCCATTCTTTCTTCCCTCTCCTGTGTCAGCTTCTTCCCCACCCATTCCCCCCACGTTCCCAGGCCTCTGGATGGTTGGACTTGGCTCTGAGAGCATCTGGCCAAGCAGGGGCATGGGTGCTGCCCTCTGGTCCGAGACGGCCCGTGGCACCAGCTCAGCAGCCGCCTTCGCTGCTGCGGCTCAGCTCAGCTGATCTCTTCACCGCCTCTTCACTGGCTCAGCATCTCTGCTGCTGACTGTACTCTGACTTCACGGCTGTCCCAGAGAGTTGGACTTGTCAGACAATTGAGGTCCTGCTGCATGTTAAGATTTACACTCAGGGGGTGGCCACACTGACATTCTCACACGCATTGAAGGAGAGTACACTGCTACCACCTTTCCGGAAAGCAGTTTGGCAGTGTATAGCACGAGCTTTAAAATGCCCATATGCTTTGTCCTAGTAATTACATTTTTTTTCACTTGCTGATTCAACATAGATTTCCTGATTACTCATTATGGGCTCTGGGGATGGGGTGAGTATTAGTCAGCCAAAGGGGTGCTGATGCAAAATACCAGAAATCTGTTGGCTTATATAAAGGGTATTTATTTGGGGTAGAAGCTTTACAGTTACCAGGCCATAAAGCATAAGCTACTTCCCTCACCAAAGTCTTTTGCCACATGTTGGAGCAAGATGGGCTGCAAGGATTCAGACTCGTTCTTCCTCTGAAGTCTCTGTGGTCCCAGCTTCTTCCAATATCAGCTGTAGGCTGGGATGAGTCTCGTCACTCTCCTGGGGCTTGTTTCTCTCCAACTCAGCTGCTCAGGGCTCTGGTCTCTGCAGCTGCAAGCTCTCTGGCGAATGACTAGGCTCTCTTCCCAGGGCCTTTGCCACGTCTAATGGACCCTTCTCTGTCTTCTCATGTATCTGCTTCTCTGTGTTCTTCTCCTGTGTGTTTACTTCCCAGGGCTCCAGCTCAAAAACTCCAACCTGCCTTCTTGGTGGTACAGTTTCTCTGAGTCCCCACCCACCAAGGGGGCGGGGATGCAACATCCTACTGACGTGGCCCGAGCCTTAATCATTATTTAATCAAGTAAAAGTGAAACCTCTGAATCCAATATAATCTAATATGCCCAGAGAAACAAACCAGTTTACAAACATAATCCAGTATCTATTTTTGGAATTCATAAACATTTAATATCAAACAGCCACGGGGTGGTTCCTGCCCTCTAGGGCTTATATTTTGGTAGAGGAAATAGATGTTGCTCAAATAATCATATAATATAGAATCAAAAACAATGGTGGGAAAGACTAAGAAAGCACAATGAGAGTGTACAGAAAGGGCTCTGCCCTGATCTGGGGGTCCAGGGGGATCTTCCCCGAGGAGTGGGAGATTGGGCTGGGATCAGGAGAATGAGCAAGGATTAATGAAGAAAAATAGAGGGGAAAGAGATTGCAGGCAGAGAACGGCCTGTGCAAAGGTCCTGTGGTGGGAACTGAAAGTCCAGGAGGATGGAGGCCAGGGAGCCTGGAGAGCGGGTGGAGGATCCCCAAGGGCCTTGCAAACACATTAAGGACTTGGGGAGGGGAGGGACGGAACTGACATGATGAGATCTGTATTTTGAAAATATGGCCCTGGCTAAACTGTGAGCCATGGGAAGGGACCAGTTTAGGAGGCTAGTGCAGTGGTTCAGGAAAGAGGAAATAGTGGCTTGACAAGATGGGAGTGATCAAGAGAAATTCAGGAGATTAAATCACCCAGCCCTGGACATGGGCTGCATCTGAGGGTGAGAGGGAGGGAGAGGTGCCAGGATGACTCAGGATTCCAGTGGGAACAGCAGGATGGCAGGTGGTACCTTTAGCAGAGGGAGGGAAGAGTGAAAAGAAGACAGGTGGCGTTTTGGCACTTTGTGATGCATCCAAGGGAGCTGCTGGGGAGGGGGGACAGTGGGATATATGGATTTGTAAAGCAGAGATGGGATCTCAGCTAGGAATATAACTCCATGAGTCAGCTGGATGGAGGTGGGAATGGAGCTGTGGGAGGGATGAGATTGCCCAGTGCCCTGCCATAAGGAAATAATCAGACATGCCAACAAAGGTATACACAAGGATGTTTGAAGAGCTTTACTTTCAATAACAGGAAATTTAAAATGGTAATAGGGACACCGCAACCAGCAGACAACCAGCAGACAATGCAACCAGCAGGGAGTGGAAGTGGCTCAAGTAGTTGGGCACTTGCCTCCCACATGGGAGGTCCTGGGTTTGGTTCCCGGTGCCTCCTAAAGAAGATAAGCAGACAGACAAGGAAGCCATCTGGGTGTGTGGGGGGCTAATAAACAACAACAACAAAAATTTAATCTATAAAAAAACAGTAATAGGTTGAGAATGAAATAATAGTACTTTTATTTGATAGAGGAGTATACACAAATATGATGGGTATAAAATGAAGGCTACAAGGCTTATATGTGTTTAAACATTTCATTTATGTGAAAAACAGAAACATACAAGTGCAGAAAAAAAATACAAGAAAGCCACCCAGCAAATGCTAGCAGTTACTATATCGTAATTGAGGGAATATGAGTGACTTTTATTTAGTTTATTGTACTTTTCTGTGTTTTTCATGTATTCTATAATGAACATATATTACTTTCATAATCTGAAAAACATAGAGACTCTATATACACATATGGATAGGAACATATCAATGAATAATATTTTTATCCATGGACACTTTTTTTTGAGGTCATTGTTGGTACATTTTAGAAGTCTTGTTTTATGTTAAATTAGTGAAATCTTTTACAACTGAACTCGCTGTTTATTAGGATCTGAAGCAAACTTTTTTCCCCTACATTTGGGCAGATTGGTCTACAATTTTCAGTCTTTAACCATTCATTTCAAATGGGCAGTTTTCATCTAAGACGGCCGTGAATGGAATATATGCCATAGAGGCTCAGGTTACCCACAACTCACACTCACTAAACTGAAGTCCATGGAGGTCTGAGCTTTTCCCAAAACCACAGATGCAGGACTGACCCCTGAATCCTGAGAATCAGAACTTGGAGGGACTTCTCCTCCAAACCAGGCCTCAAGCAGTAGGGGGGCTTCCCCTAGAGGGAGACTGGTGCTGGGTTCTTGCAAAGCGCTGTCCTCAGAGATGGTGCTTCTTTTCTCCTGCCCCATCGGCAGTGGGGAGGGGAGGTCTGGGCGCAATGCCCTGGCCAGCTGTACCTCAGATGCCCGATGGTGCCGCCCAAGGCTGCAGGGCCAGCTCTGGCCTCCATCCCTCCCTCACCAATCCACCTTCTGTAACCGCAAATCCTAATGACCCTCCTACTTCCCACTTTTCTTTCAGGAACCGTTCAGTGGGGATCCCTGGAGCATCCCTGTCCTCATGTAGCTACTGCCTGTTTCCAGGGGGTGTTCCATAGATGTTAACAGACTTCTTTGTCATACAGGAAAGAAGGCTCTGAGGCCAAAAGTGGCAATGTTTAGATTAAACAAATCTTTATCGCTTCTCTTTGTTGCAGGACTTCTCAGAGCCTTTACTCGTTTCATTGGTGCAGTGAGTCTCCACTAAGGGCTAGGATAGGCTTCATTTCCCAGGCTTATTTAACCCTGGAAGCTTTTTCTTTTTTTTAAGGTAAGGGCTAGGATAGGCTTCATTTCCCAGGCTTATTTGACCCTGGAAACTTTTTTTTTTTAAGGTTAGACAAGGGAATAAAGAGTTTATTAAGGAACAAGAAAATGAGAAAAATACACAGTCCGAGGCATGGACTGTGGGCGTGCTGCAGAATGAAACGTGCAGGGGGGCCCAGGTCAGGACTTTTTAAGGTCTTTCCTCCTCCCCCTTCGTAATGTTGGGGGAGGGGCCCCTGGAACTCTTTTAACACGTCACGGTGCGGGTTCCCAGGGACATCCTTTGGGAAACACTGCCTGCACCCAGGCACTCAATCTGAGGGGCCACTCACATCAGCATGACAAGGACATGCCAGAGAAGCCCTCACAACAGCCTGCAAAGGACAACTCCTCTGAGCCTCTGCCCTGGTCACTTCCTGTCGGTTTTACCTCTGTCCCTCTTCTGGCCTTCCCTCCAGGAGGAGCTTTCTGATGGGAAAACTGACTCTCCATGGGGTGGGAAGGAAGGAGAGCGACTGGCATCCTGGCTGGCATGTAGCCAGCGCCTTTCTCTCAGTGGGAAGCGGGAAGCGGGAAGCGGGAAGTAGGAAAATCAAGGCAATCCACAATCTTGAAGCTTATCTGACTCTCTGGTCTGTCTTCTCACCTCTGTGAACCCGCCTTCCCTGCAGGGCTGGCGGTTCATCCTTTGTGCATTCCCGCCCTGCAGCCTGGTTCTCTCCATCCCTGCCACCAGGAGACCTCCTCCTCCTCCTCTCCGGAGCTTTCCTTCCCGCGGGCTGCCGGTTCTGAGCAGCCGAGTGCCTGGCCTGTTGGACACATTTATCACACTTGACAGTGGTTCTCTGTGCACTGGAGCCTCCCAGGGAGCTTTAAAAACATCCACCCCAGACCAATTACGTGGTGAAGGCGGGCATGGGAGTGGGGGGCGAAATGTTCCCCAGGCTGAGAACGCTAGGGCTGCTGGAGATCGGGGCTGAAACCCCAGTTCTGCTACATATCTGCCCTGTGCGCTTCAGCTCTCTGAGCCTCAGCTTCCCCATCTGCTCCCTGGGGGATAGCAATGCCCACTCCTTCCAGGTTGTTGTGGGGGGGTCAGGGCTAATGCGCTATTGTCTAGTTAGCTGTTGTCTCGTTGTTTCTCAACTGTATCCCCAACTAGACCCGAGTTACTCAAGGACAGGATTCCTGCCTTGCATCGAGTGACACCCCCCCCCCACCAAGCCTCCCTGCCATGTGTGTTAGAAATGCAGATAAAGAGTTGATGCCGCTGGGAACCCGCCTGCCAAGACGGGAGCCCCTGCACAGGGAGAGAAAATCCAGGTGCCTCCACTTACCACAAGAGCAATCTCCTTACAGCTCTCAAGAGTCTGTGGATCTTAATTTGCTTTCATTCAGAACATAAATAAATACAGGGCCTGCCAAACGCTGGAGTGTGGGAAACCAGCTCGCAGCCCTCGGGACCTGCAGGAGGCCGGGGGTCAAGGCCCTGCCTGGCCACGCAGGGCCCGTGGGCATCATTCTGGACCCCCCTTTCCACATTCTGCTCAGCCCTCTGTGCTCCTCGGCCAGGGTTGCCGGATCAAATACAGGAGGCCCGGTTAAATCTGAGTCCCAGAAGAGTGACAAATAATTTTACAGTATAAGTATAGCCCATGCAATATCTGGGACATAATTATAGTAAAAACCTTTGTTGCTTTTCTGATATTCAGATTTAACTGAGCATCCTCTGATTTGACTTGTTCAATCCAACGGCCCCAGGGCCTCGCCCCCTCCCAGCCCTAACACTGTTTGGACTGAAAGGGCGTTTGGGCAATCACCCCATTCAGGTTTCCCAAACATCAGGCTGAAGACAGGGGCCAGTCTGTGACTAGTCCTCACCTGTCAGAGCCAAGCTGAGACAAACAGTGCAATGCAAAGTGTTGTGTTTTTTGTTTTTATAACACTGAAGGTGTTCCAAGGACCAGCCTTGATTCTGAAACCAGCTCTTCTTACTTGTGTGTTGAAAATGTCCTTAAAACATGAAACAATGGTGATGAAAGGGGGTGCATGCAGTCCCTCTCCACCCCGACCACCTCCTACCCTGGTGCCTCCCTGGGCCCCACCCGACTTCACTGCTTCCTTCTCATGTGCCCATTTCTCTGCTCCTGCCTGGCACTGGCCCCCCTCCCGCCCCTTTGCCTGCTGTGCCAGGTTTTTAGGGGTATGCCCAAGGATGTGGGACCCCGAGACCTGGGCCATGTTCCTTCCTGCTGTGTCTCTAGCTGGGAACCTTGGAAAAGTCCCTTCACTTCTCCGACCTTGCTTTCCTTATTCATGAATGGAGAGAATTACCTGCCTCCCCCCACCCCCAGCCTGTGATCCAGCAGGACACACTGTCGCCAGAAGGCTCCACGCGTGTGGTCACGTGTGACAGCCCTTGCGTGCGTTGTGAGCTTGTCATGTGTTCACTTCCCTGTATCAGTGTTATTACAATTCAATAAAATCATTTATAAAAATTGACGATTAGCTTTAACCATCAAAGAGGCTTCCAATAGAAAGGGATAGAAAATATTGCCAGGAGATTTTACTACCACCCAACTTTGGCAAACAGGGATGGTAATTTATTTTTTGTCACCTCTCTGCTGCTGGGCCAGCCCACCACTGCAGGGAGAAATGTGCAGCTGAGCTCACATTGGGGTCCGTTTGAGGAGGTTTCATTTTTTTTTAAATGGCATTTTTAATTCATTCTTTGAGACTCCCCATATAGCAAAGTCAGATAAACTATAAAAAGAGAACGTTTACAGATATAGCCAAAATAAGAAAATAATAAGATAGCCATCTCCATATGACAGACACTAAAAATGAAGCAGAGGACTAGAGGTAAGCTTTGCCCAGCTGCTTACTTGGAGAGGTGGAAGGAAGCCCCCGCGGCTTGGAAGCCGTGGCACTTGGGGCCTGAGTAACTGGGACAATGTCCCCCAAAGCCCCTCGAGGATGAGGAGGTCAGATCCAACAACAAAGGGCCTCCTTCTGGAGTGGGGCCCCCAGGGAATCAAGTGGAGGCAATTGGAAAATCAGAAAAAGAGAGAGGGAGAGAGAGAAGAAGAAA
>JAKSZT010054478.1:17285223-17404966 GCA_026826555.1 Tolypeutes matacus | reverse complement strand
AACAGACATCTGCACACCGATGTTCATAGCGACATTATTCACCATTGCCAAAAGCTGGAAACAACCCAGGTGTCCATCAACAGATGAATGGATAAACAAACTGTGGTCTATTCACACGATGGAATATTATGCAGCTGTAAGAAGAAATGAAGTCGTAAAGCATATGACAACATGGATGAACCTGGAGGACATTATGTTGAGTGAAGCAAGCCAGACACAAAAGGACAAATACTGTATGAATGCGTTACTATGAACCAAATATATTGTGTAACATATTGTTTGATCAAAAAAAAAAAAAAAAAAAAAAAAATTGGGGACTTCAACACCCCAGTCTCTGTAACTGATAAATCCACTACACACACACACACACAAAAACCTCATCAAGGGTATAGAAGATCTAAACAATAAAACCAATTAAGATAAATGACATTACAGAATTCCACCAAATAACAGTAGAATACACTTTTTTTTTCAGGTGCCCACGGAACATTCATCAAGATAGATCATATCCTGGCCATAAAATAAACTTTAGCAAATTTAGAAGAGTTGAAATCATACAGAATATGTTCTCTATATCCACCACAGAATCAAACGAAAAATTAATAATGGAAAGACAACAGGAAACCTCTAAACACTTGTAAATTAAGCAACACATTTATAAATAACCCACAGGTCAAAGAGAAAGTTTCAAAAGAAACTTAAAAATACATAGAGTTGAATAAAAATGAAAAACAACACATCAAAATGCTGGGATGCGGTTAGAGCCATGCTGAGAGGGAAATAAATAGCACTAAAAACTTACAATAAGTCAAATATTTGTTTGTTTACTTATTTATTTATTTTTAGGAGGTACCGGGGATTGAACCTAGGACCTCGTACATGGGAAGCAGGTGCTCAACCACTGAGCAACATCTGCTCCCCAATGAAAGCTGTTTTTTTTTTTTCATTTGTTTGTTTTTTTAGGGGGTACTGGGGATCGAACCCCGGACCTCGTACATGGGAAGCAGGCACTCAACCACTTGAGCTACATCCACGTCCCAAGTCAAATATTTATTAAGGCAGGTCTTGTGCTGGGTGCTGAGATGATGATGGTGAAGAAGCTTCAGTCTCCACCCAAGGAGCTCATCAATTGGATTGGAGGAGAAGCAAAGGAAAAAGAGAATTCTCATGCAGTGTGGCCAGGGGCTTCCACTGACAGGCGTACAGGGTACCAGAAGAGAACAGCAGAGAGCATCAAGTCCAGCCTGGTGGGATCAAGGAAGTCTTCTTAGAGGAGGTCCTAGTGTCTTCAGTAGATGCTGGATGAAGCAGACCACCCAAATGGGCAAGTGGGGAGAGGGTACACTGGGCTCAGGGAACTGGACACTTGACAGGGCAGAGAAGAAAGAGCATCACGGCCCATCAGGTAGCGGCAGCATGGACGGAGAGAGCAGGAAGACCGAGGAGACGCTGGGGGCAGGCCCAGGCGTAGGCCAAGAGGGGCTGTGCAAGCAGGTTCAGGAGTTTGGCTTGTGTCTAAAGGCAATGAAGAGCCACTGAGGAGTTTTAAGGAGGAGGATGTTGAGGTCTCGTCTGTTCTGAGAAGACCCCTCTGACTGTTGGAGGAAGGTCACTCAGGTGAGGGAAGCCAGGTGGGGGCTTCCCAGTGGCCACATGGGAGAGGTGGAAGCTGTCCTGGGGCAGGGGCAGCGGGACAGAGAAGAGAGTTCCACGGCTAATTGGGAAGAAGAATTGCCAGGATTTGACACTGAATGTGAGAGAGAGAGAGAGACAGAGAGGGGTTGGGGAGACATCCCAATTGAGTCGGGCCAGCTGGGTAGTAACAGCATCAGTCACTGAGCTGGGTCTGTGGGGAGCAGGCACAGGCTGTCCTGGGCTGCCTTTGGGGGCGGGGGGGAGCGAGAATGCAATGGTGATGACTACTTCTTCAGTTTGGGAGATGGCACATGGGAGCGCCGGGGGCATCCTCTGGGAGGCCGTGAGTGCGAGCTGGGGACACCCATCTGAGCTGGGATGTGGATGTGGGTTGACGTGTGGCTGTGGCTGAAGATATGGAGATAGTGGAAATCCATTGAGATGACACAGGGAATGAGAAGGGCAGGGGACCAAGGCCCAGACTTGGGGGACAGCAACATGTAAGGGGCAACAGAAAAGGAGGGACTGGGGGTCCAGTCAAAGAGTCAGGAGGAAACCAGGGAGAACCGGAGGAGTCAAGTGTGTCAAATGCCAGGGAGGACCTGCAAAGAGCCAGGCTGGGACATGTGGAGTTGGCAGCTGGGAGGCCACTGGTAACCTGGGCAGGAGCTTTAGAGATGACTGGAGCTGGCAAGGTGGACAACTCTTGGTTTCAAGATTACAGAGCCTTGAGCACATGTCTACTCTGGAGGAAGAATGTCTAGGCTTGACAAGAGAGGTAATGGTTGACAGAGCAGAGTTCCTGGACAGAGGAGAGCTTGGCCCTGGGTTGAGAGAAAAGGCCACTGTAGGAGTCAGCCAAAGCGGTGTTGATGCAAAATACCAGAAATCGGCTGGTCTTTATAAAGGGTATTTATTTGGGGTAGAAGCTCACAGTTCCCAGGCCATAAAGCGTAAGTTTCTTCCTTCACCAAAGTCCGTTGCCAGGTGTGGGAGCAAGACAGCTGCCGACGTTTGCCAGGGTTCAGGCTTTTGGGTTCCTCTCTTCCCAGGGCTGCATTTCTCTCCGGGCTCCTCTGTGTCCTCCACAAGGTCAGCTGTAGACTAGGAGTCTCTCTAGGCTTTGCCTCTCTCCACAAGGCCAGCTGTGAACTGTCAGGCAAACGGCTCGTCTCTTTTCCCGGGGCCTTCTCTCCTTCCTCACGACCAAGCTCCTCGGTATGCCTTCTTCCTGGGGCTCCAGCTCAAGATTCCACATCACAACTCCAACTCAAAACCCTCCAGCTCTGTCCTCTGCCATGTCTTTTATCTTCGATTCCCCACCCACCAAGGGGTGGGGCTCAATGCCCGGCTGACGTGGCCCAGTCAACGCCCTCATCATAACTGAATCATGCCCAGATGAAAGGACCAGTTGACAAGCATGATCCAATACCTCTTTTTGGAATTCGTAACTATATCAAACTGCCAAACTGCTACAGCCACCATTTCCGCTGAGGTGGAGAAGAGGGAGACAGATGGGAGTCTCTTGTCTCTTCATAAAGTTGATTGAACTCCAGGCACAGGGGAAGAATGGAGCCGTCCCTCCCTCCACTTAGGCTCTAGAGGTTTCCAGCGTGAGCCGGCCAGGAGAGAGGGCCGTTCACTGGGCGGAGAGGAAGGTCGCTGTGTCCGCTTCCGTGCTGTGTGACCGGTCACCACAACACAAGCTCCCCGCCTCTGCTTCCGTGCGTCAGGAGTCGGCACGGCCTTTGACCTCTGCCCAGGGTCTCACACGGCTGACAGGAAGGGGTCAGCCCAGGCTGCCATCTCGACGGAGACTTGGGATCCTCTTCCAGGCTCATTCAAGTAGTTGAGCGAATTCTGGTTCTTGCCGTTGGAGGTCTGAAATCCTGTTTTCTTTCTTTTTTAAGCATTCAGTTCAATGGTTTTCAGTATGTTCCCAACCGCCATCACCACAATCAGATCTAGAACATTCCACTACCTCCCAAAGGCCCATTAGCAGTCACGCCCTAGGCAACCACGGATCCACCTTCTGTCTCTATAGATCTGCCTGTTCTGGACGTTTTCTAGAGATGCAACCGTACCCTATGTGGGCTTTTGTGTCTGGCTTCTTTCACTCAGGACAATGTTTCCAAGGTTCATCCGTGTGGTAGCATGGATCAGAGCTTCATCCCTCTTCACGGCTGAGTGGTTTTGCATTGCGTGGATGGACCACAGTTTGCTGCCCCACTCACCCATAGATGCACATTTGGGTTGTTTCCACCTCTTGGCTATTACGAATTGTGCTGCTGTAAACTTGGTAGGTTTGTCAAAAAACCAGTTGGCCATTGAGGTGGTGATCTGACTTTTTGATTCTAGCCAGCCTAGTGAGTGTGAAGGAGGATCTCACTGTGGTTTTGATTTGCATTTTCCTGATGGCTAATGATGTGGAACAGCTTTTCATGTGCTCACTCGTCATTTGTGTATCTTCCTTGGTGAAAATCCCTGTTTTCTGGCTGGCTGTCCACCTGAAGCCATTCTTGGCTCCTGGAGACCACCTGCATTCTCTGCCCCGAGGGCCGCCCATCACAAGGCCAGCAGGAGAATCTGCGCTGCTCTGTCCCTCTGACCTCTAGGTCCAGATTTGAATGGTTTTGCGGTTGGGTCAGGCCCACCCAATAATCTCCCCATCTTGAGGCCTTGACTGCATCTGCAACACCCCTTCACAGCATCCCTAGCTCGGGGCATTTGATTGAAAATCTGGGAGAAGGTGTGTGTGTGGAATAAGTTGCTAGATGGTGCGTGCTGAGAACCCAGACTCAGGTACAACAGAAACTTTCAGCAAGCGACTGCTTTATTCCTTGCACAGGGGGTGCAGGAGAGCAGGGGAAGAGCCCTTCGTGGCAGGTCTCCCAGGGAGGCCAGCTGCTCAGGTCAGGTCGGTGGATGGCAGCTCCACATGCCCCACTTTGCATCGGAGAGGAGAGACCCTGTGCTGAGTATTTTTCCACCCTGGTGGAAGGGGGCCCTGCTGCTGAGTGTCTGCCCCTGAAATCATCTGGGGCTGATTGTTCCCAGTTTCAGGTTTAAGGCCTGGTTGTGCCTTATCATCAGACCTAACATCTCCTCCAGGCTGTGGAATGGAGACAGACAGAAACATCCATGTCCAGTAGAAGGGGGCAGGGGTGGGCGAGGGCTGGGAGATGGCCGCCAGGTGTGTCAGTGATGTCCCCAGCAGTGTGTCTACCCCAGGGGCTGGGAGTCTCGGGGCCAGCTTAGAGTCCACCTGCTGCCATCATTAGATCGAGCAGGTCACGGAACTCTGAGTGGAGGGTGTTGGCTAAGATGCCCACAAAGATATATGACCCACGAAGAGAGTGACGTTGCTATCGAGATGGCAGGATTTGGGGATAAAGAACACAGTGACCCAAAGGCCTCGATGAACAGCAGTGGCAGGTGAGCCAGGTGGGACAGCGTCAGCCGGGAGGGTGGAGAAATCGGGCCTTAGAGGCAGCGGTGGGAGCTGGGGGTGCCAAGCTGGGGACAAGCAGCACTTGGGAGCAGTGAGCACCTGGGAGGGCGGGAGGGGACGGGCCCAGGACAGAGGTGCAGGTGGGTCCCACCTGGTTAGTGGGGAGGAGGGAGAGGGGGCAGCAGAGACAGGAGAGTGACATGGTTGCAAGGGTCTTGGGTAACAAGTCAGCACTCTGATAAGGGGTACCCATAAGATGCCCCTGCCACATCTGAGCTGTGACCAGCTTGGGGGTGCCCCTGGGCCTCGCTGATTGACGAGGTCCTGCACCCATTCACAAGCATGGCAGGTATGCGTCCTGCCGCCGTGGAGCCCAAAGCCCAGCTCGGCGTCCTCCTCGGGGTGGGGGTGCCCCAGAGGTGCCTTCTGTGTCCTCTCACCTTGCACCTCCCCTTGTAATTAACTAATACTTCATGGCTAATGACAGAGGGCAGAAGGGATGCCCTCATGGAGCTCACAGTGCAGGGGGAAGGTGGCAAGCGAGCAGACGGCGACCACAGTGTGGCGGTGCCCGTGGGGAAACCAGGCTCCCTGGTGAGCGTCTAGCAGGAGGAGCACCCTGATGCGGGCGGCAGGGAACTTCCCAGAGGCTGCGGCATCGACGCTGCCCCCCCGGGGGATGTGCAGTTAATCAGGTCAGGTAGAGGGAAAGACTATTCCAGGTAGCGAGAACAGCAGGAGACTGGAAATATCCCTTTCTGGTGTGCTCTGGGGCCAATGGCTGCGTGGGGATCTCAGGCCCTGCGCTAACGGCTGCGTGACTTTGTGCCTCAGTTCCCCCTTCAGGATGGAGAGAGGGTGGGGCCGACTCTGGAGCTTGGGGGAGGCTGGTTGACGCCTGTCAATCACCATCGCAGGCACCATCCTGATGACTCGCCCGGCCCCTGTACCAACCCTGGGAAGGGGCAGGGGGGCGCGGTCACCACTGAGGCTCAGGGACGTCCCAGCGAGAGTCCCAAGGACCAGACCTGGGGGTCCAGCCCTCCTGGCCGCCACCCAGACCTCTGGCCTCAGTCCACGGAGGGGAACGGCGTTGGGCCTGACTTTGGGGAGACCCTGAGTAAGGGGCCCAGCTTCCGCCCCTGCAAGGGAAATGTTCCCAAGGGCGTGGGGACACCTTCCAGGCAGGCAGGGCTGCAGCTGCCAGGGGGCCCCCAGATGTCAGGTCCCCGATGCGCTGATGCCCGGGCGCCAGCAGGTGGCGCTGTCGCCTCTCCCATGGGGCCGTCTCCTCGGGCCCAGGGCAGGGGGCACAGGACAGCCCGGAGGGGGCTTCCGCTGGAAAGAGGGCCCCCGAACCAGAGTGAGCCCCCCCACAGCCATAGCACGGGCCTCTCCTCTGTCGTCGCCAGCCCCAGGGCCTGGGCGCTGCTGAGGCTTTATCTTTACCCACTGCCTCCCGCCAGGCATGGCCAGGTGGTCCCGTGGGGGGTGGGGGCGCCCCGGGGGACGCTTGGGCTGCACCGTGTGTGGGAAGAGCGTGGTCCCCGCGTCAGGCTTGGGTTCATGTCCAGCCTGGACCCCTGGGCCCGGACACGCCCCGAGCCCCTTCCCCTCCCGCAGGGTCATCGGAGGACTAGGAGTAACACAGCCGGGACATGGGGCGGGGGGGCCCTCTGTCACCACCATGCTTGCAGGCACCTGGCCTGTGTCCTTATGTCACCCCCCACACGAGAGAGGGACAGCAGCACTTCGCAGGCGGCAGCCAACCTTCCACAGACCCCCTTCCCGCTGCGTCTCTACTGCCCGCATTTCTCTCCTGACGCTTTAACGCGTCCCCTCTCCTTTCCCTCAGACCCTCCTCACCCTCCACCTCCGTCCCCTCCAGCACCTGCTGTGGTCCTTGTCACTGGCTCCCAGACCCCCGGCAGCGTCCCGCCCCTCCCAGGCCTCCCTCCACCCCCTCACTGCTCAGATGGTGTCCAGACCCTCTGGGCTCAAGTCCAAAGCAGACCCCAAAGGTTGGGAACCTCGAGAATCCAAGTTTCTAGAGGATACAGGCGTCGGATGCGGGGGTGGGGGGGGAGAGTCCGTTTTGTGGTGCCGTGTCCTCCTGAGCCCTCACAAATCAGCTTGGGGTGAGGAGAGTGGGTCTCTGCAGAGGGGCTGACATGCCTGAGAGAGGGACAGACAGACAAACAGGAAGGGCGGGGAGGGGGAGGCGGAGGGGGAACGGGCCGTGGCTCTGAAGGTGGGCACGTTTCACCAGGAGCTGTGTGAGGTGTGGTGGGCTCTCCTCGGGCTGCTGTAGGCAAGCCCCCTTAACTGGGAGGGTTTTAGGACACTCACTGTCCTGGGGGCCAGCAGGGCCGCGTGCCCCCCAAGCCCGGGGGAGGCTCCGTCCTGGCCTCCTCCTGGCTCCTGTGGCTGTGGCCAGCCTTGGCCCGTGGCTGCCTCACTCCCACCCTGCCTGCGTCGTCCCGGAGCCGCTCTCTCTCTCGGAAGGACACTGGCCGCTGGATTCAGGGCCCGCCCTCGTTCACGGGACCTCACCTTAATGCATGACCTCTGCAGAGACCCTATTTCCAAACAAGGTCACGTTCTCAGGCTCCGGGTTGACATGAGCTCTTGGGGGACCCGATTCACACCAGAAGGTGGGGCACAATATCTGGCCCCGTCCCTTCCACAAGCCAACGTCCCCAACACAATGTGGGGAGGTCTTGTCTAGATTACAGGGGACCCAAGAGACAGAACAACTGAGTGTGGCACACGGTCCCTAATCGGGTCTGGTGGGAACAAGCCGGCTGTAAAGGACATCTGGGGGCAACTAGGTGACTCTGCATAAGGACTGGGAATTAGGGAATTATCGTTCATTTCGTTAGCTGTGCTCATGGTATTGCAGTTAAGTAGGAAAATGTCCTGTTTTGAAGCTTTGCATGCTGAACTAGTTAGGGGAATTGTCATGGAGATTATAATTTATTTTAAAATACTTTAGCAAAAAAAGATGAAGCAAATATGGCAAAACGTGAGCAACTGTTGTCTGTTTTATGGATACATTAAGCATTTATGATGCATCTCTCTGTACTTTTCTGTGTTTGAAATTTTTCATAATAAAGCCTTTTAAAAAACCTTTAGTGATAAATGCACACATATCACATATGGGAGGATGCAGGCTTGTGGGAACACATTGTTAAGAATAAATTTATAGTGACAACAAAAAAAAGAGCAATTTATCGCTGTTATGTCGGGGGAAGTGGCTGTGTAAAATTCCATGTGGGTGTCTGGGGAATGCGAGCTTGTCAGAGGACAAAGGTCCTTGAAGCTGCCAGAGGTCGCTCTCTCCAGGCTGGCACTGGGCACCCCACACCTGGGTCCACGACTCACACCTGCCTCCACAAGCACCAGATCGGAGAGGGGGTGAGCTGAAATGGCACAGCACAGAGCCCAGGCCTTCCGAGCAGCCCAGAAGGGACTGGAACTGTGTGGGTGTCCCTGCGGAGTTTCAGTGAGCTCCCTGGACAGGAACCTGTCACCCCAAGACCTCCCTAGCTTGGCCAGGCTGGTTCACGTAATCCATTCACTGCACCTGCAATGAGGTCGGGCTCCCCATCAACCTGCAGTGGACTCTGGCCAAGGTCAAGGCGTTCTTCAAATCACACAGCCCTGCAGGCCAGCCCCGCACTGGCCAGTGAAGCTCGGTCATGCCTTAGGTCACCTCCACTCTCACCGGGGGGCTTGGGAAGGATGCCGTCCCCTCTGAGGGCCACTTCGAGGCTGGCACGACTTCCTGGAGCACACCTGGCTCTGCCCGAGATACCCCTGTTGGAGAGGAGGGTGCCTGCACTCCCAGCGAGCTTCCACAGTGCTGGAGGGGCTGGAGGTGCTGGATGCTCCGTAGGAAAAGGGCCGCTAACCTGTCATTCTAAAGAAAGGTCACAGGGCTCTGAGCTTCCAGGTGATGGTGGCAAATGCAGCTGGGTTGGCAGGTCCACGGATCCAGGTGATTGTACTGCGGTTTCCGTGGCAGTCCTGGTCCATGAAAGGAGGCTCACAGATCCGTCCCCAAGTCAACCATCCCTGGAACCAGACTCAGGACGGAAGCCACGTGGGAGTGTCCACTGGCATCGCTGGCTAATCACAGGGCCTGGTGCCCCCCTGGGGTTCCACTGCAAGCTCAGAGGTCTGAAGGCACAGTGGCCAGTCCCAAGCCAGGGGCAGCGTCTCCGGGAAGGCATGCTGGCCTCGCGGGGCTGGGTGACCTAACCGATCGGGGAAAGAAATCAGAGTGTAGACTTAAGTCTACACTCTTAAGTGTCTTGTCTCTCAAATATCAGGTGTCAGGTGAGCTTTTGGCAGGATGGAGGTGACTTTGCTCACATCTCTCCCAGCGCTGACACTTGATACTCTTAAGCCTTTTCTAACAGGTGGAATGGGATGAGCCAAGACCACCCCCTCCTGTTCGGGAACCGCAGATGGTGGGTCGGGGCTTGGCTGTCCCCCGGCCTTGGCCTTTGCTGAGGGGGTTGGCAGGACAACACGGAGCGCCATTTCAGAGGCTGCGTAGGACGAGTGGGGAGAGAGCAGGGGCCACACCGAGGTGGGGGAGAAGCCACGTCCAATGGGGATCACTGGAGGGAAAGGGGGTGCCATGCATAGTACCTCCTCTCCCACCTGCACCCCCAAACCCACCATCTTTCCCCAAAATCTTAATGCATCATTGGACTGGTTCTCTCTGTCGCTGCATCAAGGTGGGTGGAGAGTGAGAAGCTGGGCGCTCAGGGCTGCCCAGGCCCCGAGGCTCCTCCAGGCACGCCCGGGCCAGGCAGGTCGCAGCCCTGGGGAGGGGGCACTGCCACACGCAAGGGACCAGGGTCTGCTTCTTCCCAGCTATGCCCAGACTGGATTCATGCGCAGAGCTGGAGAAAGAACCAGATGCCATGATGGAGGACAAGCACTGTGAATGCCACGGCGCCACTGGACTGCACACTCGAGGGTGGCTGAAATGTAGAGACTAGGTTACCACAGCAAAGACAGTAATTTAGAAAAGATCCAGATGCCCCAGACACGAGGCTTTCAGGGGACGAAGACGGCATTCTGCCGGGGAAGGATAAACTTTAGGTCGGTGCCTTTGCCCAAGCCAGAGGCCATCCTGCTTCGGCCCTGGGCGGACCACACAAAACCACAGAGGGCGAGAATAATTTTCCGGGGCGTGGGGTTGACTCCTGCCGAGCACAGGATGGCGCCCTTGATCACGGAAGAGACGGCTTTGGCTCGAAAAGCTGCTGGTCCTCTGAAGAGACTCCTCCCACCGTGGCAGGTTTCCAGGGGCCCAGGGAAGAGTTAGCTGCCAGCTGCACGGGCAGGGAACAGAATAAACCGACTTGTTCGGATCCCGAGAGCGCCCAGAGAATCACCCCCATTTGGTTTGGATTTAACTGCTCTTTGGGAGAGCGAGTTGCCAGGGGGTCCCCCCCCCCACAGCTGGTGACACCCTCCACCCTACTCCAACTGCCCTGGGGACCCAGGGCAGCCCCCCCCCACACCCGGCAGCCAGGTTGGTTCTCTCCGCTCCCGGCCCCTGGCTGTGCCTGCCTGGCCCCAGCTCAGCCAATCACATTCCTTGCCCCAGGAATTTGGAGTTGGGATGGGAAAGCACCTCGGTCTCCTAACAGGCTGGAACGCCCTGGAGCTGGAAGACTGGAGCTGGACGCTCCATACAATTAATCTGCCCACCCTTTCGTTTTCTTTTTCTCCTTAGTGTGTTCACGTTCTGTAGCTGCTGTAAGAAATTCCCACAAACTCTGTGGCTTAAAAAAATGCACATTTATTCTCCTTCAGTTCCGGGGGCCAGAAATCTGAATGGGTCCCACTGGGCTAAGTACTTGGTGTCGGCAGATTTGGGTCCTTCTGGAGGCTCCAGAGAGAACCTGCTTCCTGCCTTTGCCAGCATGTAGAGGCCGCCTGCACCCTCGGCTCGTGGCCCCTTCCCCATCTTCAGCGCACACTGCTGCTCTCTGCTCTGCCCGGGCAGCCTTCCCCTCCCACCCTGGCCTCCCTGCCTCCGCTCCTGAGGACTGTTGCGGCTGCACTGGGCCTATGTGGCTGACTCAGGCCCATCACCCCGTCTCAAGGTCCTTCCCTTCCTCACACCTGCAAAGAAGATACCCTTTGCCATCGAAGGTGATGTTCCCAGGCTCCAGGGACTGGGGTGTGGACATATTTGGGGAGCGGGCATTGTTTGGCCAAATCTGTAGACATTTTTGGTTGTCACAAC
This sequence comes from Tolypeutes matacus, assembly GCA_026826555.1. Taxonomy (NCBI): domain Eukaryota; kingdom Metazoa; phylum Chordata; class Mammalia; order Cingulata; family Chlamyphoridae; genus Tolypeutes; species Tolypeutes matacus. The sequence goes on along the minus strand of JAKSZT010054478.1, from coordinate 17,393,606 downwards.
TTGGGGGTGTGGCATTGGTGGTCCATGGGTAGAGGTTAGGGGTGCTGCTAACCCCCCAGCAATGCACAAGACAAGCCCCCACAACAGAGGGACCCAGCCCCAAATGTCATCTGAGCCAAGGCCGAGAGACCCGTTCAGTCGTAACCAAGCAGCAGGTCCTGCTGGTGGCCCTGTTGGAGTGCCAGGCCATGTTCGAGGCGGCTGCTGGTTTTCCCTTCGCCCTCCCGGGAGCGCAAGAGGCTGACGCAGCCATTATCCCCATTTTACAGAAGGCAACGTGGAGGTGGTGGGTACCTGGCCAAGGCCACCCAGCTGGTCATTCAGGATTCGAATCCAGATTCCAAGCTTTCCGTCAGCATAACCTAACTGCAACCACGTGATCCCGGCTGAGACGGGGCTGGGGATCCTGGGCTGGTGCTGGGTTCCTGGGTGCACAAACGGGACCCAGGGAGAGAAGATGCCAAAAGCCCCCAATCTCCTGCGGGGCAGCCTGGGTGCTCAGCACCGCGGGTGGCGGCCCAGCTGTGGGGATGGCACGGGGTCTTCTCTGTGTGAACTGCATCAGGTCCTGGGGACCCTCAGGGTGGCCTCACCCCGTGGCCTGCAGGAGCCCTCCTCAGCCGGCACCGCGAGGGGCCGTGTGGCCACGGGAGGTGGGCTTTGGGCCCGTTTCCCTCTCCTGTGCCCTGTCCAGGCCACAGAGCATCCTGCTCCCCAGCCCCAGGCGTGGCCAGGCCAGTTCTTGGGAGTTAGCAGGGCAGGGCCCACCCCGGGTCTCTGCTCCGCCACCTGCCTGTCTGCCCCCTAAGCCTGAGTCGGCCTCTGGCGCTGGCTGTGAAAAGCTGGAGCGAGGGCTGGAGAGGGAGAGAAGCAGCCAGCCGGTCACGAGACCCAGCTGGGAGGGACCGGGGGGTCCCAGCTGCAGCCGAGAGCCCCGGATGACTCAGCTCAGTTCCGATTACCTCCGGGAAAGGAACTGAAGCCCGAGCGTGTCATCGGAAGGGCCTCGAGTCAGCCTTAAATCATCATCATTATCCTCACCCTCATCACGGGCGGCTAATATTTATGGAACGTTTATTTTGGATGTGCCAGCCTCAGTGCTCATCTCATCCTTTTGAGCCTGAAGGAGGCCTGCAACCAGGAAATGGCAGAGCTGAGGCTGGAGCCCCTCTGCCCCGCACTGGCTCCCAGCGGGGAGTGCACCTCCCCGGGCTGCCCGCATCCTCACCTGCAGACGTCCAGCCTGCTTTGCAGTCACTCAATGTGCAGCCACAGAGCTGACCCGGGACTCTGGGGGAAGCTGGGGAGAAGATAAAAACCCCATCTGGCTGGTTCCTGCAGGATGCCACCAAGGGTGGCAGGGGACGGGGTCTGAAAACAACCAACGTTCTGCTCCTTTGCACACAGCCTCCCTCCGATTTGCATGTTTTGTGCCAGAGCCGTTATAAAAGCAAGAGCGTGCACGGACTCACCTGTCCAGAGTGAAACTCAATCCTTAGGGCGTACCTGAACCCCCACCCCACCCGCACACACACCCCGCTATCCCGACCCCCACTTAAATGTGCTCATGCTTTGAGGAAATTCCGTGCCTCAGAGAACTTCACTTATTAACCAGAAAACCAGGGAGCAATCAATCACCAGGGAAATCTGGCATCATGAAAAGATTCTTACTGGGGGCTCCTTTAAAAAAAAAAAAAAGCCTCTCCGGGGACCTGGAATTTAAATGTACTGTTTTTGGGCAGCCAAGATTAAGTTCTGCCCTGCGTGAGCATTTGCCATCTCAGGGGCCTCGAGGGAATTCGACTTGAAATCAGCAATGCCAGAGCCTGGAGCTGAGAGCCCCAAGGCAGAGCCCAAGCCCAGCTCCACCACCGACTTGCTGCTATTTTGAGCAAGTGCCTTAACCTCTCTGGACCTTGGTTTCTTCTTCCCGAGAGTGAAGGTGTTGGATTAGATCAGGGGCTGTCAAGGGGGTGGTTTTAAATTCCCCATAATGTCCAGACCCCCACATCAGATTATCCAAGTGTCAATAATGCCGAGGTTGAGAACCGCTGGAGTAGACAAATCCCCGTCCATTCTGGGGTGATGTCAGGGTGGTCAGAATGACAGCACAGACCACCCCCCCCGGCCCCCCACTGGGCAGACTTGAACTGGGGAGGTGGAGAAGGCTCCTGCCAAGTGTGTCTTGTCCCCGAGGCCCTCCAGGAAAATGCGGAGTGATTCCAGTGGGATTCCTTCCAAAACATCCTCCTGCTCCGGGAACACTGGAGAAGGAGTGAGGAGCCAGTGGCCGAGCTTCTAGCAGGGGCACTGACCACTGGAAACCCATCGCTGTAAGGGGCTCCTTGAAGAGGAGGGAGTGACAAGTCCCCGACCTGCCCTGGGTCCTCCATCCTGCCTTTGTTGTTCGTTTCCTTAAGAGCCCACAAGCAAGGCCACCTGGAGACGGTTGGTGCCCCAGGGCGTTCACCAACGATGCCACTTCACACTGGTAGCCGTTCACACTGATAGATGTTCAGAGAGACAGTGAGACCAGTGTTCTTTATTTGTTTTTGTTTTCTATTTTTGGGGGTTTTTTTTTCTCTTGTATTTTTTTCTATTTTTTGTTTTGTTTTGTTTTTTCTCTTGTTTTATTTGCTTTTAATAAAAACCTGTGCACCCTTTTCAAATCAGACCCTGCCCAGGAGCTGCCCACCAACAGTGGAGACCCAGAAACCACCTCGGCCTAAATCACATCCCCACGCAGAGAGGAGTGAGAGTTCCGGAAAGCAATGTCAGCAATGTGTCCCCACTTTCCTCTGGTTCACATTTTCTCTTGTGATTTTCCAAATCAAACGGCTTCTTGGGAGGCCCAGCAAAGTGTTTAAACATGAGGCGGGAGCAGATGTGGCTCGAGTGGTTGAGCGCCTGCCTCCCACGCGTGAGCTCCCAGGTTCGATCCTCAGTACCTCCAAAAAAAAAAAAATTTAAAACAAGAGGCAATATAATAAATCTCTAGCGCTGAGAGGAGGCTGCTGGTTATCTGCCGCAAGGTTCCAGCTGACTCGAGGCCGGGAGTGGTCAGATGCTGACCGCGGGGCCGGGGACAGTCAGGGCCGCTGGGAAGGAAATGCATTTTATAACCCCGCCTCCGTGCTGCCTCCTCCCTGGGCCAGTTTTCCGGTAACGTGAGTGCCAAGGTGAACACCTGACTTAACTGGCACGCGCGCTGCCATTAATTCCTGTGCGATTTCAGCACACCTTCAAAATTAGTCCGCGGAAGGCTGCCCGCTGGCCTGGCCCTCCCTTCCCACTCTCACCATCCCTGACCCAGTCTCCGTCTCTGAAGGACTCCTCAAGAGGGTTTCGAGGAGCTGGAAATGAGGTTTTTCAGGCAGTGCCTGAGTCAAGTAAACCACTTAGGACTCATGAAAGCCCGTACCTCACTCCTTACATAAAAAGGAACATCAAAGTTTAAATTAGAGAAATGAAAAACATGAGCTGAAAGAAGAAAGCATAGGATTTAACTTGGGGACATTCTTTCTAGGCAAGACATAAAACCCAGAAGCTACAAAGGCAAAGACGATGGAGTCGGCCTCGCAAATGCCAGAAGGCCAGGCGGAGTGGCATTTGCAGATGACAGCATTTTGTTCGAGACACTAGGAGTTTGCCGCAGAAGGAAACCAGCTCGCTTGTAAATGCAGAAGCAGCTTCGAGATTCCGGGGCTGACAAACGACTTTCATAGACATAAAGAAATGAGCTTGGGGCGGATGTGGCTCAAATGGTTGGGCCTCCCTCTCCCATATGGAGGGACCTGGGTTCGATCCCCGGGACCTCCCGGTAAAAAAAAAAAAAAAAAAGAAATGAGCTTGACTCCTCTAGATGGGGCGGGAGGCTGCCCGCCTCATAGGGCAGCTTTCGGGCAGGCGGCCCTTCTTTCGTATTTGCTCTAACGTCATGAACTAGGACCTGGAGTGGCTGGCTGAGTCGCCGCCCTGGTGGGGATTTTGAATTTCAAAAGACAAAAAGGAAGCTCAAAGGGAGTTCAGAGAGGCACAGGTGTTTTCTTTTGGCTCTGAGGGGGTCTCCAGGGCTTTCTCTATATAATCTTATTACACAAAGATTTAAAATTTCTGTCCCCACCCCCCAAAAAAAAGTCAAAACCAAATCACAAACAAAGACCCCCTCTTCCCATCCATCTTACTCAGAATTCAAGCTAAAAGCCGGGGTCCTACCAAGACCCACGAGGCCTTCTGGGTGCTGGCTGCCCTCCCCTTCTCCTTATTGCCCTGACTTCATCCCTCTCTTTGTCAGGTAGAGCTCGTTTTGCAGTGGTGACAAAGAAACCTTGGCATCCCCGAGGCACAATGCAGTTTCGGTGTAGTTTGCACTCACACTAAGTCTGTCGAGAGTTCAGCAGCTCTGCAGGCAGCAGTGACTCCATGCAGTGACGCAGGGATCCAGGCTGACTCCATCCGCCCACCCAAGCTCGTGGCCTCCAGCCAGCTTTGAGGCAGGGGCAGAGGAGGCTCTTAAATGCCAACAGGGCTCTCGGTCCTGCTACTCACAGCCCACCCCACGTGGTCCTGCCCAGCTGCACCGGGTCACGGGGATGTGGAGGGCCTGGGTACTTGGTGAACTGCAGGTTTCTCTGCCGCAGTCCTGCACCTCTTTCTCTTCTGCTCACTCGCCCCTGCACTGACTTTACTGCTGTCTCTTGGATGCATCGAACATACCCCGTCTCATGGTCTTTGCAGTTCTCTCTTCCTGGAATGCCCTGCTCCCAGAAATCTGCTAGGCGCACTCTGGCGCCTCCTTCGGTGTCACCTTGTTTGCAAGGCATCTCCTGGTCACCCACCCATTGCTCCCCGTCTCCCTCCCTGGTTTGTTTTTCTGGTAGCACATAGCACCTTCTGGTGTCGGAAACCAGTCACAGTCCAATCTGAAAGACTGAACTAATCTTAGGTATTCCAAACAAAGGGATTTAACTTGGGAAATAGGGTTGCACAGGTTTAGAAGCCTCAAGGAGCAAGTAGCTACTCCCCCTAGGGCTGGGAGAACACACTGGAAGAGGCGGGGACCAGGAGCCAGCTCTGGGCAGGGAGGGGCTTGCAAGGCCAGCACTCAGGGCTCGGTGGCACTTGGACCTCAGAGGAGGGGCACAGGCTGGGGGTGCTTGGATCTTAAGGATGCACAGCCCAGCAGATGCTCAGGTGGCTCAGGGAATGTGGCCTGGTGGGTGAGGGTGTGTGATGGGTGAGCTGACTGCCGAGGGGCGCAGCCTGGCTGGGTGACGTGGCCGGGGCCAAAAGAAGGTGGCAGCTGGCGCCTGGCTGCTCTTGCTGGATGCAGGTTTCCCATGCCCTTCAGTCTCCCACCACTTACATTCTAAGTGACTCCATTTAGACGACAAGTTTGAAATGACAACGTTTTAGACGTGGAAAACAGCTCAGTGGTTGTGGGGTTTAGGGGTGGGAGGGCTGGGAGGGAGATGGGAGGGGCATCAGAGCACCTGCGGGTCCCTGTGAGGTTGAACTGTCCTGTGCCTTGAAGGTGGCGGCGCCAGCCTGCAGAGGTGATACAATGGTTTAGAACTAAACACACACACAAATGTGTACAAAACTGGGAAAATCTGAGTAAGATGGGTGGATTGGATCAATGCCAGACTGTTGGTTGTGATATTATGTATAAGTTTTTATAGTCTGTGCTTTTTAAAAAATTTTTGTTCTGGTAACATATATATACAACCTGAAATTTCCCATTTGACCCACTTCCAATTCTCTACTTCAGTGGTGTTAGCCACATGCACTGTCACCGCCATCCAGCACCCCCAAAGAAACTCCAGGACAATGAAGCATTGGCTCCCCACTCCCCACCTCTATAATTTTATAAGATGCTCCCATCAGAGGAAACGGGGTCCAAGTGCTCTCGCTCTCCCTGTTTTATTTCTCACAACTGCCTGTGAATCTACGATGACCTCGATGAAAGTTTAAATTAAAAAAAAAAACCAGATGCAAGCCTTCTCCTTCACCACTATGAAATCTGACTCAACTGCTTTGTTTTGGTTTTGCTGTACTTCCAGAGACTGGAGCCTCTGGCCTGCCTATGTGCCAGCCGTGCCTGGAATCTCGGTGGAGCTGCAATTCCTACCCTACAGCTCAACGGACTCATCCAAGTCACCTGGCGAGGAGACGACGATGGACAACGGCCATCCCAGGGGATGGAGAGAGTCTGCAGCCGCAGGCAGGATCATCCCATCCACCGTATCCATGGGATATAAGCCCCCCTCTCACTTGGAGGTGGAGTGGACGTCACCATCCCAGACTCCTCAGGATTGGGGAAGAGCTATGGACTAGAGTGGACTTGATGGTATTCTGTTGTAGACATATTGTGACTCTAGCAATGGAAGAAATTATAACAGTGAGGTGGAGCCACTGGACGCTCTCGGGGCAGGGAGGGGATGTGCAGTTGGAATGCAGGGGTTTTTTCGGGATTTGGAGGTTGTCCTGAGTGCCGTTGTGGCAACGGATGTAGGCCATTTTAAATCAGCACACACCACTCAGAACTGTGTGGGAGAGAGTGTGGTCTACGGTGTGAACTGTGGTCTATGGTTGCTGGCAAGGCCCCAGGATGTGTAAGTCCATTGAGGGTGGTGGGCCACACTGTGGGAGATGTTTGTGTGGGAGGTGGTGGGAGGTGTGGGAGGTGGGCAACATGGGAATCCCGGTAGGTTCCGTGTAATATTAGGTAATCTGAGCACCTCTTAAAAAAATATATATATATATATATACATAACATTTTTGTAAGCAAATGCACATATATACATATATATTTATATATCATTTTACAAATATTGGTATGTATTGTAAAAAAATTGATTTTTACCCACAATAAAAAAAAAAAAAAAGCAATGAAGTCAGGATGTCATCATTAGCAAACAAACCCGCACTCAGCGTCAATCCACTCGGGCTGGAAGCCCTGGCTTCCGTGCAAAGGCCCTGGAGTCCTCATTTCGATTTGGCTGGGGGCCTTTCTGTAGCCTTGGGAGCACCCCCATACACAGCTCATCTCCTCAGGGACACGAGACCCCCCCCATCCCCAATCAGCTACGTCTTGTGGTCACAAAACCAAATTCCACGGCCGTGAAGGGAGTATCAGTGGGCGCCTGAATACAACGTCACAATCGCCCGTCCTTGCTCGAGTTCTCTGGTGTAACTCAGACGCTGTCCATTTTGCTACTAAAACCAGGGAAGCCTCCGTCCACCAAGCTCGCTCTCGTGTGGCTCTTCAGCCTTCCCTGCGGCCCTCCTCCTCCACCAGTGCTCCTCCACCCCGCACCCCGGGAACTTCCACGGAAAGGTCCTGAGCAGGAAGTCAGCTGCTGCTCTCCCTGCTGCCTCTGCACGTCTCAGCAAAGCCCCAAAGACTGAGTGACGGTCAGCAGGAGCCAAGCACCCCATGTCCTGCCGCGGGAGCCGGGCCACCCTGCAGGGGCCCCCGAGGACCCAGGAGTTCACCAGCATGGCCGTCCTGCCCCAGACTACAGGCGGTCACACGGCTGGGCCCCATTGGGCCAGCCCATGCTCCTAGTGGCCCTGCCTCCCCACTCCCAGCCCCGCCTGGTCCAGGCCGTGGACCTTGCCAGCCCCTGACTCTCACCACTCTCCTGTAAGCAGGCGGGCATCACTCAAGGATTGTCAGTAGCTCCCTATCTCCCCCCACCAAGCCCTACCTGCTGCTGTCTTCTGGGTCACCCCACGACGTGCCCGTCATCCTTGCTGCATGCCAAGCCCTTCCCTGCTGCAGGCCACCTCCCTCCACCTTCTCTTCGAGGACCACACAGGGCCTCCTCCCCACAGAGCCTTCTAGGGCTCCTTTCATGGATGCCCTCCTCCTCAGAACACCTGTTACTGAGAGCCTGGACAGCAGGGGACGAGAGTAGAAAAAGGGTGGGCTTTGGGGTCTGTCCTGCCTGGGTTCAAACCCGGATGCAGATTGTGGCTCCATTGAGCTGTGTGGCTTTTGGCAAGTTACTTAACCTCTCTGAGTCTCCATTACACTAGTTACCACATGCCTAAACACTTAAAAGCCAGAAATCGTGGTATCAAAGCTGCCTTGACAAATAAATCATCAATACAACAAAAATCATAAATTGGGCAGAGCCATGGTTTTTACAGGACCAAAAGCCAGCACAATACCAAAGACACCTCGATTTAATCACCGTTTCACCCAGCTGGGCTCTGTTGGTGGGCTGTGGATGTTTCCACGTATCGTTTAAAAATAGGCACACGTAATTCATAAGTGATTCGCCAGACATTTTTATCGCTTTCATGCCGTTATAATCAAGACTTTCCTATAACTTGTGTTCGACTGACAGTGCTGCTCTAAAGAATTTTTCAGAAATGAAATTGTTATCCAAAAGGGAACAAACCTTTGCATATATTCTCACCAAAAATATAAATTAAATATAAAAGATTTTAAATTTCAAGTTACTTTTCGTGCTTTAAATAAATGATTTTGAAAATATTCCAAGTCATCTATTAAAGTGAAAAGGCAAAATACAAATCATACTTCATGAATACCAAAATTAAAAATCAAAATTAGTTAACTAAAGTTGAACTTTTCTGATATTTGAAAACTTGATGAAATCGCGTTAGATACATTATAAAATAAAACCTTTCCCATTTCAGTATTCACTGTCCATCTAGAGCTGTTGTAAAGAATCAGCTCATGCTTCGCACAGTCTCCTTTTAGTTCTACATGTAAACAAACTGGAGGTGACACAACTTGTCTAATATGAAATGCTCCTCAGCAGACCCTGCGCTAGCGGGAGAGCGACACATCCACCGACTGGAAACGAGGAAATGGATGCTCAGCAACATTCAGAGACGACGCTTCATTATGCAAGAGCCGACGGCTTAAAAGATGTAGCTGACAAAGGGCCCACATCCGAGCATATACAGAATGCCTACGGATCAGTAAGAGAAAAGAAAGACAACCTTATAAAAAACGCCTGAAAGGTTTATGGAGACAAAAGAGGAATCCGGATGGGCAGTAAGTGCAGGTGGCCAGCTTCACTAGTCTCGGGGAACTGCCACTGAAGCCCACCATGGGCTTCCACCACATGCTAAGAATGTGGCTAAGATGAAAATTCAGACAATACCAAGTGGGTGCGAGGGTGGGACGGATGTTGGTGGGAGTTTAAACTGGTACGACCAGTTTGGAAAACGGGCAGAGCCACGCACTACGCACGGGCGCCACGTCTCGGCAATTCTTACACGTGGACAAGAATATTCTTAGCAGCCCCCAAACTGGAAGCTCCCAGACGTCCGTTGGCAGCAGAATGGAGAAATGGATGGCGGTCCATTCCCCGACGGGACAATGTATCACAGTGAGAACGAGCAATCCACAACCGCACGCGGCAACACGGACGGCTCTCGCACACGTGTGTCCACACTGCATGGAGCCCGAAAAGCAGGCAAGACGCGCCGATGCCGTGAGCAGTCAGGGCGGTGGTGGCTGGGGAGGGGACGCGCCTGCCTGACGCGCGTCCTGTTCTAGCTCATGAAATCTGCGTGCTGGCCACGGAAACGTGTTCGCCTTGTGTTGACCCGTTGAGCTATGGACCTATGATTTGTTTGCTTCGGTCTAAAGTTAACCGTCTGTGGAGACCGATTGCATCTATGCTGTTGGGAAGAAGGCCTTGGCAATGAATCCGCCTCTTACTGAGGCATTTCCGTTGCTCAGACGTGCCTCACGTGGGAAGCCGGGTCCTTCCCTGAGGTGGCACGACCTACAGGCCTTGGAGGGGCTCGCCCCACTTTGACGGCCTGAGGGCGAGAGTTGGGGAGCAGCGTTCCTGGGCCTGGTCCGTGTCGGAGGAGGAGGCAGATTGTGGTCCAGGCCAGCACCGGGTGCCAGCCCCGGCCTCAGGTGTCCGTGCGTCACGTCATACGCTGTTTCTTGGAGCTGGGGCCCTCTGACCAGGGCTTCAGGGTGGTGGGGGCTGTCTCGACCTCCCTGGGGGCCCCAGGAGGAGTAAAGATGCCTGGAGGAAGGCAGAAGTTTGGAGCTGGGGGCTGCCCACCTGCCCTCTGATGGTCCAGGTGATGGACTGGGGTCCTGGCTCAAGCGACCTGCCCAAGGTCACAGCCACCTAGGATGGTGTCCTCACCTGGGAGTTCTGGGAGTGCCCTGCTTAGCCCTGCAGACTCCTCTGAGATTCCCCCCAGGTGGGGTCCTGGTGAAAAGTTCCTTCCGGCCCTGCCACTGCCCGTGCCCACGCACAGTGGGGCAGTCCTCGACAAGCCCTCTGGGCACAGGGCCGCTTCCCCCGGCAGGCCCAGGGAGGGGGGCAGGGGTGCCCAGGACCCACTGTACTGCTAGGGGCCCACAAAAATGTTTTAGCTTTAACTTTTTTTTCTGTATTTATTTTTTACGCACAATAGAAATGGTTTATTTAACTGTTGCAGATCATCTTCAGGGGCAGGTGATCGACCCAGACACCCGGGACCCAGCCGGCTCAGCGCAGCCTCCGAGCCGCTCGTTCAGACCCTGCTAGAGTGAGCACGTCCCCCGCACGCACAGGGCCTTTCAGGTTGCAGACGATGGAGCGGCTCGTGTTGTCCGTGAGTTCCACACGGACCTGTGTGCTCTGGCCCGGGCCAGCTTGATAGGCCGCACGCCTGGTTTCCATGATGTCGGCAGTTGGGCAGATTAATTTCTTTTAAATTAAAGTATATTAAGGCTGTCCTGGGCCCTGGACGGGCTAACAGAGAGCAGAGCAAAGAGCCTCCGGCTGACTGAGCTCTGCTTGGAGGGTGGTGTGTGTGGACGACAGAGGCTGGCAGGCGGGGCGAGAAGGTGCCGGAAGGCCCGGTACAGCACTCCGGGGCCACCGTCCCCCTCACGGCCCCTGACCCACACTTGGGGCGTTCACCCAGCACACAGTCTGACCTGGTTTCCACGGGCTACGGAGCTTCAAGTCCATCCTCTATGGTTGAGAGAGCTTCACCCTCTTCCCACTTCCCCTCCTGAAGACGGAAGACCGTTTATCATAAAACTTGGCTGTTTTTAACTTCCAGGTCCTCCTGGTCTCTTGGGGCTCACCGCCCACCGAGCTGCCCCTCCCTCAGTAGGCTTGGTTTTTCCCCAGGGAACCTGCCCCTGTGGCAGGGGTAGATGGGCAGGTGCGTCAGCCTCAGGCCTGGGCACGGGGCCAGGCTCCCATGTCGTCTGCAGGCCCAAATTGTCCCCAAACCCTCCTGTTTTCAGAGTACCTGGAAGTGTACAACGGGTTCTGACAACTAATAAAATTACATAGAGAAAGGCCCGGGACCCTTGGAGCTAACAGGAAAAAAACAAAACAAAACCACCCATGCCCTCCTTCGTCCTTGGACTCCCTCCTGAGTTTCCTCTTTATCTTTTGAAATTTGAAATCCCCAGCAAGTCAGCCCCTAGATCATTACATTTGGTCCAACAGAAACTAAAGGCCTCCTGCCCCAAACCTGCCCCTGTAAGAGGGACAAACCCTCGTTCAATCAAAAGGGGTCATGCTGCCTTCCTTTTTATGTCTATAAAAATCGCCCGCCATCCCTACAAGCCCAAGGCGACTTCCGTTTTTGCAAACGATCTGGCTTCCTTGCTGCCGCGACCCGAACAGAATGCTGTCGACTCCGATTTGTCACTCTTGAACAACACGACCCGTCTTGAACACCCCCCGAGAGATGTCAGCTGCCTCCTTCGGCCCCGGGGATCACTGAGAGCAGCTTTGACGGATGAGAAGCCTGAGGCCCGGGGAGGCTAAAGGGAGGGCCTGGGGGCCACCAGCAGCTGGGGGAAGCCACCTGCCATGTGGAGGCTTGAACGGGGCCACTTCTAAGCTTTGCTCCCATCTCTGACCGTCTGTGACTTTATGCTGTGATCAGCAAGGTGAACCTGTTGATGAGGGGGAAGCACCAGATGAGCGGCACACACCTGCGGGCCCAGCGCCAGCCAAGAGTCCAGGCCGCCCCGTTCTCGTGGAGCTCTAGGGTCCTCCAGCCCCAGGTTTGGGTCAACACCCCTCTGCGGCCCGACGTCAGCAGGCCCGAGGGCTGGAGGACCCCCTCCCCGCCCGGCACAGGCTGCAAGGGCTCCTCGAGGCCGCTGGGGCGTGTCCCCCGCGCGCCACAAGGGTGCGCCCAGGGCGCAGCTCCCGAGGACCAAGCCGGGCCGCGGCGGGCTGGAGGGGGCGGCCCCGCGGCCTGGCCTCGCCTGGCGGAAGGAGCCGGGCCTGCGCCCAGCTCCGCGCTCCTGCGCCTCCGGGGCGCCCGGGGCCGCGCTCCCCGTCCCAGCCGGCGGCCGGGTGGCGTCTGTGCCTCCTTCGGTCTCCGACGTTGAGCCCGAGGCTGCGCTGACCCCTCCACCCACCGCCCCGCGACCGCGTCTCTCTGCTGTGGCAACGGGGCCCTGGTGACCGGTCGCCACAGGCAAGGTCGGGGCGAGAACAGCCCTGAGAAAGGAGGGGCGCGGGCCCAACAGAGGACCCCGGGAGCGCCCGGGCCTGCGCTGCCAGCCCCAGGGGCCAAGCAGGAAAGCCGCGTGTCTGGTGGAGAACCGAGGGCCCTTTTCCTGCAGGCAAATGAGCACGGCCAGGGCCCCACCCCAAAGCAGCAGCAGACCTGGCGGAGACACAGCCCGGGGCGAGAAAAGGCACCAAGGCCAGCAAAGGCCCCTCGGAAGAGCGCTCGGCCTCAGGCCTCCAGAAGCCCCTTCCCTGGGGGCCGCCCCCGGAAGGAACCACCGTCCTGACCCGGTGGTCGCCACTTCCGTGCGTTTTAAAACCGTTTCATCACCCACATGTGCAGCTCGAGATAATTCCCTAGACAGTGGGGTTTGGTCTTGTCCATGTCTCCTTTACTCTGTAAATTCTCCCTTCCCTGGTCCTTTCTTTTCCTTACAGTCTATCTGATGAAGAACCCAAGCCCTTTGACCTTGACTTTCCCAGAGTGGGGTCCACTGCAATCAGTCTTCTGCGTTTCCTGCAAGTCCGCAGCTGGTCCAGAGACTCAGTCAGCTCGGGCCGGGTCACTTTGGCGAACCGTAGCACCCAGGGCTTGGCTGGCCCCACTGTGATCGTAGCGGCTGGTGACGCCTGATACCTAATCCTGCGTCCATTCAGTCGGGCTGCGAAATGGTGTCACTCTCGGTTGTTTCATTTATTAATTGAAATATTTCCTCAGCTGTGCTTTTAGGAAAAGCAGGAGAAATAGTCACTTCTTTCCTTTTATTTACCCATTTTTCAAAATAATGAATTGCTTCCCTACCATCTTCCGAAGGTGACCAATTGTGCATTGAAGTTACTTTGCAGTAAAGTGTGGAGCTCGTGGGCTTTGACACACTCGGTGGCTTTCAGTCCACTGCACTTATGATGGGGCTCAAATGCCCTCTCCCTGGCCAGGGGGAGCCTGGTCAAGTCGGCTCCCGAGACCTCCTGCCAAGGCCCCGGGAGGCTGTGATCGCCTGCTCACTGGTGTGACAAGACACCCCAGGCTCGTCTTGTACACTCCCCGCCCCAGGCCTGGACCTGGTGCTTCTCCAGGAGGGCCTGGTGCCCTGTGGTGAGAGATGCTTTCAAGACCAGCCTGGTGCTAGCGAGGCTCACTGCTACTGGGTCGGCCATCGCTTCCAGGCACATAAGCAGATGAAGATGGCTATATAGCTCAAGACAGCAAATCTGCTTTGCAAGCTCCCATGACCCCTTCCAGTGCAAGCTGGGGACTACGCAGCTTTTCCTTAACCTCTTCTCTGCTGTCTCTTCCACACAGAGAATCCAGGACACAGGACACCGGGGCTGTCGAGTCACACTATCCCGTAATGCCTCAGTTGCTCTATCCCACGTTACGTCCCACACACTCGGAATAACGAAGGGAACGTCCCCACCACGATTACTACCACCATGAAGGCTTTCTGCCTCTGGTGTAAACTACCGACTTCGTAGCTCACAGGCTGTAGCAATAGTTAGCACTGGCTCATCAGTTGTGCCCCACGTGCCACACTGTGCCGGATGTTACTGTTGGGGAACACTGCGTGTGAGGGGAGCACCCCGGAACTCTGTACCTTCTGCATGAGCTTTCTGTAAACCTACAACTACTCTCAAAAGTGAGATGAATAAAAACAAGAAAGTTCCCTATGACCAACCCGCTGTGTGCCCTTAGGCGAGTTGCACAGCCTCCCGGAGCGCCACCTTTTCCTTTTCTATAAAATGAAGATATTAATAAAGAAAAAGATTTTTTTTTTTTTTTTTTTTTTGCATATGCTCTTCCCACTCTCCCCCATTTAAAGAAAGTGCTATCCACCTGTCAGAGCACGCGGCCTTCCTCTAGCCTTGGCTCTGCGGGCAGCGTGGCACCAGGGCACCCTTCCCTGCGCGGCTGCACGCTCCCTTCCCCTGGGCCCTTGGTCCTCGGAAGCCAGTTTTGCTGAATGCCCAGACCTGAAGTAAATGGCTCCCTTTCCTTCTGATCCCCCCACCCCACCCCTGCAGAGCGCAAAGGGTTTTCCTTTTTCTTCAAAGTCCAGTACTTTTGCAGAATATTTCTTGGTGTTGGTCACACTTTGAGACTTGCAGTTTCAATATTCTATGTTTGATCTTTGCTTCTCTTCAGTTATCGGTCACTTTCTCTCTCAATCTTTTCATGTTTTTCTTACCTTTTGATTTATAAAATCTTCCTCTTCTTCGATTTTCAGTTCTCTTGAGGCATTGTTGTTTATTCAGCCTTGCTTTCCTTCTCATTTAGTCTTAATTTCTGAAATGAACTTTTCCTTCATTTCTAATTCTTTCTTGGGTTGCCACCTCATTTTTAAGTCTTTCTAATTTTGATTTATGCTTTTATTTCGTGCCTTATATTATTTCCTTAATGTCTTTTAGCTCATTAAAAATAGGTTAGAGTTTTAAAATGTTTGCAGGCACATCTTTCTGGCTTGTTTTCATTTTTCAATGTCTGTTATTCCGCTCCTTATTCTCATTCTCTTATAACAGTTTTGTATGGATTTGACCCTGATCCTTTTCTGATGCACATTTGTATGTAACAGTGTTTTCCTAAGCACATCATAGTGTTTGTAACTGGCAGTGCTAATATATGGGTATGAGTGGTTGGAAGGGAAAGTCGAGATTGAGAGTGGATTATTAAGGGGTTGGTCTGGTTTTTTTTTTTTACTATTATTATTGGAATAATGGAAATGCTCTAATAATGACTGAAGTGATGAGTGCACAACTATGTGATTGCACCAGATGCCACTGATTGTACACTTTGGATGGAGTGTATGCTTTATGAATAAGTATCAATAAAACCAATTTGAAAAAAATATTTTCATAAAGTTTTGGAATAAGGTGAGCTTCAAGAAAGCTTTCCTAACTTCCCAGAGCCCTGCTTCTGTTGCTTGGGGCAGTGTTCAGATAACTCACGCAAAGCTTGCTGGCTGTCACCCTCCTCAGCTTTGGCCTGGACCTGCTCTTTCCTTCCTGTCTCTTGTTTCTCTCCTGCTTCATTTTTATTTTTATTTTTTTTTCATTTCTGGGGACTTAGGTATTAAAAAGGTCCTTGGCTGCCCACTGCCTTGGGCTTTGAATAACAATTCTAATGGTAAGATTTCTTAACTCACAGTCAAGATTTTTTTGGCAGACAGTTTTGCTAGTCATTTATTATTAGCACAATTTTAAGTTTACAGAAAAATCATGCAGAAAGTAGAGTTCCCTATGCCCCCCTCACACACAGTTTTCACTATTATTAACATTTTGCATTAGTTTGGTACTTTTGTTACAACTGATGAAACAATATTATAATAATCACGCTATTAGCTTTAGCCCACTATTTACATTAGGGTTCACTCTTTGTGTTGAACAGGTCTATGTTACTTTATTTTTAAAATGGTAACTTATAGACAACCTAAAATTTCCCTTTTGATCCCTTTTTAAAAATCTACTTCAGTGGTGTTAATTACATTCAGAGTTGTGCCTCCATCACCATCATCCACTGTCAAAACTTTTCCATCTCCCCAGACAGAAACTCTATACCACTTAAACTTTATCCCTCTATCCTCCCTCCCACACAGTCCCTGGTAACAGGCATTCTAGGTTCCGACTTTATGAATTTACATATTCTGCTTATTACATATAAGTGAGGTCATATAGTATTTGTCCTTTTGTGCCTGGCTTATTTCATTCAACATGATCTTCTCAAGGTTCACCCATGCTGTAGCAGGTGTCAGAACTTCATTCCTTTTTATGGCTGAATAATACTCCATTGTATGTGTATACCACGTTTTGTGTATCAATTCATCTCTTGTTGGGCACTTGGGCTGCTTCCACCTTTGGGTGGACATTGGTGTGCAAATATCAGTTCGAGTCCCTGCTTTCAATTCTTTGGGACATATACCTAGAAATGGAACTGCCAGGTCACATGGTAACTCTATACCTAACTTTCTGAGGAATAAACAAACTATATTCCACAGCAGCTGCACTGCTTTACCTTCCTACCACCAAGGAACTCGTGTTCCTATTTCCCCACGTCCTCACCAACACTTGTTATTTTCTGACTTTGTTGGTTTTTTGTTGTTGTTTTTGGATAGTGGCCTAATTAGTGGGTGTGAGATGGCATTTTGTGCTTTTGATTTGCATTTTCCCTGATGGCTAATGACATTGAATATCTTTTTGTATATTTATTGGCCATTTATATATCTTCTTTGGAGAAATGTCTATTCAAGTCTTTTGCCCACTTTTTAATTGGGTTGTTTGTCTTTTTGGTGTTAAGTTATAGGAGTTCTTTATATATTCTGGATATTCCTTATCAGAAATATGGTTTCCAAATATTTCCTCTCATTCTTCTCTTTTCACTTTCTTGATAAAGTCCTTTGATGCATGTAAGTTTTAAATTCTGATGAAGTCTCATTTATCTTTTCTTCCTTCTGTTGCCTGTGCTTTTGGTATAAAGTCTAAGAAAGCACTGCCTAACACGAGGTCCTGAGGATGCTTCCCTCGGTTTTCTTCTAGGAGATTTATAGTTGTAGTTCTTATATTTAGGTCTTTGATCCACTCTGAGTTAATTTTTGTATATGGTGCAGGGGACCAGCCCTTCATCCTTTTGCACACAGACATCCATTTGTCCCAGCACCATTTGTTGAAGAGTCTGTTCTTTCCTCCACTGAGTGGACTTATCACCCTTGTCAAAGATCGACTGGCCAAGGTGTGAGGGTTTATTTCTGAATGCTCAATTTGATGCCATTGGTCTCTATGTCTGTCCTTGTACCAGTCCACACATTTTGATTACTGTAGCTTTGTAGTAAGTTTTGTTTGTGTTTTTTGAGGTACCAGGGTCAGGGATTGAACCTGGGACCTGGTATGTGGGAAGCTGGCACTCAACCAGAGTCACATCAGCTCTTCTGAGTTTTTTTTTTTTTTTTTTTTTTTTTTTCATTTGTTTGCTTGTTGTTTGTGGGTTTTGTTTGTTTGATTTTTAGGAGGCACTGGGAACCGAACCCAGGACCGCCCATACAGGAGGCAGACATTCAACAGCTTGAGCCACATCTGCTCCCTTTGTAGTTAGTTTTAAAATCAGGAAGTGTGAGTCTCCAACTTTGTTCTTCCTTTTCAAGATGGTTTTGGCTATTTGTGGCCACTTAATCTTCCACGTGAATTTGATGGTTGGCTTTTCCATTTCTCTGAAGAAGTCGCTTGAAATTTTGATTGGAATTGTATTGAATCTATGTATCGCTTTGGGTAGAATTGACATCCTAACAATATTGATTTTCCAATCCATGAACACAGAATGTCCTTCCATTTATTTAGGTCTTCTTTAATTTCTTTCAGCAATGTTTTGTAGTTTTCTCTGTACAAGCATCCTTGGTTAAATTTATTCCTAGATATTTGATTCTTTTACTTGCTATTGTAAATGGAATTTTTTTTCTTGATTGTTCTTTGATAACGTATAGAAACACCACTGATTTTTGTGGATTAACTTATGTTTCACTACTTTGCCGAATTTATTAGCTCCAGTAGCTTTGTTGTGGATCTTTCGGGATTTTCTATGTATAGGATCACGTCACCTGCAATTAGGGAGAGTTTTACTTCTTCCTTTCCGATTTGAATGCCTTTTATTTCTTTTTCTTGCCTAATTTCTCTGGGTAGTGCTTCCAGCATAATGTTGAATAACAATGGTAATAGTGGGCATCAAGGGCACCCTTGTCTTAGGGGGGACGCTTTCACCATTATGATGTTAGTTGTGGGTTTTCATATATATGCCCTCTATCATGGCCAAGGTATTTTCTGCTATTCCTAGTTTTCTGAGTGCTTTCTTTTATCAGGAAGGGGTGCTGAATTTTGTCGTGTCTTTTCTGCATCAATTGAGGTGATCATGTGATTTCTTCCTTTTGTTCTATTAATGTGGTGTATGACAAGTGTTTTCTTTAAAATATTGAACTACCCTTGTATACCTGGATAAATCATGGTGTATAATTCTTTTAATTTGCTGTTGGATTCGGTTTGCTAGGATTTTGTTGTGGATTTTTGTATTTATAGTCATGCGGGGTATTGGTCTGTAATTTTCTTTTCTTGTGGTATCTTCATCTGATATTAGGGTGACACTGGCCTCATAGAATGCGTTATGAAGTGTTCCCTCCTCTTCAGTTTTTTTAAAGAGCTTGAGCAGGATTGGCATTCTTCTTGGAATGTTTGGTAAAAGTCACCTGTGACGCCATCTGGTTCTGGGTTTTTCTTTGTTGGGAGGTTTTTTTTAATTACTGATCCAATCTCTTTACTTGTTCTTGGTCTATTGAGATCTTCTATTTCTTCTTGAGTCAGTGTAGGTAGTTTGTGTGCTTCTAGGAATTTGTCCATTTCATCCAGGTTCTGTAGTCTGTTGGCATACAATTGTCCACAGTGTTTCCTTGTAATAATTTTTATTTCTGTGGGGCTGGTAGTAACATCCCCCTTTCATTCCTGATTTCAGGACTGACTCACTTCAGCCATTTTGTCCTGTTTCTTATATGTCTTCTATCTTGGTTTTAGTTATCTGTGTCTCTTTCTTTCATCAGACTAAAGGTTTGTGGATTTTTATTATCTTTTCAAGAACATTTGGTTTTGTTGATTCTCTCTTTTACTCTCTATTTCATTTATCTCTGCTCTAATATTCATTTCTTTCCTTTTGCTCACTTTGGGTTTAGTTTTCTCTTCTTTTTCTGGTTCCTCCAAGGGTGTGTTTAGGTCTGTGATTTGAGCTTTCTTCTTTTTTAATGTAAGCATTTAGAGCTATAAATTCCCCTCCAAGCACCTCTTTCACGGCATCCCATGTTTTGATGTTTTGTTTTGTTTTGTTTTTAAAGATTTTTTATTTACTTATTCATTTATCCCCCCCTTGCTGCTTGTGCTCGCTGGGTCAGCTAACCACGCCGTGCGGGCGGGCTTGCCTTCACCAGGAGGCCCCAGGAACCGAACCCGGGGCCTCCCATATGGTAAACGGGAGCCCCACTGATTGAGCCACAGCTGCTTCCCTGATATATTGTTTTTATTTTAATTTCTCATTAGATTTCTTGATTTCCCTTGTGATTTCTCGTTGCCCCATTGATTAAGAGTGTGCTGTTTAACTTCCATAATTTGTGGTTGTGCCAGTTCTCCCTTTGTTATTGATTTTTAGTTTCATTCCTTTGTGGGCAGAGAAGATGCTTTGTGTAATTTCAATCTTTTTAAACTTATTGAGACTTGTTTATGACCTCATATGTCATTTATCCTGGAGAACGATTATGTTCACTTGAGAGTAATGTGTATTCTGCTGTTTTGAGGTGTGGTGTTCTGTACATGCCTGTTAGGTCTAGTTCATTTATACTATTATTCAAGTTCTCTGTTTCCTTATTAGTCTTCTGTCAAGATGGTCTATCAACTGATGAACATGGTATATTGAAGTCTCCAACTATTATTGTAGAGGTGTCTATTTCTCCCTTCCATTTTGTTAATGTTTGCTTTGTGTTTTGGAAACAATGTGGTTAGGTGCATAAATGTTTATGATTATTTCTTCTTCGTGGACTGACCCTTTTTATTAATAAATAGCATCTTTCTTTGTCTCTTGTAAGTTATATTTTGTCCAATACTAGTATACCTACCCCAACTCTCTGCTGGTTACAATTGGCATGGATTTTTTCTATCTTTGCACTTTCAACCTGTGTCTTTGGGTCTAAGGTGTGTCTCTCATAAACAACATATAGTTGGATCGTGCTTTTTTATCGATTCTGCCAATCTGCATCTTTTGATGGGGGAGTTTAATCCATTTACATTCAATGTAATTACTGATAAGGCAGGACTTACTTCAGCCATTTTGTCCTTTGTTTCTTATGCATCTTATATCTTTTTTGTGCCTCCTTTCCTTTATTAAAGCAGCATTCTTTTGTGTATAGTTGATCTTTCGTGCTGTAAATGATTGGGCCCTTTCTCATTTCCTTTTCTGTATAAGTTTAAAATACTTTCTTTATGGTTACCTTGGGGTTTGTATTAAACCACCTAAGTCTTTAACCTACTAGTTTGAAAATATACCAACTTAACTTCAACAGTCGACACAGTCTCTGTTCTTATACCCCTTTATGTTATTCTTGTCAAGCATTGCCTCTTTGTATTTTGCATGACCATAACATGGAAATATGATTACTTCTTATTCAATTGTACCCTGCTTAATTTTTATTCCACCCCAAGCAGGTTTTCCTCAGTGGGGGTTCCTTTCATACAAGGGAGCCTGGGCAGGGCCATTTGGGAGTTCCCAGGGGCTTCCCAGGGGCTTCCCAGGGGCCAGAGCCCTTCTGACCTCTCCACATTGGATCCTCTGTACTCACTCACTATGGCGATGGGCAATATCCCTGCCTGTTTTCCCTACTGTTCTCAGATTAGCTGTGATGCTTCCCAGTAAGTCCCCATTGGTTCCTATCGGATGTATCAGAAATCCCACTGGGTGAGCTGTGCCTTCTCCCTCAAAAACACTGACAACACGTGGGTCTTTTGACTATCGTGGTTTGTCTACAGGCACTTCTATTTTGGGGTTTGGGGGATACATTATTCCCTAGTTTTGGTGTAAATGATGCCCATGGGTTTTTTTGGTTTTGCAATTGAGTTGCTCTTCTTTATGTGGGGATTTAAAGAGATTGAATCCTCAGTCCACTACCATCCTCCCAGAAACCCCTGCTTTCCAAAGCCCTAACTTCTCAAACAAAACCAATGCATTTATTTCATGGCAACATTTTAATGAGAATGCCTCTGCCAAAACTCAAGAAACTGAAAGGCATCTATGGTTTAGACTTTGTCAATGTTTTATAGTAACTAGATAGTAAAGGAGACATGGTAC
Organism: Tolypeutes matacus; assembly: GCA_026826555.1. NCBI lineage: Eukaryota > Metazoa > Chordata > Mammalia > Cingulata > Chlamyphoridae > Tolypeutes > Tolypeutes matacus. The sequence continues at coordinate 17,372,267 of JAKSZT010054478.1, read as the reverse complement.
ATTTAAGGAGAAGTATATTAAAGACTCGGTGGATTAATACAAAAACCCGATGACCCTTGTTAGGACAGTCCACTTCACCTTGACACTTCCTGTAGGCAGGAAAGAGACAGACGGCAGCTGACAGGTGCTCACTACCCCCACCTATGCATCACACTGCCCCAGACTTCCACCGTGGGATTCTGACTCAAATTAAACCAAAGGCCTGGCACCAAGAGGTCTGACTTGACAACAGGTACACAGACAGTGCAGCGGAAAAGGAATCCATACAAAAAGCCATCTTCCTTCAGTAACAGGCTGGCAAAGTGGCCAATTAAATAATGTAGGCGCCAGCTGAGGTTAGGCATGAAGCCTGCTTACCTCGCATGCTTGTAGATGAAGTCAATGCCCAGCGCGAATCACAGGCAGGCAGGGAACATTCCTGCCAGATTGCCTCGGCAGGGTCTCGCCAAGGACAGACCTCGACTAGGAAGGCTCCTGATGGGGGTAGGAACTGGCTTCCTTGCCCTGGCGAGGTGGCGACTGGTGTCCTGCTGGCTTACGCCTGCACTTCACTGAGACAGCTGACCACTCTGCCCTCCTGAGCTGCGTTCCCCTGCAGACACCATCCAATGGGCAGGGGAGCCGGAGATAAGGTAACCTAGGTTTCTGAGGGTCTACAGCCTGACCGTTTTATTTTCTCTGAGGCCACTGGATTCGAGAGATTCACATTATAACTAAAGAAACACCACATCAGCTATCACATTCTAATGTTCATAGTTTAGGAGGAAAAATGGCACGTCACAAGCACTAGGTCTGTCCTACGTAACAGCAAACATACACCTGTGATTCTGTTTGCAGGACAGCTCCACTTGCCTGTAAAAATCCAGTCCTGTATCAGCTAAGCATTTTTCTAGAACTTCTAGAATGTATGATAACTGGTACTCTAGCTCCAGAATCTCTCTTCTTTCTTCTTTCTCCAAAGGCCTCCCCTAGAATTTCAGTCTTCAAGGGAAATTGAAGTTTCACAATAAAAAAGAGACACTCTTTACTTTAAACAGTTCACATTTATTATTGATAACAATAAAAAAATCTTTTAAAGACTATCAGTATTGTATTACCAAGAATGAGGTAATATGTTTACAAAACATTTACAGAATTTGATATGCAAATAATGGATTTAGGAAGGAAAGTGAATTAGGACACCAGTAACAGAAGGGGAAAAGCAAAAGATCATTAGTGCTGAAAGGAAGGGGAAATAAGAGCAGCATTTAAAAAGAGTGGCAGGGTACTAAAAGTAAAGAGACATAATGCAAACTGCAAAATCAAACTATATATGCCCCATACTTTCCTTACAAGGAGAATTAGGTGTTGTTTTACTTATGAGTAAATCCTGTAGGCGTTTGTGCAGTAATGTGCTTTGAACTCTTAAAGATGCATTAAACTCTCTGGGGATAAAACAGTGCCACTTCTGAATCAATTAAAAAAAAATAGATCTTCAGACTGGGGGTAGGGGGACTGGCTGCAATTCAAATAGTTCTACAAACATCTCTGGGCAGATGTGGGTTGTTGAGTGAAGCGTTTTCTTTGCAGCTGTCAGCAAAGTCGCCATCTGAGACACAGAGAAAGAGAGAAAGAAAGAAAAGAAGGGACCATCTTCAGGTCCTTATAATTTGGAAACAAGAAGCACTGACTGGAAGCAGCACAAATGCATTAAATAACCCTATCGTGCTTTCTGGAAACAGGGCTTCAGGTGCCAAAGAAGAGCTCATCCTTCCAAAGGAAATTCAGAGCTGTGGCCCAGGAAGGCAGGTGATCCGGCAGAAGCTCAGGGCAGCTCAGCACGCAGGCAGGCCGTCCAGGGCACGGTGGCCTGTGCCGAGGGGCTGGATTCCCAGTCGCCTGCTCAGTTTCTCCCCAGCCCTCCAACACCCCCGCGTGGGATGCACACACCTCCTCCACACAGCTCTCCTTCACACGGCCCCTGACAAGTAACCGAGGGTGGCTTTCCTACCACATGGCCTAGGCTGTGTGTCCATCACACGCCCGGTGAGGGCCGTCTGGGGCCTGGCACACACCGGTCAGAGCACAGCCCCTGCCACACACAGCACACGTCGCACGTCTCCGTCATGGAGACAAGTCCTGCGCAACTCCAAGGCAGATCTGCAAATGACCCGCTTTTCCCACAATAAGCTGAAATGAGGGCCCATGGAAGACAAAGTGGGCTTTGTAACTCGGAATCAAAACAAAAAATGTAAAAATGGAAAAGGCAGAAGAATCTCCTACTCTGATTTGCTTCTATGAAGAACCCTGTTGCTTGAACTAAATTTCTGTGTGTCCCACTCTCCCCCATAATCCACTGCCACACAGACACACACACACACACACACACACACAATGTGCGCCTCCAATCCACGCTGAGGATGCTGGTTGGCTACAACGCACAGTGAGACAGCTTTACACTGGCAACTGTGGCTAACTCTGTTTTCCAAATGCTCTTCTACTTTGAAATGGGCTCTGATCACTTGATGCTACAATGAGCAGAGGGAGGCAGAGCCACAGGAGCTCAGAACAGACGTGCTGCCGGCAGCAAGAACAATGCACCAGTGGAAAAAGGGAAAGAGTCCCCTCCTCCCAAGTTCAGGTATGGAAAAAACCCTGTTCTGCAAAGTGTCACAAAGATTTTAAAGGTAGAAAGAGAAAGTCATGTTTGCTGATGTTCCGGGGAGTCTCCTGAGGTCCTCCCGGACCCCCTAGCACCCACTTTAGAACAGTGGAGGGGTCTGGGCACCCGAAGCAGGGCTAGGTGCTCCAGAGGCTGCTTCTGAATCTTCAGATTGAGAGACTGAAACAGCGGCTGATCAGAGGAAAGGATCCTAGAGGGCTGCCACTCGGCCAGCGGAACGTCCCGAGTAACAGTAGGGAGAGCATGAGGCTGCCACGCGTGTGGGCAACAGGCTGGCAGGGCTCTGCTGTACTTAGAAAGGGGGAAGGACTCAGCTGGCAGCTGCCAGGAGGATCCGGTCACTAACATACAGTGAAACGATGGGTGCAGTTTGTTAAAAAATTTTTTTGCATCAATATTTGAGACAAAGTCAACCTCTTAACTGATATATAAACTACTTTTCTTTCAAGAGAGCCCTTGTGCTCTGGTTTGATTTTGTGCACACTGTGTACAACATCTATGGCTATTGAGTTAGTTTGGGTTAGAGTTAAAACTACCTGTTGAGATGGTTTCAGGATCAAAATGACTACATTTACCACTTGCAGAGCTATTTTGCTACCTAGAGGGCGAGAGGAGTCTGCATGAGTGTCACCGCTGGGCGGGGCGGAGCGCGCTGGCTGTCCTGAGGCGGCGCGGCCATCCCCTCGGCGCACTGGACACAGGCGTCGCTGCACTACCTGGAAATCATGGAGCTGGAGTGTGACTGGCTGGAGGAGGTGGTGGCGGCGCTCAGCTGGGAGAACCCACTGTGGCTGGACTCCAGGCTGGTCATGGAGCCTCTGAAGACGGCGGAAGAAGAGGGTAAGTGGGCACGCCATGCTCTTGGGAAGCAGCAGCTCCCCGCTCGAGCCCGCCCCCCTCGCCACGCCGCCTGCTCAATTCACTCCTCCCCAGACTCCCTTGGCACCCACAAAGGTAGGCCTGAAGCTGCAGCTTCCCTTGGCCTTCACACACAGTTCACGTTGGAACCAGGCACGCTCTGTGTCTTGACTCGCCCACTCCACACAGGCAGAGCCACCAAGCAAATCAACCTAAGACCCCGGGAAGCGCTGATCCCACACAGGGCGTGGGCTGCGCACCTTCCCCCAAGCATGCCGACCCCCTGCGAGACTGTCGCGGTGGTGAGGGCAGACGCACCTGAAGTCCTCGGACCCGATCACTTCTGTGTAGTACATCACTTTACACTTGTGAGAAGACACCTGCAGTGAAGCCAGGACGTCGTCCACCCGGGGCAGGTTGGTGGCAGCACACGCTGGCATGCTGTGGAACTTCCATTGCAGGATGTAGAAGCCTGGCCACCGTGTCACGTGCGAGCCCTAGGAACAAGGAAGCCGTGTCGGCCAAGGAGGACTTGCCTCCCAAGTCCTTGTCCTTTCTGGGTCTGACAAATGCCAAGGGCATCATCTCCAGGTGTCACTAGTAGTTAGCAGTAATTACATGATGAGTGCAATGGGATTAAAGACCTACTATTTTGGTTCGATCTCAGAAATCAGTTCAACAATCTCCTGCATCTACCGAGTGCCAATTCACAGCCCTCTGCCAGAAGCAGGGAAGGCCCGGGGGAGGGAGGGTCCGTGCCTGCCCTCAAGTACTGGGCGTCCTGCGTGAGTGGGGATAACGCCCTGCAAAGGCCAGTGCTGGGTGCAAAGGAACGGCTCAGGAGGAGCTCTTCAACCAGCCTTGGGGCGGGTCCACAAAAGTTCTCTGAACCAGGCAGTGTTCTCTGTGACACACTTCCAATGACCTTACTGGAGTATTCTAGGTTAAAAATCACGGCATTCTGTAAAAACTATTTCCATTAATTTGGAATTAAAGGCTGTGGTATTTTTAAAAACAGAATAAAATGCTTCAACTCTCCTTTACTCTGCTTCTTAGACCGAACCACTGATAAGCGTGTCCCTGAAAACTAATGGCAGCAGAATCAAGCATCTGCTGCGAGGGCTAGTGCACCCGGGGTGCATCCAGCCTGAGCAAAGGCCCGAAGAAAAACTGGCCAGCATTTAAAACATGAACGGATAGCATTTTAAAATAAATCAGAATCTTTACTAATGGTAGTTAACAGTTCCCTAAGTACTTGCTTCTCTCACTTCTATTTAGGGTGATTTTCTGTGAAGGAGACAAACACACACAGTCAAATCATTCCTCAGGGTAAGTCTGGGCTGCCAGCGGCCTATGTGCACATGATGCTTTTTCCTTCCTCTCTTACGTTGCTTTTGTGAAAACACTTCTAGAGAGAATGAAAGCACTTTCGATGGAAGACAAGGATCTGGCCAGAACCGTGGCTTTTGTTTGAGTTCTTTTTCTTCTACAACTCCCTTGGCTTCCTGAATCATTCTGACAGCTGAGAAGAAGCACAACTAAAACCGGACCCAACTAACCGCTCTGCCACAGACAAACTGCACCTTGAGAAGCTGCACACAATGAGGGTAAAGCAAGACTGACTGTTCGAGACATAATGCCCGAGCTGCAGAGAACTGCAGGAGTGGCTTTTACCTGCACGCTTTCTCCTTCCTTGCAAATGAGCGGCGACTCCACCATGCTGTAGTCCCTGCCCAGCTGCCAAGCTTTGTCAATCAGCTGCGTGTTATTCCCTCCCGGAGAAGTGATGCTGTGGGCTCCCAGGGACTCCTTCTTGGGAGGCTGCGGCGCCCTCTTGGAGTGATAGATGTTGAAGACAATGTCCCCTTTGCACACGTCAAAATCCCAAGTGATCACGGAAGAGGCTTCCACAATCTGAATGAGAATCTGGAAAAAGAGGTTTCAACAACAAACCAAGACTCATAAGAACGAAGCCCCATGCCACAGCTAGGACAGCGGCAAACGTCCAGTCGGCTTTCCAACCCGGACGTGTGTGTGTCGGGGGCAGGGGTGGTGGCTATTTCTCAGTGCTCTCTGCACCCAGATTCCTAGCTGAACAACCGAGGCTCCCCACTCACTGTTTTCATTCTATCAACCAACAGCTCCTGCTCATGTCACATGCCATGTCCTGTGCTCCCCATCACCTCCTGCACACGAGCTCCCCCACCACCTGGCCCATGACACTCTGAAATACGTGGTCTTGGGTATAAAAATGTCTGCATGGTGTAAGACTGTACGTAAGCAGTTAGGTGGGTTACTATAGACTGGAGAGCCCAGGGAAGGCCCCTGGGAAGGTAGAAGCTAAACAGCACAGAGAAGGAGGCAAAGAATATTTTCCAAGCAAGGAGAGGGACACATGCGAAGGCAGCGAGCACAGCAAGCCGGCCTGCCCACAGCTTCTGAGAAGGGAGTGGGGATCAGAGGCGAGAGAGGAAAAGGAGGGCCACATGGCATGGGGGCCGAGTGGCAACCTAAAAACCGCACTCCACACTGCTATGAAGAATAAAGCAGTACAGTACACTGCTATAAAGCTTCCTAGCAGAGCATGATCAAGTTATACTTGCAAAAGATTACTGTCGGAGGGATGTGAGAATTCAAACCAGCTGGAAAAAGTTATGTATTCACTAAAAAATGGAAGCCTAACCAGAAGCAGAAGCTGGGGGCATGTGTGCCTACTCCCCCTTTCCTCTCCACTGCCTGCTAAGTCCTCTGCACGATGCCTGCTGTGCTCTTTGGGACCTTCCATTCTCAAGCCAGGCTCTTTTTCAAGTAGACTGAAAGGCTGTCTCATTACACCCCTGACACTTAGCACCACCAAGATTCCACTTTGGAATCCCCTTAAATAGCAGATCCAAGAGGATAACAGCGGTGTCCGAGCACCGTGACACAGCTGTGGCTCCCCGGGGCAGCTTATACAGAGACCATGGCTACCACACTGGCCTGCCAGGCACCACCTCCTCCTACTTTCCCCAGGTACGTGGAGCTCAGTCTTCGTCTGAGGCACACTACCACCCTTACGGTGCATGTGACTTAGCCCCCAGGTGGGACTGAAGTTCTTTACCATTTCGGTGTATGAGACTTGGCTAAACCTTCCTACAAATGCCTTGTGACTCACGTGAAACCTACCAAGCCACTAAATTTCTTAATGTGGATAAGATCAACGGTTGCCCAATGAAAGGCAAAGACTCTGCCTCCACAAGCCTGCCCCAAGGTAACAAGCAACAGTCACAGCACATAGCCGCTGCTTTGAAAGGCAAGAAATTCATACAAACCATCCTCAAGGCGCAGCAATGAAAATGTCTTTGCTTGGTCAAACCACAGCACAGTATTCCCTTTATCTACTAGCCCTACAAGTATGGGGCCAGCAGTCCTAGGAGACCCAGCAGCAGTTGTGAGTGGCAGGTGGCCACGTTTTCACAACTACCGAGTGAGTGGCCACTCTGAGCCACAAGTCCTGCCCTAGGAGTAGGCGAGAGCCAAGGGGTGATCCCACTGGGAGACCCTCATGCCAGAGGCCATGGTGGTGCACACAGACATACAGGAGCACTCGTGCCTCAGCACCACATTGTGACAGCAAGAAGGGAAAACAGAGATGGGCTGCCCTCTCCTTACTTCAGAAGTAACCACGGGAAGCGGCTGTGGCTCAATCAGTAGGGCTCCCGTTTACCATATGGGAGGCCCCGGGTTCGGTTCCCGGGGCCTCCTGGTGAGGGCAGGCCCGCCCGCACGGCGTGGTTGGCTGACCCAGCGAGCACAAGCAGCAAGGGGGGGATAAATGAATAAATAAATAAAATCTTTAAAAAAAAAAAAAAAAAAGAAGTAACCAAAACCAAGGCAAGGAAAAATAGAAAATACAACCAGTTCTATAAAATCCTTAAATGAACTAAATTCAGGAGTTAATCTCCCCCAAGACAAGACTGGCCGTTCCTGCTCCTGTGCACGGAGGGCGAGGGCCAGCCCCCCTCAAGGCCCTCTGGTAAAGTCCGTCTGTCTCCTATTCTGAGAGAACTGCCTTCAACGTGGACATTTACCAACATGATCAAGTGTAAAAGAAAAAAGTCAGAAAACGTTGATTCTTCTAAACTAAATCCTCCGAGTAAGAGCCCCTGGAGGCTGGTTTCTCTGCTGACAAGGGAGCGAGTGTGGATGCCCGGGCAGCACCTCAGGCTGGAGGGGTACCTCATGTGGTGCTCCTTTGAAAACACTTGCAGACTGGTAGATGGTTTCGGTCCAGAGCTTTAGGTCTTCGTTTTCTAGCTCCTCTGCAGTCCTGTACAGAGATTTGGGAACCAGTCCACCCTCTGGCACGTCACACTGCAAATGTAAGCACACCCGTGAAAGCTGTGCAAACACAAACTAACCCTCAGAGAAGCAAACATGCTGGCAAGCGCCACATCCTGATATGCTCAACTCCTTGGAGCTGGTTAGAAAATGGAAAACATTGGCAAAGTCGCAAAATATTCTGTACTAGTTAGCAAAACATTCTTTAAAAGCCACTTAAATGCATGTGTTTTGCTTTGAATAAATGAGAACTTGAAGCTGATTTACTGCAGAATTCACACTAGTATTCATGAGGTACTGGACTCAATTACTAAAGCTGGTTTATGTAAGAACTAGAAGTATTTATACTGCCCCGTAAAGGGGAAAAAAAAGTCAAGAAAAGAGTTTTATTCTCAATAGCCGCAGGCATTATTTTTCATTATGTGCAATTATAGTCAAGATACATCATCAATGAAGAAAGCCTTGTGTCTGACCCAAGCCAAACGGCAGCCCAGAACACCATCCAGTGTGGAATAAAGGAGAACTTCTTTTGGATTTGCCTGAGACTGGCTACACTGAATTAGAATTTGTACATGTCATAATAATCCTAATTGACCTTGATACAATGACATAATCCACAAGTTCATAAAATTCAAGTACCCTCTCCATAGTCAGCCTGCGGAGGCAACCACTCAGGGAATGAACACAGCATTCTCCAACTCAGTGTGCGAGAATGGAAAAACGCCACAGCAGTGACCTTATGTTAGGAAAATACCCGACCGAGAAGGGCTTAAAACCCTCAGGCTGCATCACCTCTTCAACACCAGCCAGAAGAGTACACCAGAGGGGTGCAAAGGAGACAACTCAGCAGGAGCTCTCAACGTCCTGAATACAGCCTCACGGCGGTCGGTGTGTGACCAACGCAGGCGCGATTTACTGGGAGCCAAGACTCCTGCTCCAGCTCGTCCTTCCAGTCACAATTAGAGGGAACAATGACACGGTACCTTTATCATATATAATGAAAGTAGTTTATAGGTTTCTACAAATCTAACCTCACGGTTTTACCTCATGGGCAGTTGATAAGCTAATGGTCCTATAATTTAGCTTCTTGCCAAAGTACTGCTTTTATGCCTGCAATTTTCTTAAAGCAGGCCTGATGAACGGAGAGCTGAACTCAAGTGCTTTTTAAATTCCTCTAACCATTTGGGAAGAGTTCCCTGAAAGTGCAATTCATTAGCTAAAATACATGAGCTAAGTCCAGTGTGTACACATCACAAAAGGATAACCTTCTTAACTACTAAGGATGACTAGAGATCCTTTCCCTAATAAAAACCAGATACTAGACCACAGAAAAGCCCCAATTCCGGCTGGCTTCAGCTGCTACTGTATGCCATGGACCAAGTCAGACCTCGACAGGCTTGTTTCCTTAACCATCGGATCAGGGACCTCCTCCCCTCCCCGGGGTTAAAAGGTCCAGGTTGTATCTTCTTGGAGTCCCTCATAGTGGGACAGGTATCAAAGCAGAGGTGTATGCCTGATTATGCGGCAACTCAGTATATAAAACACCCAAATCACACACGAGAATCAGATCCCTTAATTTTTCCACTTTAAAAATATTATCCTTATACTGTCAAGGAGGCGATCTCTCTAAGAATAAATACAGCTCCTCCAGAACAGTTAAAAGATCTGACACACAAAACAAATGATTATATTAGATTCTGTAACAAATTCTCATTAGTATTTAACAATGAAGACGTTAAACAATTACCTAAACTGGTTCTATTTAGTTTAGCCCTGGAATAGAGGGATGACAGCCAAAAAACAAGAGCAACCTAAAACAAATACTCCAAACCAAAAGTCCTGGAAATTATTCGTGCAAACCAGCCCACTCATGGCTCTCTCCTTTTAAGTAGCCGAATGTGCAGCAGTTCGCGTCAGTACATACCATGCACTCTCCGCTCAGGAAATCTGGAATGATCTCTTTATCAATGTAATCCAGCAGACCTCCAGGACCCTGATAATCATTTCCTGCATAAATAAGGAATTTCCTTCTGGTGTTGTCATCAATGAATGGACTAACCTGTAAGTCATGGGAAAAGACCATTTGGTCATATGTACTTTGCTGTCTGATTTTCAAAGATTAAAATTACTATGTGATACTGGAAGTGGGGAGGGGGAGGAAAGGCAATTCGAGTTTAATATACTTTTTCTGTAAAGTCCCATTTGCCTGGCATGGGGATACTTGGAAAATTTTCCTTTGTTTCCCTTAAAAAAATTAGAAAAATGCTATATCCTTCCATGCTTATTTGGGTTTTTCCTCCTGCAGAATGCCATCAGAACCCACCAGCGTCCAGAGGACGGGAAAGACCCTGGGGGCCCTCAGGATGAGCAGGCGGCCCAGGGTTTCGGGATAGTTGGCTTCCACCACCTCGATGATCCGAAGCAGGGCTTTGACCCCAGGTCTCCACAGGTGGCGCATGTTCAGTCCTTCCAGATCCACCAGGCAGGTCCACGAGCTGCGGGTGTTATGGACATGGGCATCAGTCGATAGACTGGCACGAGGAGCATTTTTTTCTTTTTGGTATTATAAAACAGTCATTTACATCCAGTTCCAAAATATACCAGTTTTTTAAAACTACAGTTTTATGAACTACATTTTTATTTCAAATGTTACTCGTATAAAGCATAGAGGATCCATGTGGCAGCACCAACTGCTGCAATAGCAAAGCAGCCAACAGCTGATGGACAGCGAATAAAAACCTCAGCTGTGCCCAGTGGTCCAGCAAGTGAGGCGACAATGTGCTGTCCTTTACATGCTCAGTCACCCGAGCTGCAACTCTGTCAACAGGGCACGCAGCTGGTATTTTAACATGCAGTGCAGCTGTACCGCAATAAGCCATTCTTCAACAAGTATTTGAATCAAGCACTGTCTTAGGAGCTGAAGGGATGGCAGTGAACAGAAATCCCTCCACATGCCTGCACACACAGAGTTACATTCCGGTGAGCCATCTGTACCCTTTTCAAATGTCAACCTGTGAGTTACTGCACATTTTTAAGACAGTTCACCATAATTACAAGTATGGTTTAGGAACACAGAATCTTTTTTTTTCTTGCAAGAATGCATTAACCATGATGCAAATCTGCAACCCTGGGCTCAGAGGATCCTGCAGACTACCCAGATAAGTTATCCCACTTATCTGCCAGCAATGCCTAATGCCAGCAATGCCTAATGCAGAAAGAAATACTAAAACCCAGCAACTGCCCCTCACAATTGACCATATTATGTTTTTACCTATTTTCTACCATTTAGAACACTTATGGAAAACAGCAGACCATGAGATTTTGGTTCTAAAAAATTAACTAGAAACATTTAGCTCACATACTTAATAAGCTGGAAGTAAAAACAAAACGCCACATCTACCTGATAGGCCGACCAAAGACTTTTGTGTTTTCTTCACATCGCCTTAAACCTTCTTCGTTAATGGAGAGAACCTGCACACAAAAGGGCCGTAACAATTTACCATGCTTTGTCTAGATGGGCAGAAACAGGGGCATCAAGCTGTGACAGACACTGATGTTAGCACAGGCTCATTACAGCCAGGCAAGCGAACCACCACGGTCAGATACTTGGATTTCCTGCCACATTCATACATGCAAAACATACAACCGACCAAGAAGAGTCTTTTACTCTCAAAAGAGAGCAAACACCATCATCTATGGCCAAGGTCCAAGCCATTCTAAGTAAAGTAATAGAGAAGTCGCCAGATGAACCAGGGAGGACATGTCTTGAGAACAAACACATTCGGATCTGGAATAGTAGGCGAGAAGTATCTGTTAAGTGGGGAATATTCTGATACTAAATGTGCCAGCCAAGAGACAGGGCAGTCTTAAAGAACGCTTCTACTTGGATTAACAAACTTCTCCCCCTTTAGAAGTGCGTCTACATAGTTTTATCTTTATGTACATGTGTGGGTACATGTGGGTACGTATATATGCATGTATAAGCACATACACACATGTAGTGGGGGTTAACAGAACATAAAACAAAATGTAAACAGTGGATAATTTAGAATAATGGGATTACACATGTACCTTTTTGGTTTAAGTTTGTTTGTTTTTGTTTTTATTTTTATTTTTTTCATTTTACCAGGAGGTCCCGGGGATCGAACCCAGGTCCCTCCATATGGGAGGACGGACGCCCAGCCATTCAAGCCACATCCGCCCCCAAGTCTGTTTGTTTTTAAGGACAATGTTCTTCTCTGGGGTGGGGGGAACATAAGTGCTACAGAGCAGAGGCTGCACGGGAAAGGGGGGAGGCTGGAGCCAGGGAGACAAGCTAGTCAGGTCCTGGCGAACGGCACTGAGAGCCTGATTCCAAAGTGCCGGTGGAAAGCGTGGTCTGAAGAGAACTCCTTGAGAGGCACCTCAGGAGAGCCGGGGGTGAGGTGCAGGGACCAGGGTGCTGTGGGAGTTAACATGGAACCCGCCCCCAGGAAGTCATCTTGATTGGATGTACTGATTGGTTTACTGACGTTTCCATGGTGAAAAACATTGTATGACTTTTGTCTTCTTTTGAAAATTTTCAAATATATTAATAGATTTTTCTTTCCAAGTACAAAAACAACACATGGTTGTCACAGGAGGTTGATCCACCTAAGAACATAAAGATGAAGCCCAAGATCAACTATCTCCCCCATCCCTCGACCTGCCTCGCTCTCCTGGGAAATTGCTGGTAACAATTTGTGTATGTCTGTGCTTACAGAAATATATGCATGTACATGTGAATATAAAAAATATAAAATGTGAATATAAAAAATGAGATGATTTTAAATTTGTCTATGTTTTTTAAAAAATAGGATCATACCATGCACATGACACTGCACTGGCTTTTTTCTCTTAGTCACTGGCCCTGAATATCCCTTCATGCCAAAACATGTATTCCCAGTGAGATCTTATCAGCTGCCTAAGTTTCCAAAGAGTGGAAATAGTTCTTCAACCATTCTACTATTAATGGACATTGAGATTATTCCCCTTTTTAACATTAAAATAATGTTGCAATAAAGACCCTTTTATATTGGTCTTTCTAGTTCTGCAGGAGAGAAGCCCAGAAGTGAGATTCCTGGGTAAAAAGGTATGAATATTTAAAATTTTAATATATATTTGCTGGTTTACCTTCTCAAAAGGTGGTAACAAAGCTCAGTCCCACTGGGCAAGTATCAGTCCCTGCTTCTTCATGCCTGAGCCAGCACTGAGCATGATGGACGTTTTCAACTTTTACTAACCCTGAGGGATAAAAACCAGTCTTGGTCTTGTTCTGATGTCTACCACCCAGGCTGCTTGTGAGATTGCAGTTTACGTGAATGTTTACTGCCCATTCACGTTTCCTCTTCTGTAAACTGCCTCTTCATAATCTTTGTCAATTTTTTACAGGGATGTCTTTTTCTCAAACTTGTGGGAACTTTTTTTTTTTTTTAGGAGGTTTAGGATTGAACCCAGGACCTCGTACATGGGATGCAGGCACTCAACTCTAAGCTACATCCACTCCCCTGCAGGAATTCTTTGTATATTAGCAACACTTACTGTTTGCCCACTAAAATACATGTTAAAAATACTCTCTTCCAGGCTGTCTTCTGCCCCAACTGTGGGTACGGGTATTTTACCACAAAGAAACCTTTACACATCACGCAGTCAAATCCATTTCCCACTAGAGCGTCCTGGTTTCCTACCCGCTTAAGGGCCAACCACACTCTAGATGGTTCAGCCTCCTGGAATTTATTGTCATACACGGCACAAGGCAGAGGTTCAATTGTTTCATCTAGAAAGCTGACTATGGCAGCATCAATTATGAAATGAAACATCATTTCCCCACTGTCTTTAAATGGTAATTTAGCTTATTTTAATAGATGTTAGACCTACTATCTGTTCCAACAATTTATTTATCTACTCTGTGCCAACATCAACTTTGTTCCCAACTGCTTTTATAGTTAAGTTTTATTATCAGATAAGACAAGTTCCCACAAATTATTTTTCTTAATAGACAAAAGAGTTGAGCAATCCTGCATATTCTTCTGTAGGACCTTCAAAACTTTCCCCGTTTTTTTTTTCCTAAAACTAACATTGAAATAGCATTAGATTTATATGCTCTTATAAGAAAGGCCGAACTTTTTACAATATTATTCTTCCCGTCCAGGAATATTGTATGTTTCTCCATTTAACCCGTTTCCTTGGTTTATAGCATTCAATAACACTTTATAGTTTTCTTCATGTAACTTTTTTATCTCCAATGCTATAAAATTCCTGGATAATTTATATTTCAGACATTAATATGATTTTTTAAAATTTCCAAATACTAATTGTTAATATAAAGAAAATCCATTAATTTTTTCACATTTACTAAACTCTTATTAACGGTTTTTAACAGCCCGTTGGGTTTCTCTGATAGACAATCACATCACAAATAAAGGCGACTTTGTCTTGTCCCAATATTGAAGCCATGCTTTTCAATCTGTCTTACCGCATCAGTGAGAAGCTCTACCCAATACTGAGAGAGAAGCTGAGAGAAAACCTGCTTGATTCATTTCCACTTTAATGGAACTAGCTTTAGCATGTCACAATTTCACAAGTTCACAATGTTTTTAGCACTGTTGGTTTTTATTAACTCATCTTTAACATGTTTAATTAGATGCTTTCCATTTATCCTTTTTTACTTAAGGTTTTATTAGGAATGGCTACTTGCTGAATTTTATCAGATTCCTCTTCAGTAGCCTGCGATGAAAATATATGGCTTTTTTCTTTTATCTTGTTGATGTAAGGAATTATGTTTATAGACCCAAATAATTTATATTTTCCTCTTTATAATGATCTATATTTACCAAATTTTCTATTAAAAAGCCTACATTAATTTTGTTTTTTTTGTGTTGTTTTTTTGTAATCAGAAAAATAAAGACTTTAAAAAAATATATATTCCATAACAACTAGAATATGTCAAAATTTGTTCACCCTGTGACTACACGCTGTTAGGAAAAGCTCACTGTGATATCCCAGTCCTGCTCATGGAGAAAGACAGCACAAAGGCGGAAGGGAGCTGGACGCCGTGTGGGCCGCGCACTTACATATCTCAGCAGCGCTTCCTCTCCCAGGGCCCTCACCAAGCCTTTGGTGTCCATCTGCCCCAGCCTGAGCACATAGAGGGGCCGGCCGTCTGCAAGAGAGAGGGAAGAAATGCTACCGTCAACACCATTCCTGACACGAAGCCGAGGCCGCAGGTCCAAGAAACCAAAAAAGGAAATGTGCGCTATGTTCTAGATGAGCTTCTCCTACTCTTAGAACTTTTAAAATTTCATTTCTTAGATTACCAAAAAGTTAAGGTGAAGATTTTTTAAAAAGGCTGCTTTTCCTCAATTCCCACCCTAAGGGTCAAGGATAAATGAGGACTTCCTAGAAATCTTTAAATTCATACCAGCCGGTAAATTTTGGCCCTACTCCTTTGTAGCCTGGCAGTCTAAGGGGTGGAGCTTGAAAGGAACCTAACTCATGACATAAACTCCACGTTGCCATGGGTCAAAGCGCTCAGTGGCCAGGCTGTGTCCCGAGACTCCTGCCACTCAGATTCAAAAGGCGGCAGTGGAGAGAAAACGGGCTGATGGGGCTCCTGAAAAGCAACAAGGATGGTCTTCTGTTAAAGGAGGGTCAGTGGCATCATCTCGACAAAGGGACCCAACATTTACCTTCTATTTATCACCTGGCAAACTTCACCTCCTTGGAGAACCTGCTTCTAGGCCTGTTCTACCTAAAGCAAAAAGTTTTTGTGCCCCAAAATCCTGTTGAAAGGCAGATTTACATGAAAAGTTTTCCCCAACCTTTAATAAGATACCTTTGTTAATGTCTCATTACCAAACTTTTTACTCTTATAAGGGTTGCAAATTGGAGTAAATATAAATATTATATGCTTTTAGTAAAAATTAGTAAAGCTATAATTAATCTGGAAAAATATAAAAGATCAAGGCAGAAAAACAGACAAATGGGAATGCTTCAGTTTTGAAAGGACCTGATCAGATGTGGACGAGGAGCCAGGTTTATTGTAACATCCTGTGGCTTCTTTCCAATGTTTCATTTCCATTCTGTCCAACTACAAATCCTGACTCAGAAAATAGCATACCTTTGACAATGCAGGACTTCCTGCAAGACGTAATATGAAAAGCAATCCCAATGAATTGTGTTTTAAAATTCTCATTTAAACCACTACATTTTTGGTGTATTACACTCCTTGACTTATATTTCACAAAGTAGAACTGAAGCTCTTTTACTGTTTTGACGCAGAAAATCTGGCTAAACATTTTTACAGATGTGGTAGGAGTTGAAGTCATTGAAAATCCCTTTACCAGCATACTGGGAAAACTGCCTTCAAACATTTCAGAGCAGTTCCGTTAACAGCTCTAAACTATTTTTTCAGTAGTGACTTGCCCACAGGCAATGTGAGTCCCTGAGGGAAATGCTCACATAGTTGCAGGCCCTTCCTTGGCTCCTCGACAGGGCATTTCTGGGATAGGCTAGGAGTGTGGCACTGGCCATGGCACTCAGGGGAGAGAGAGGAGCAGGAAAACGCAGCATCAGTTTGTCTCTAGTTGGGAAGTTTCTACATCCTCTGTGTGAGGAGGGACAATGCACTCATAAGGGCCCCACTTATTCTCTAGAAGTCTCTGAGCATGTCTTTAATGACATATCAAGACAGAAAAAGATAGAAATGCATACATTTTCTAGGTCACCAATCACCTTTGTCGTGGTGGTGCCAGCCGCCTGCATAGTAATCCTGAAGGACCTGGGGAGGGTTCCAGGTGTCGAGAATGTAGTCCACCTGGTGCTGCTTTCGCCACGTCAAAGACTGACACATTATCTCTCTGGCTTTGTCAATGTTAAAGTCCCGAGCACGCAAAAACCGAAGAATGTGCTCATCCTTTGGAATCTAGTAAGAGAAAAAGATGTTTCCAAGCAATGTTAAAAGCTGCTAAGGGGGAAAAAAATACAGGGTGCTGAGGGAAAAAGACTTTAAAACTCCCACTTTCTAAGCTGCATTATTATACCATCTAAAATTACTTGTTATAAGAAAAATCTTCCTTAATGCATTAGAAAATCAGCATTATTATGGGAAGTGGATGTGGCTCAAGCAGTTGGGTGCCCGCCTACCACATGGGAGGTCATGGGTTCAGTTCACTGTGCCTCCTAAAGAAGACAGGCTGGCATGGAGAGCTGCCACAACAAGATGATGATGCAACAGGATGATGCAACAAGATGACAATGCAACAAGATGACGATGAACAGACACAGAGCAAACAGCAAGCGCAAAAACAACAGGGGGCGGAGAAATAAATAAAATAAATCTTAATTTAAAAAAACATTTAATAAAAAAAATACATTGAAAAAAAGAAAACCAGCATTATTCATATGAAAAATATAGTATTCCATTTTGTTTTCAGCAGAGCAGAGCAAAGGCACAAAGAATTTCTTAAACATCAAATGCTTCAATTCACTTAACTGATCTATGAATAACTATGATCTGTGTACTTTTCTGTGTTTTTATGTGTGTTATACACATTTATATTACACTTAAGTAAAAAGCAAGAATACAAAACATGTTGGTTTTGATGGCGGTGGCTGGTGGTGGCAGTTTTGGTGTTGGGCATTGCTAATATACAGGAACCTTCTCCAGACTGACTCCTGGTCATCACTAGGTCAGCTTCCCTGAATAAAGAACAAGGCCAAAACATGCCCTGAGCCTCAGATGGACCGAGGCCCTCCTCCATGGCCACACACTCACAGATGCATGGTGCTGGCTCCCAAGAGACCAAGAAGTGAGTGGGAGGATGAGCCTACTCACCACCCCAAAGCATGTGGCCGGCCAACGTGGCAGCATCTTCGTTCAGAAAGGACCACACAGTTCTACACACAGAAGTGGTTAAGAACCTGCGTTCTGGACCCCAATAGCCTAGGTTCAAATCATGGGCCCAGCACTCACGAGCAAGCTGCTTAACTTCTCTGGGCCTCAGTTTCCTCACATTAAATGGGGGTAAAAAACGGCACCCACCGCACAGGGCTCTTGGGAGGACTTAATAAAGAGCTGACGATAGTATCTAAAACGTGGGACGTGCCCGACAGATGGCAGCCATTATTACTGTGGTTGTTTTCAGCAGGGCTCAAACAGTAAGCAGGACTGACAGGATTTGAGAGTAGCCAACTTCAGGCAGTCCTGGCTCCCTTTCACTAAGTCTAGTAACTAGAGACAAACCTGCCTCTGCTTGCTACCAGTCCCCATTAGTATAAGACTCATGACAACAAAAATCTCATTCCCTAAAAGCCAAAATCTCACAAAGGAACTAAAAATTAAAGCTCAATAATTTCTTTTTTTTTTTATTTTTTTTATTTTATTTTTTTTTTTTTACCGGGAGGTCCCGGGGATCGAACCCGGGTCTCTCCATATGGGAGACGGACGCCCACTCAGTTGAGCTACATCCGACTCCCGCTCAATAATTTCTTAAGTCTAAATAAACCATCTGTGAACACTTCTCAAACCTTCTGAAAATTAAAATGTGTGAATACTTGGAACACAACGTTGCTTTGTAACTTGACACTTAATTGTTGCTGCCCTAGACGATTTCCTGTAAAACCTAGAAAAACTGCTGTTAATTATTGATCCAAGGGCATCATAACTGCCATAAAGGACTGAGAGGCCACTGACAGAGATTCTTTTAGATTTGAAGGAACATTCCCAGCTCCAAGTCTCGGGAATATTCACTTTTGTTTCTTAAGGAGGTACCAGAGATTGAACCTGGGACCTTGTACATGGGAAGCAGGTGCTCAACCACTGAGCTACACCCTCTCCCCAATATTCAGTCTTAATAACTATGAACGGAAGGACTGGGACAGGTTAGGTAGGTCTCTGGCCGGTCTCCGGGGAGTCCATGATTTCACACAAAAGGAACCTCGCATACTGGGTGGTGACTCTTACTTTGCCCTTGTGAGTTTCCTGGAGCCACTGGCGAAGTCTGATAAGGCAGCTCTCCTGTAGTGGAGTCAAATCACCCAGGTATCTCTTGATGTAGTCTGCATCTAGTTTGTCTGGAATATAAGTTACACGACATTATTTGCAACTGAAAACACTGGAACTTGAAGGCTTCCAAAGTCCTACCATACAGTGAAGTTAACGTGTGGCCCCAGAGTCTTGGAAGTGAATGGGATCACTGGGACGGCAGATTTAAGCCACCCACACTTGAGAAATTCAATGACAGTCTTTAAAATCAAGCCACTGACTGACCACAGGTAAACTTTCTGGCTTAATTCTCTTTTCCTGATTACCATCAGATCATCTCTATTTGTAGAACCTCAGTACTAATCATGATCAAATGGATAAAAAGATACTTAATGACTGGTTTAATTCAGTCATATAAAGAAGTTGTACATGACATAAAACCATGAAATAAACAAGTGGATCTAAAGCTATTCTGGATAGAGCTACACTGTTCAAGATTATAAGAAAACTTCTTTTTCATGATAATATACCATAAACTGGAAAAGTAAGAAGCAAAAGCATAAATACCACAAAGAAAAAGGTGAAAAATAAAATGTAGCCACAGACTAAAATGGTTGCCATCTGGTACCTGTGAAAAGCCAACAATGGCAGAGTTAAGCTGAAGAGAGGAACATATGAAAAGATATATACCAGTGTTTTAACATCTCTGAGTGGTAGAATTTTCTTATGTTTTTATTTCTTTATGTGTTCTAAACTTTTGACAAAAAAAGAAAAAAGAGTTTGTTTGTTTGCTCAGTAGACATGAAAGACGGCACATGACAGCGGGCTCCAGAGCCAGCCCACCAGGGCAGTCCCAGCTCTGCCGCTCACCAGCTGCGTGAGCAAGCAGGTTACTCACTCTCTCTGGGCCTCCGTTAACCCGTGGATAAACTGAGGGTGATAAGTGTTTCTTACCTCAAAGGAGCCATCATTAAAGGAGTGACTATCCCTACAGGGCTCAGAGCAGCGCCTGGCACATACTAGACATAAAGAGCATTCGAGGAAGATGATGACGGAGTAATTGTGTGTTAGAAGGACTGACTGCTGCCTTAACGTTCCCTAAAGATAACGTCAACTAAAATAAATGAAAAACGTTTCCTGGTCTCACTATAAGAATAACTTTTGATATAAACTTCCCTTTTGATATAAACTTTGTCTCAGTTGTCAATACAATTAGTGGGAATACTTAAAAGAGAAATTCTACATTTATTTATTCTAAGAAAAAAGGTAAAACGAATGTGTGATATATGCTAGAGGACAAGAGCAAGAACAGTAAGCGCAATGTGTTTCTTTGTGGAATCTCTAAAGGTCCTAAGGAAAGAAGAAAAGGTAAGGGAGGCGAAGAAAATGACCCCATATGCTTGACTAGTCATGCTGCAAGAACAAAGCATCCTTCGGACCCACCATCAGGGGTTCCCACCACCAGCTCAGGGACTGCACCGCAGTTACTGAAGGCCTCGCAGCTCAGCCCCTCCTCCAGGGCAGCATCGGGGGTGACTGCAGCTAGGGATGGCGCTTGTTTCCTGCATGACGAAGATGTCTCTGGAGAGGGTGTGATGGAAGGTGGAGTCCAACGGGGCACAAAGGTTATGCCTTCTTCTTCTAACTGACGAAGATAATACTCGATTATCTCCTTTCCCTGTAAAGCAAACCAATGCTACGGTTAGTGTGTATACAATATACAAATAACTGGTTCCTCAAAGGTTTTTAAAACATAAATCAAATCTGCATTGTTACAAAATAAATAGGGAAAAAAGTCAACTCCTTGATGTTTTGTTTTCCTTAATTATTTTACTTCCTCTTCTCTCAAGGTCCAGGAAACAATATCTATAGAGATAGAATTCTTACATGACTAATTTAAAACACTAATTTAAAACAAACCCTGTTTGTACTCTATATGTGCTTTAGATCTCAATCTAAATTCTTTCCAATACAACACTCTGAAAATAAAACAAGCCTTCCGACACCACTCCACAGTCCCGCACCGATATATTTCAAAACCAAAATCCCCCAACAGGGATGAGCAACAGCATACGAATGAGAATCCCCGGGTGACGAAGCTGACAACCCATGGGCCGGGGAGCCCCCAAGAGCCAGGTAGCAAGTATCTCACCAGCACAATAGCACCTCTGTCAGCAGACCCGTAGGCAGAACCGGGGGTGGGGGTGGGGGGACTTCAAGCTGGCTGCTGCTGTCTCACCACAACTTTAACCCTTCCCAGAATTCCAAGCAGAGAATGCCAAGGCCAGAGGCTCCTCCTTGCTCCTCCTTGCCTCCCTTGGCAACTAGCATCATCTGTACCCTGTCTCCTCCCTCCACTCCCTGAGACCCAAGGCACTCGGAAGACAAAGCAAGTGGCTGGGAATCCCCGACTAGCTCCTTCCCAGCCCTCCAGAAAGACTGCCAACTCAGATCACCCAAAAGAGACTCCTGATCACCCTTTTTCCATAAAATCCCAAGATGGACTCACTTTTTTAATATTGCTAGTATATTGCTTCATTGCAATTTTTTCCACTGTGCTTTCAAAACCAAAGAAAGATTTAATATCTAAACTTGCAGACTGTTCAAAACAGGTCCAGTCTTCATTTTCAGGGTGAACCTGCAGATACAAGAAAAAGTATTCCCATTAACTATACTGACAACTGAGATGATCATTTGTGTGCCCTTGATCTACTGGTAATCAGAAGGAAACCCTTATTTACCAATCATGTTATCATCACGAAAACAGCAGATGGAAAAAGTATAGAGAGGTTCAAAATCATGAAAGGTCCAAATAACATTCCCAAAATATGCTAAAAAATGACTACAAAAGGAGAGCTTTGTTTTTGGTTCATTCATTCAACATACTTACGGAGTATTGCTTGACAAGCACTGATCTCCACCATAAACAAAACAAAGGTCCCTGCCTCATGAAGCTTACAGTCTAGCAGGGGAAGACAGACAGTCATAAACAAAATAAGTAAGAAAATTATAGTTGTTGGACAATGAGAGCTATGGAAAAAAGGAAAGGCAGAGCAGGGTTAGAAGGATGGGGAGGGGGTGTCAACAGGTTGCAGAATTCAACAGGTGATCAATGCTGGCATCATGGAGAAGGGGAGATCTGAGCAAAGATGGAAAGGGGCCAGGAAGGAGTCTAGCCGAGATCTGGGGAAGAGTGTTCCCAGAAGATCAAGCACTTGGAGCCAAGGTTCTCAGGGGAAGAGGTCCATAGGTTCAGATAGTAGGAGGGTCGTGCAGTTGTACACGATGGAGGAGGTGCAGGAGAGCTGGGGTTAAGAGAGAACACAGGGCCCTGTGAGGCTCGGAGGGCTCTGGGCATTTACTAGAGTGAAATGTGGAGACATTGCAGGGTTGTTAGCCCAGAGAAGTGACATATCTGACATATTTTATTATTATTATTTTTTAAAGATTTTATTTATTTCTCCCCACCCCCTCATTGTTTGTACTTGCTGTGTCTGTTCGTCTTCCTTGTTTCTTTAGGAGGCACCAGGAACCGAACCCAGGACCTCCGATATGGGAGGGATGAGCCTAATTGCTTGAGCCACCTCTGTTCCCTGCTTTTCCTTTTGTTGTGTCTCTCACTGTGTTTTTCTTCTTGTGTCTCTTGTTGCATTATCTTGTTGCGTCAGCTTGCCGTGCCTGCCCGTCCCATCAGCTTGCTGTCTTGCTCGTTCTCTTTAGGAGGCACCAGGAACCTCTGCTCCCTGCCTTGTTGTGTCTCTCATCATGCTTTTTTTTCTTCTTGTGTCTCTTGTTGTGTCAGCTTGCCGCGCCTGTCCATTGTGCCAGCTCGCTGTCTTTTTTGGGAGGCACCGGGAACCAAACCTGGGACCCCCCATGTGGTAGGCAGCAGCCCAAACACTTGAGCCACACCCGCTTCCCCCAGCATATTTTAAATGAATCACTTTGGCTTCAGTGTTGAGAATATATTTAGGAGAATAAGGGGAGAAGCAGAGAGACCTATTAAGAGGCTAGTCTAATAATCCAGTAAGAGAAGTATCTTAAAACAAGGTAGTAAAGTGAACAGGGTAAAGTGAAGATGGTGAGACAGATAACTGCTCTTAGCTCTAATCTTAATGGTAAACAATATCTTGTGTCCTTCAGTATATACTTCTAGAGTGTTAGACTGGGGCTAGAAAAGAAGTGACATAGTAAAGTCATCTTATCACTAGGCCACTTTGTCACAACAAAGCAATCCAATCTGAGCACAGAGAGATTGAGAAGTGAAGAATCTTCTTGTTTGTCTGCTTTTTGTTCTTTATTATTATTGGAATAATGAAAATGCTCTAATAATGACTGAAGTGATGAATGCACAACTGTGTGCTTATACCAGATATCACTGATTGTACACTTTGGATGAACTGTATGCTTTATTAATATGTATCAATAAAATTGATTTATTAAAAAAAAAAAACCCAATCTGCAGTGAACCACCCCTACCACCCTCCTGATCTGAAATGAGTGGCATTATTTGATGAACTGCCTTCTAAGGCTAAGAACGACATTGTTTAAAATCAGGGCCAAACAATTCTTGGAAGCAACCTGCCAGCACGTCTCTTGCTGCATGCCAAATACTCACGGTGTAGCAGCAGTGCTCATTAATGATGACCCGATTAGAAAACGTTTCATTATGGGCTTCTATATGCAAAGTGCGGTCCCGAGAATTCAGCGAATTTTTCTGGACAAAATAAACATAGTCAACTCCTGCAATCTGTACAGAAATAAGGAGAAAAGGGGTTTATTAAGAACACCCACTTGCACGAGAAGCTATGAAATCATTTTGGTTTTGGGGGGAGGTGCCTTCTAAGACGTCTTTTTGGTTACCTTTTTCAGCAGTCTGGGCGCATCAATGTCCAGTTTGCAGCGCCGCTCAATAACGTGAATGGCCCCATCTTCACTCCTGAATTCATTCACAGTGTCACTATCCACAAACATTGGGATCAAAGGACAAGTGGGAAACCTCCTTTCATAGGCCTGTATATTAATGAGTTTTAAAAAAGAGAGAAAGAAACTGAAAAAAGATGCAATCTGACAGTTTGTCATTGATATTCTCTGTGGAACAACATGTATATGGAAAGGCAAAGGAGTGAGAATAGCTGAAACAATTTTTAAAAAGGAAAACAGGAGAAAGGGTGCAGGGTTTGAAACCTGGCGGGCGGTGTGGCCCAGCAACAAACCACCCCCACCGCAAAGGAGCCCCTGCCTCTCACGAGGCTCAGCCCGGACAAGCAAATTGACGTCAAAATGAGAAACGACAGAGAGCTAGGAGGCAGACTACATGCTTACGATCAACATTTCAATATGATATTGGGAGATGTGGAAGAAACTGACCACAATAGAAATATGAAACATAAAAATAGATCTGTAAATCAATGAAATGGAGTATCCCGATGCTTTCTGTCCGAGATGATGGTGTTGTACTAGTTGCCCCTCCATTGAGAATTGGCTGAAATAAAGAATTTGTCCTGTATGAAAAATAGGAGACTTTGTACTGTTAACTCTTTTTTTTTTTTTTTTTTACCGGGAGGTCCCGGGGATTGAACCCGGGTCCCTCCATATGGGAGACGGACGCCCAACCATTTGAGCCACATCCACCCCCCTGTTAACTCTTTAAATGCGAAAGATATTGAAAGAAGTCTGTGTAAATTCTGATATTAAGAAAAACTAAGGATTCTTCACGATTTGTAGATAACTCGCAATTTCTTAAGCTAAACAGCATTTTATTTTTTTTGCAACCTTTCAAAAAATGTAATTAAAAAGATGTAATCACAAGATGCAGAATTTTTTTTCAGGATTTGATTTGTTCTGTTATTTTTGCAGACAATTTCTGATTTTTTCTTCAAATTAAATCTGACCTTTCCTTAAAACACGAAAATAAATTGGGAAGACTCATGCTACCTGATATTAGGGCTTACTCTATAGCTACAGTAATCAAGACTGAGTGGCACCGGCAGAGGGACAGACACACAGATCAATGGGACAGAATAGGGACACCAGAAAGAGACCCACACAAATATGTCCAACCAATTTCTGAAAAAGCTGCAAAAGCAATTCAAGGGAGGAAGGACAGCTTTTCCAAAAACTAGTCCTGTGGTAACTAGACATCCACAGGTTAAAAAAAAAAAAAAGAAATTAACCTCAATCTAAGCTTCACACCTTATATAAAAATTAAGTTGATCATGGACTTAGAAGTAAAATATAGAACTAAAACTTTTAGGAAAAAAACAGAAAATTTTTGGAATCTAGGGCTAGTCAAAGCGTTCTGAGACTTGACACCAAAATCACAATACATAAAAAGAAAAATAGATAAAATGGACTTCACCAAAATTAAAAACTTTTGTTCTGCTAAAGACCCTTTAAAAGGTCTTCTAAAAGAAAAGCTATGGGGAAACAGATGTGGCTCAGGCGACTGAGCTCCCGCCTACCACATGGGAGGTCCGGGTTGGGTTCCAGGTGCCTCCTAGAGAGGATGAGCAAGACAGTGAGCTGACAGAACAAGCTGACACAACAAGATGATGCAACCAAGAAATGCAGCGAGGAAACACAATGGGAGACACAGCAAAGTGGGGAGCAGAGGTGGGTCAGGTGATTGGGCACCTCCCTCCCGCATGGGAGGTCCCAGGTTCGGTTCCCAGTACCTCCTAGAGAGAGGCCAGCACACAGGAAACAGACACTGCGAATGCAAACAATGAGGGGGTAAAAAGAAATAAGTAAATAAAATAAGTCTTAAAAAAAAAAAAAAAAAGAAAAGCTATGGACTGGGAGAAAATATTTGCAAACTGCGTATCTGACAAAAATGTCTATCTATAATCTATACAGAACTCTCAAAATACAACAATTGAAAAAATCCAATTAGAAAGTGGGCAAAAGACATGAATGGACACTTCACCAAAAAGAATATATAGATGGCAAATAAGCACATACAAAGATGCTCATTAGAGAAATTAGCCAGTAGCCATCAGGAAAATGCAAATGAAAACCATGAGGAAGTATCACTGACACATCTATCAGAATGGCTAAAATTTAAAACTGTCACCATAGCAATGCTGGCAAGGACACAGAGAAACCGGATCACTCCAGAATATAAAACTGTACGACTGCTCTGGAAAACAGTTTGGCAGTTTCTTAAAGGCAACTATCATACTACCTAGCCATGGCACTCATGGGCATCTGCTCCCAAGAAATGAAGACTTATGTCTCCACAAATACCTGCAGATGAATGCTCACAGCAGGTATACTCATAAGAGCCCCAAACTGGAAACAACCCAAATGTCCTTCTATTAGTGACTGGCTAAACAAACTGTGGTCCACCCAGACCATGGGACACTGCTCGCACTAGAAAGGAACGGCCTGCTGATACCCACGACGGCTTGGCTGGTTCTCCAGAGAGGCGTGCTGAGTGAAAAAAGCCTAAAAGCTTTCGTGCTACATAAAATTATAGAAATGGACAATAGATTAATGGTTGCCAGAGGTCAAGGAGGGGTGAGGGCAGGAAGGAAGTAGGTGTGGTGATAAAAGGGCAACAAGAGGGCCGTTTTAGAGCCACTGTGTTGCTTTCACTCTCCTGGATGTCATACTGTACTAGTTTAGCAAGATGTTACCATTGGGGAAATGGGAAAAGGGCACATGGGATCTGTCTATGGTATTTCTATAACTAAAAGTGAATCTATCATAATCTCAAAATAAAAAGTTTAATCGAAAAAATAGAAGATTGGCTATGTGATGAGTCAAAACTCTCAGAGAGGAGAGGATGTAGCTCAGTGGTTGAGCGCCTGCTTCCCACGTACAAGGTCCTGGGTTCAATTCCTGGTACCTCCTTAAAAAAAAAAAAAAACAACAAAAAACAAAAACTCGCCTCTTAGAAATCACGTCTGAACCAGATTTAGCTTACTCTGTAGCAATCTACGAAGATTACTGAACTAAGGTGTTGAATTCACACTAAAACATAAGCCAAGCAACACTCAGAGGAGCACGACCATGGGACGCTGAGCTCCCAGGCTGAGAGAACGGGCATGAAAAAGGAAGCCCAAGATGCTCACTGGCCCTGGCAGCTCTGCGCCCGCCACAGGGAAGGGACTGGAAGGTGGTGCTCCGGTTAGATTCAGGTGTCCCTCCTCTCTAAGGCTGTTCTAAAGTGCCTGGGGGAGGGGGGACGTCTCTGACTCCCACCTTGACAGGTTTAAGAAAGTAACTTACAGCATTAAAAACATTGATGAAAACAGCACAACTGCTGTAATTTTACTGCTCCAAGGGGAAAGCAGTTTTGGAGCACCATCATGCTGTAAAGCGTGTCTTTCACGGAGAAGCTTCCTGACGTTCACCTTGAACAGGCTCGACCACCTGAATACAAGCAACACTTCTATCACAGAAGCTACCCCGGAAGCCCCCGGAAGCACTGAGTGTCACTCCACTAGCACAGTCACTTCAATTCTGCTCAAAGTAACCTGCGTGTTCTTGCATGAATCTCATTTTCCCTCCATAACCTTGCCGTCTGAAGCACTCATGCTGGGCTGCTGCTGCCTGTCCCTACAAGGTACCCTGTTAGGCAGCAGAGGGAGGGAGGGGGCAAGGGGCAGAGGAAGGCAATGGTTCAGCAAAGGGAGCCGTGAAATGCTTATTTCTGGGAATAAGCAAGAGCCATCGGGACCTAGGGGAAAGAGGACACACCCAGCTTGGAGGGACAGAGGCTTGGGAGAGGCCTCACGAGGGAGGAGGTGCTTGCACTGGACCTCAAAGCATGGCAAGGTTTGTTTATAGTCAGCGATGACAGAGAGCGTTCCAGAAGCACCACTGCAACCGGGGACGATGGGTGGACAGTCTAGACTTCAAGAGCCCTGCCCTGCGCAGCTGGCACCTCCCTCAGCGGAGAGGAGGGAGCAACGTGGATTAGTCAGGTGTGCAGAAAACGAACCAAAGAGTGCGTACAGGACAGTATCGGGGGATACCCACGTGCGTGACCACCTGCATCTGCCCCTCAAATATATTCTGAGTCCCATTATTGCCATAGTCTTGATAAATCACACGTTTGCTGCTTTTTTTTCGTTAAAAAGGCTTTATTTATGATTATTCCTAAATATTTGCTTCTTAATGCATATTATAACAAAAAAGCATGTAAGAAGTTGACTCAGTGGCTCAGATCATACCAAAGATACGTCATATGAGGCTCTAATATTTTTTTAGCATTAAGTACCAAACACAAGTACAATGAATTCTAGAAAAAAATTGCCAATTATCAATTTTTCTACAATAACACTAAAAACTGTCTAAAGTGCCTTTTTAAAAATTGGACTATATTCAAGGGGAAAAAATGCTGGCTTTGCACATTCTAGCACTGTGAAGTACCAAGTAACTGAGAATCCAAGAACTTCAAACAATCAAAACTGTTAACTCACACAGAGGGCAGAGACAAAGGGTAAACACTGACCAAGAAACAGCCTAATCTAGTCTCTCCTATTTAAGTATCTGAGTTAGACTATTTCCAAAATACCCACGACATCCTTTAAATTCTTGAGAAGTTGTCAGCATAAGACATTACCCACACAGCTTTGCCTTGAATTTAAAATATACTAAAAATTTTCCATTCCCTGTAAAAGTACCCATCCACGGAAACTCATGTCTGGAGACACCCAATTTCATCCTGGTTTACCCCAACCTCATGGCATTTAAGGCATCCAGGCTAAAGAGCAACTAATGCAGGGAGTCAGGACATGCCTCTCCAGAGCTCTGCACGTGGAAGAAGCGTTTAGTAAGCATCTCCCCTCCTCCCTCCCGTCTCCTCCGAGTCCTGCCATCGTCCTGCCATCGAGCTTCCAAATGGGATACTCAGCCACAAGCAGAGACAAGCCCCATTTCTCCCTGTATCTCCAGGACCTTAGCCAGTGCCTGAAACAAAGCCGCTCTTCAATAAACATTTTTTTGAATTACAGAATAAATGCTTACTAAATAAAAAAATGAATCCAGTCCTTTGTTTCTGTGTTCCCTCACCATGACCTATCTTTCTGAGATATGAAGGTTAAGGAATTGTGCAGACTGTTAGAAGATAAAACCCTAGCTTCTTAGAGGATTATGGAAAAGGAATTGCTTGTAGATACCAGTACTCTGGCTTTTCAGTATAAATTACAATCTATATAAGTACCTACAAGTCATGTCAACAGCCCCTGAAAAACAGAAGCATTATAATTCTATGAAGACCATTAACGTAAGCCCTCATTCTACCCACTGGGAGGGCTCACAAGCAATGACACCTCAGCAGCAATGAGCAAACTTGGCATCCAGATTTTGATTTCTAAATACCACTCCCTACCAAAAAGGAAGCAGGATTCCTTGGAGAATGGCCGATTACAAGTCTGGTGCAAGGAAAGTTCAAAATAAGTGAAACATTTTTTTATCAGAAAGCAAGGAAGTGCTTGGTGTCTGACAGGGACATGTGATGAGGACACAGGCAGCAGCCTGGAGGGTTCCTCTGGCCCATTCTGGTGTAACTTGAGCACCAGAAGAATACAAAAAGAAGAAAGATGGTAAGCATTTTTTTTTTTTTTTAAGATTTTATTTATTTATTCATCCATCCCCCGCCTGCTGCCCGCGCTCGCCGGGTCAGCCAACCACACCGCGCGGGCGGGCCTGCCCCCACCAGGAGGCCCCGGGAACCGAACCCGGGGCCCCCCACATGGTAAACGGGAGCCCTACTGATTGAGCCACAGCCGCCTCCCAATGGTAAGCATTATAAACCACAGTGAAACTCAAGAATGGGCAGGCAGGGAGCTTTACAGAAAAATGCCAGCTAATAACAAAGAAGGAATGAAAGGATTAGAAAAATTACCACTTTGCAACAACCAAGGTAAAATAACTGATTGGGTCAAAGATCGCCAATGGGTGCTAAAACCACAGTAAAGGTTGTTAGAAGAGACACCAAAATCTCAAATTATCGTCCTTCAGATTATTGGTTACAAAGGGACAAAGGTACATTAATAATGGAAAGATCTGGAAGCGGATGTGGCTCAATCGATGGGGCTCCCGTTTACCATATGGGAAGCCCCAGGTTCGATTCCCGGGGCCTCCTGGTGAAGGCAAGCCAGCCCGTGCAGCGCGGTGAGCTGACGCAGCAGGACGACCCAACAAAGGGAGACAAGCAGACACAGAAAAACGCACAGAAAATGGACACAGCGAGCACAGGCAGCAAGGGGGGGATAAATAAATAAATAAATAAAATCTTTAATTAAAAAATAATAATAATAATAATAATGGAAAGATCTGACAGGAGCCACCTTAACCAAAGGATCCAACTGAGGGTCAACAGTGGGACAATCTGACAACCTGGCGTGATGGGCACAAGACACGGGCATACGTCTTAACAAAAGTGCTTAACCTGAAGCTAACCCTGAGGACACAATGAGACAAGTCCAAATTATAGAGCATTCACAAAACAACCGGCCTGGACTCTAATACAAGAAAAGGGAAATCAGTGTCGAGTCGAGAACCTGCAATTCGTAGTGTTTTCTGCACATAACCAGTTAAGTACTATGTTGTCGCATTTCATGCGCCCAGTGGAGGATGGCAGCCAGGTCTGCAGTGTGGGGACTGCACCTTCCTCTGGAGGCCTTGCCCAGGTCCAGCTTACTGCGGCTCTGAGCAGATGCAGGCCCAGAGGGCTCGAGCAAGAGGAAGCTCTAAAAAGCCAGCAATCTGGATTTTCATGTGAAACTTGTCTGGTTTTAAAACCCTGTTTGGGCAAAGAGCCCACATCAAGCAGGCACTCAATTTTTATCTCTGCGCCAAACCTCTAGATGATAACGTAGGGAGAAGCCCATTTTTCAACTCTCACCGGGTTTGAATCAACGTGCCATAAAGAAGCATCACTGGGGGGTGGATGTGGCTCAAATGGTTGGGCGTCCGTCTGCCATATGGAGGGACCTGGGTTCGATCCCCGGGACCTCCCGGTAAAATGAAAAAAAAAAAAAAGAAGCATCACTTTCCAAATGCCTGGTTTTTCGTTTGTTTTTTTTCATTAACTATCTGCCATTTGTCTGTAGCCACTTCCTGATCATACCCAACATTCGTCAAATATGAAAATCAAGAAGGGCCGGCAAAATTAAATCTTCCAGAAGTATTTTCTTCAGAGAGGGAGAAATGTTCTTTGATGTCTCCCTTCTAAAGGAAAAATTACTTTTGTAAGAGAAAAAAATTATCTTAATAATTTGCTCACTCTTTTTGTTTAACATATCAATTGTTTCAAAAATGAAAACAAAACCAGGGCCTTACCAGCTTGGCACTGAAAGGAAAACTGCCTCTTGGGTAACGTGGCTTCCTCCTCCTTTCCTACACCCACTCTTCCTCTTTCAAGAGACTTCTGAGCCTGCAATTTGGGAGCTTGACAACAGCACTTTGTTTTTAACCAACCTCTGAATGCAATTTTGACATATTAAAAGCTAGTACTGTGCTCCAGAAAACCATATTTTAGTGAAGGCGTTTCAACTTGGGAATTAATGAGCTTAACACCATATTCTGCCAGGAAAAGCTCTTGAAGAGAAATCTTACTTAAAGATCCTACCGTTCAACTGAACTAGGTTCCTATCCAATTGAGCCAACAAACTAAGCCAGCAGCTTTCCTGTAACCACTTGGATAGATTTGATCATCAAACTCATTTACAAACAGATTTGGTTTTACCCTGGAGAGAATCAGCAAGTGAAAAAACTAACTATAGTGGAGTGGGTGTAGCTCCATGGTTGAGTGCGTGCTTCACATGTACAAGGTCCCAGGTTCAATCCCTGGTACCTCCTAAAACAAAACAAAACATAACAAAAAACACCTAACTATAGATTAAGGCCCTCTTAGAGGCTGCCAGGGCTCAGAGAAACAAACAATATTCCATATATCAAGAAAATGTGGCAAACTGACCAACTGAACAAACTCCCTCAGGCTTGAAGTTTTTTAATTCATTCATCACCAAAATAGCAGGCAGGAGGTGAGTCACTGTCAAATGAGCTGACCTGACAATACAATTGCTTAAGATATTCAGGGAAAGTCACTTCAGGTCAGGATGGCTAAAGGCTTTCTTCAGGAATGCCCATGGCGTCTGGAAGAACGGGCAGCTTTAGAGAAGTAACCCAGAGAGCAGGGAACATTCCTGGTGGGAGGAACAGGAGCCAAAGGGAACCAAGCAAGGACCGACTCCTGGGAACGCTTTCGGAACCATTGACAAAATGTCAGTTTACTCAGAAGCTGGCTCGATACAGGGGTCTGGCCATGAACAGCTCCAGGTGCCATGGTCTGCTGCTGAAAGCCAAAAGAATGTCAACATCTAAGCTAATTCTCGTTATTAATAGTAGACAATTACCCAGGGAGCCTGGGGGCTCCACCACTGTACCTTATCAGAGTTCAGCCCTTTGTGGGCACTGCATCCCACTTCTTGTTTCTATCACAGACTAAGAAATCACCCAGGCATCAAATTACACGTTATTTGTGAATAGCTGTGTTCACACTTAATAAAGGATTTATAAAAACTTAAAATTCTAAAAATGTGAACCCCTTTAAAGAAAAATTATAACCCACTGTGTTATGGCCTACTTGAGTCATTCAAACATTCCCGGACAGCCCCACAGACTGGTGGGGGCGGGCCGCTCCCTCCAGGCACCCGCAGGCACACGGGCAAGCACTGTTCTTCACTCCAGCCACTCTCCTCCACCACCCGTCTTCAGATGGCCCAACAAATTAAGTCACAACAGCAAACTGGAATACACTAGTAAGACCAAACAAGAAAATATCATAATGACTACTCTAAAACTGGGAAGAAATACGTCAAAACTTGATAGGCCTCCAAGCCACTCCCTTCTAAGCTCAAAAACATTTCAAGTTTAAATTATGAACCTCATCTAAGAAAATCTCCAATTTCATGGTCCTAATAAAACACTCTGCCCAGACGTAACACTGACTCTGGAAAAGATATGAGTTGCATCTGTGGTGCTGTAAGGTCTAAGGAAGGGGCATCTAAGAGCATCACGACAGAGGCCAAAGTAACCCCATAAAAGAGGCTGAGAGAGCTGCTCTTGCAGGACCTTCTCGTGACAGTGTGGTTGTTCTGGTGAACGCTGCGGAAGCCAGAACCGGTGCTGAGGGAGCAGATGGGAAGTGTGTTGCTCATGTGGCATGCACCAGCACGTCTGCAATTCCCAGCACTTTAGACATTTTAGACCAGGAACACACTCCTTTCACTTCCCTCTCTCCTACACCCACTGAAATGTCAGTTTACCACACAATGGTATAAACCAGCTATATTTACTTTTGATAAAGGAGCCTTTCAATTTATATTCCACTACACGACAGAAAGGAAATCAGGCAAACACTGGTAAGAAATGCGAGGAATTTTGCCTCTACATATGGTAGTTTCTATCATTCATATACTCAATCCTTTGCTCCGGGAGTTCTAAACATGAAATATTTTTGATTGAGGATAAGAGGAAAAACTTAAAATTTCTTTTGAAGTTCATATATTTTCTTTATGGAAATAGCACAATAACCCAGTGAACTGATGCCAATCCTGGTGCTGGGTCTGCATCAAAGAGAGGCCCCTATCTCCAGCGAGTATTTGCCTCTCTGCCCTCCTGCCTGCACTGACCCCCACCTGTCCTCCTTCCCTCTAACAGACTTGCATATGACTTCACTGGCTGCAAACTGTGAGGCAATTCTAAAGGCACTGGGAAAACTCAGCCACAACTTTAGTAGACTGCATGTGTGAAAAGCTTTAATTCTACAGAAAGGTCAGTACTTATCTGTACTATATTTTTAAATAGTATCAAAAACAAAACAAAACAAAAAACACTACAGTAGTAGGTTTTTCTTCTGACCTCTTAAAATAATTTGGGTTAGTGATACTCAAATTGTACTTGACTCTATTCCAAAAGGCAGTGTTTTGGCAGCTCTGATTGACAAGTGGGATGGAAATGCAGGGAACCAAAATGAATGGCAATGGTCTCCTCCTAAAGTGTAAAAGAACTAAGTGACTAAATACAGATTCATCCATTTTAAGATTTTCTGCCATAAATTCTTCCTAGCCCTTTGGATTCTGGAAAAGAAAAAAAAAAATCAGGTAGCAAAGGAAGCAAGCAAATCTGAGCAAAGCCTGTGATCTCATCACACATAGGCCTGATTTGACAGCTTTATGTCCCCTCCTCCCAAGAAACCCCTCCAAGGGACCATCAGCTTGTGGCTGTGACTTCATACTGCACCTGACAGTCATGTTTTCTGCTAACAAAACTGTTTCTGGTCATATGAGGGAACTAAGTACATATCAATATTTCACAGTATTCAGCAATGAGTACCGAGGCTTCTAAGTATTTAAACCATTACCATAAGCCACAAAACAAATGAGAATGAAAAATGAAAACAAAGAATTATGATTAGAAGAAAAGCAATCATCTAAATCCACTAAAAATTAGCACGTTTACATTTGACTAGAGCATGATTATCATTCAAATCTTGCTTTAGTTATAATATATGACAGGAGAAAAGTTTCAGATTGTTCTGGGTTAAGTACAAACATCTACTACTCCTTCTCTCCTTGCTTACCCTGCCTAATATGTCTGCAAGCTAAATGAACAGCAAAACCGTGGTTCTCTGTACTGCTGTGTCCTAACGACTTGCAATGTATTCTCCTTCAATAATTTCCAGGTAAGAGCACTTGGAAACTTCTGTTAACACAACTTAATAGACTGAAATAGTGCTGAGAGTTCAAATAAGTCAAAGTATAAGCTGGTAGGCTTGGGTAACTGCATCTTCCGTACTTTAGATTAGAAAAATAAGGCCCATCCTTGTTCAACTGTCTGCCACCTTTCTGAAAGACCTTGAGCGTGAGAACTCAGACAGGAACCTGGGGGCTCCAACTTTAACTTTCAGGTTATTGCCCTGAAGAAAAGCGCTTCCAGCCTTTTTCACTGGCTCATCTGAAGACACTGGTCCTTAAGCACTGTCACACAGTACCCTATGTCAGGCTCCCAACTTCGATTCTCGGCACCTTTGGTGCCTCAGTAGTTTTATGGTGCCGCAAGGCCTAAAGAAATACCACTCAGTTACTTAAAAAGCATTTGTGCCCTAATAACTCAGTAACCATTTGAAAAAATAATACACGTGAGTTGAAGGGAAAAATATTTTTATTTCATTCTTAAATAAGCAGAAATACTTAGAAGGATGCATAAACCTCTAGGCACAGCACACCTTGGAATCAGACTGGACAATGCTATCCTCATTTCCTGGTCCTCACTGATTTTTACACAGTACTTGCTTTTTGTCATAGCAACCACCCTTTATAAACATATATCATCCTCAAAAGGAATGCAGAGTGATCTGATATTGAAATTGTGAACCACTTTGAGCTAAGCATTCGCAAATTGTCCAAGAAATGTTTCCGTTGAAACCTAAAAACCCCTCACAGCATATTGTGATGCTCCACAGTATCTCAGCAGACAATCTGGGAACTATGGCTTTCTGTGCTTTAAACTGTATACATTTTTACACAAATCCCTTTGCCCACACAGCCATTATTCAAAATTTAAACATGAGCTTCGATCCAGTTGGTTATCTTCTCCTGTTAAACTTTCTATCAGCTGCAAAGGGTCCAGTGTTCTGAGAAGCTTCTGGTTTCTGATTTCTGAAAATCATCTTTAAACATCTAAAAGAGGGATGGGCAAACTTCTGTAAGTAAAGAGCCAAATAGTAAACTTCAACCGTGTGGGCAGATGGTCTGTTGTGCCTATTCAATGCTGCCTCTGCAGGACAAAGGCAGCCACAGAGGATGCGTAACAAACAAGGGTTTGAGTCATGGACACTGAAATATAAATTCATGTAATTTTCAAGTGTCAAGAAACTGTCTTTTGATTTTTTCCACCATTAAGAAAACGTAAAAACCATACTTGGCTTGCCCACCCCTGACTTAAAAGATTAACTGTAACAGTTAACTGTTTTCTCACAAAAAGTCAAAAGTTATTTTAAATGCCAATCAGTCAAAACTGTAAAGGACAAAAAAATGTTAAATAAAATAAAAAGAATATAAATATAATAAGACAAAAAGGATATAAATATAATAAAAAGGATATAAAGTCAATGGATTTCACCTTACTATATTTATACCTAACTAAAGTGTTTTCTCCATTACACAGAAAAGACTATACTACCCATCTAACTTACATGACCAAATTTAACTACACACACTTCAGCCCAAAAAGAAGTGGGCGGGAGAAAAGAGGAGAGAGAATTAATTTGAATAGTGAGCACACTGGCCATTCCACTCAACGAACAGGTGCTCCAGACCTGGGCTATCCCTACAGCAGCCACTAACCACAAGGCTATTTAAAGTTAAATGTAAAAATTTATAAATAACATTAAAATTCAGTTCTTCAGTCTCACTAGTCACATTTCAAGTTCAAGAAATTGCTCTACTACTCTTGGCTGACTCACATCAAATAACTTAATTTTGTAACAACATTTTGGCCCAACAACACATCTTTGTTCTAGCTGTCCTTAGAATTTCTGTAGGGCCATAATGGTGGACATCCTAACAAGTCTTACGGTAAATTTCTTCTCCCCTACAAAACCCAGAAGGACCCGAGAGTCATTCCTATTTATTAAACTAATTACTCCAGGATGAGTTTCAACTCTGTTCTGTCAAATAGGCTCTATTATTTAAAGCCTTCTGTATAACACAGAAGGGGTAGAAGCACAGTCAAGGGTTATATCCCCAGCCTAAAAATGTCAGGCATCAGAAAAGGGAGGGAAGTGTTTTAAAAACACCCAGCCTCTAAACTCTCACCATCTTCAGGCTGAGGGCAAATGCCAGTCACTCTCTGAAGGGCAGCTTCCTAAGACGGCTCAGAGAGGCCCACCTGAAGAGATGCTGGAGCAGGGGCCCTAGACCCCTCCCTGCCTCTGGACGCTTCAAAAGCAGACCCTGCGTGCAGCGTCCCTTGCGGTTCACTCCCTCTAGCCAGCTTCATTCCTCCCCAAGATTTGCAGATCTGGTTTTGTTTTCTGCCCAGAACACAACGTTTACTCTTTTGCTCCTATTTTGGTTTGTTTTGTTTCTGCTGACAACCTGAAAAGTATTCCTTTGTTTTCAGTTTATAAATAGTGACTCAGATTTTCAAATAAACCATAGCTTTACTCTCGACTCTTAACAGATCCAAAAGTCATAGAAAAATACTGTGGTTGATAATCAAAAAGAATTATCTTTTTTCTTGCCAAGGTATTCTGCTGCAATATATAAAGAGAAACTAATTGTGGTCTACCCACCCAATGGAATATCACTCAGCAATAAAAATGAATGAACTACTGATGCACATAATAACATGGATAAACCCAAAATCATCAGACTGAGTAAAGAAGACAGGCAAAAAGAGTATAAATGGGAGGCAGATGTGGCTCAAATGGTTGGGTGTCCGTCTCCCATATGGAGGGACCTGGGTTCGATCCCCGGGACCTCCTGGTAAAATTAAGAAAACTATAGAAGGCGTGCAGGCCACCAGGACCCGCAAGCAGGTGAGCCTCCCAGGCCCCACATGCGGGTGTACCAGGCCCCACCGAGCCACGCAGCAAGATGATAACGTCACAATTTGTGACACAAGGGAGAGCCAAGATGAGATGCACCGAAAAACCAGGAACTAAGGTGGGGCAAGTGGTAGGATGTCTCTCTCTCACATCGGAGGTGAGGAGAGAGGGCAGGAAACAGACACAGAGAGTTGCCCAGCGAATGGACACAAACAGCAAAAAGGGGGGGAAGAGGGGGGTATAAAAATGGATAAAAGTTTAAAAAATCAAATAAAAAAGAGTATATAAAATTCTATTTCTGTAAAATTCTAGCAAAAACAACCTAATTTATAGTGACGGAAAGCAGACCAGTGAGGGTAGAAGCGAGTCAGGGGTGGCAAGGAGGAGGAATTGCAATGGAACATGAAGAACTTTGGGGAGTGATGGGTGTTTTTCATCTTAATTGCGGTGATGGTTTCATAGGTATATAGATATGCCAAAACTGATCCAGGAAAGGAAAATAAATAAATAAATAAAAAAAACGGATCCAGGGAAGCAGATGCAGCTCAGTGGCTGAGCACCTGCTTCCCATGTACGAGGTCCCGGGTTCCATGCCAGGTACCACCTAAAAAACAAACAAGGGAAGCGGATGTGGCTCAAGAGATAGGGCTCCCGTTTACCGTATGGGAGGCCCCAGGTTCGATTCCCAGGGCCTCCTGGTGAAGGCGAGCCAGCCCGCGCGGCGCGGTGCTGACGCAGCAGGACGACCCGGCAGGGGGAGACAAGCAGACACAGAAAAACGCACAGCAGATGGACAAGCACAAGCAGGAAGGAGGGATAAATAAATAAATAAATAAATAAATAAAATCTTTAAAAACAAACACACAAAAAACGATCCAACTGTATACTTTGAAAATGGACAGTCTGCTGTTTGTCGTCTACACCTCAGGAAAGCTATCAACAACAATGCACACGGTTTTAAGTGGCATGCCGGCTCAGGGCACTGGGCACCTCTACTACGGACCAGGGTCTCCTGATGAAGCAGCCTGACTCGCCGCCACTCTGCAGAGAGCAG
The DNA here is from genome assembly GCA_026826555.1 of Tolypeutes matacus. Classification (NCBI taxonomy): domain Eukaryota; kingdom Metazoa; phylum Chordata; class Mammalia; order Cingulata; family Chlamyphoridae; genus Tolypeutes; species Tolypeutes matacus. Next base: position 17,333,800 of record JAKSZT010054478.1, on the reverse strand, counting down.
GGGAGCCTCGGGCGCCTGAAGAGGAGCATGGCGGGAAAGGCAGCAGGCAACACCAGGGCCGACCGCAGAGCCATGCTGGCTGCTGAAGCTCTACCAGAAAGAAGACGACCGCCATGCTGGGAAGCCGCCTGCAGAAGAACCTTGAGAAAGCCACTCCATCGTTTACTTAACAAGCAGCCACAGGAGCACAAGGCCAGAGCCTGCCTGGAGGGCTGAACTCCAGGGCCCAGCAAACCAGAGCCCACCCAGAGCCCACCACGCAGGCCGCCAGCTGCTTCACACACATAGACTCGGTTAGGGGCATCATCTTTCTACAAGTCAAGCGGTTCTCCCCATTCTAGAAATGAGGAAATAGAGACTGAGAGGAGTTAAACAAAGTTCCCAGTCTTTGAACCCAGGTCTGCCCGCCCCAGACATAACCAATAAAATTCTATTTCAGAAAAGAAAAAACATTAAAAAAAAAAATTCTACTCCAGAGCACAAGCTTTGGGAGAGAAAGACCTGGATTCAAATAACGGTTCCACCATTAGACACTGTTCTTGGGCAGATTACTTAATATCGTTGAGCCTTAATTTCTTCACCTTCTTCAATTCACAAGGTTGTTGGAAGATTAAGTAAGAAAATGTAAAGCTTCTGGCAGCCCTAACACTGAATAAATACAGCAGCTATTGTTCCATGCTGCATATGAACTTCTCAAAGGGGAACAAAGTTATCTGACACTCACTAAAGATACTGCCAGCCCAACAGTTCATGAACTTTTTTCTGCACAAAAAAAGGAGGACACCTTAATACACTAGCTTGTCATTTGACACATATCTTTTCTACTATACTTTGAAAATACACCAAAAAAAAAAAAAAAATCCAGGTGTTCATTAGACAAAAATGATAAACAGCTGCCCCATGACTCTAAAAACAGAAGATGTACATCTCATGAAACTTTATTGGAAACCAAATATTTTATGTTTTTAATTAGCCAATTAATAAAAAGGAAAGGAGTTTAAATATCATCATACAGGTCTCTTTCTTTCTGTAAGGCAAAAAAAAAAAAAGCCAACAAAAGCAAATCTAAAAATCATCTTAGGGAAGCGGCTGTGGCTCAATCAGTAGGGCTCCCGTTTACCATATGGGAGGCCCTGGGTTCGGTTCCCGGGGCCTCCTGGTGAAGGCAGGCCCGCCCGCACGGCGTGGTTAGCTGACCCAGCGAGCACAAGCAGCAAGGGGGGATAAATGAATAAATAAATAAAATCTTAAAAAAAAAAAATCATCTTATTTCAATTTAGGCAATGAGAGTAAAATACTCCAATTCTAATATGAATTTAAGACAAGAAATACATGGATTTAGTTAGGTATATGCTTCGTTAACAGCTAAATAGACTATATTCAGTTGCTGCAAGCAGAAAACAGGGCCCTGAAGATAAACATTTCCGTAACTGGGAAGAGAACTTTCCTAAAAGGGAGGAGGAGGAGGAGGTACTGAACAATAAGATGTTCTCTGAAAAGGATTCCAGTTACAGGTAGCTCTGACTCAGGCCTGATGCTAATGGAATGAACATTTTCCACAGCACAAAGAAACACAATATACTTGGAAGAGAAAGTGGTCAAGTCAGGAAATTAATCACTCTGCTCCCACTGGGGCCGAAATCAACGTAAACATTAGACTCTCGCTCCTGCAGTCCTGGGAGAGGTGTCTACTGCTCTCAGCACAAAAGCCTTCTCTGGATGATCTTGCACAATTACCAACTAAAGATACGACACTGGTAGGACAGACAGCCTTCATCTGACTATTTTAAAATCAGGTATTCTAGAGACTTGCCATCCATTCCCCCATCACCACTTACCCAGGTATCACGTACGTGACTCAAGCTCCCCACCAGTGTGCTGTCCCTCCACTCCTAGAGCACTGGCATTTTAGACTAAAATGTATACCAAGTAGGCAGGTTACAGGGCACATTTACAGCCTTGGCTTCAGCGTCAACAGACCTTGGAAGCAATTTCTGTTCAAGAAAACGGACTGTGAGCCACCAAGAATGGAGTGGGGAGAGAGAAAGTTTTATGCCCAGCAGAGAAACGGATCAGAGACTCTGGAGGAGGGGGCATCCAGCTGGGGGAGGAGAAAAGGAGAGGTCTTTTTTTTTAACCCCAAAGATTTATTTTATTTCCTTCTCCCCCCCCCCCCCAACCCCTTGTGTGCGCTCGCGTTCTGCGCCCTGTGTCTGTTCGTCGTCGTGTGCTTCTTTTTAGGAGGCACCAGGAACTGAACCCAATACTTCCCATGTGGGAGGCAGGTACCCAATGGCTTCAGCCACTCCGCTCCCAAGGAGAGGTCTTTTAAAGCCAACGCTGCTAGCAGCTCCTGCCAGGAACTGGGAATGCCAAGTTGGGGCTCTTCGGGCTCGCTGAAGAGAGCCAGGTGTGCCCGGGAGGTGAGCACCATGCGTGCTGGTGACACGGCCTGCTGGGTTCATGGGGGACATGTGGGGATTCCGGTCCCCGGCCAGCCTGCACCACTGCCAGAAGACTGGGAAGCCAGGCCAGGGATCGCTTGACAAGCTACTTCAATCTCAGTTTCCTCATTTGTAAAGTGGGATCAAAGAAGAATCTACCCCACCAAATAAGAGGAAGCAATACGTGAGAATCATGGCACCCCCTAAATACCAGCCGTTGGTCTGCAACCTCTTAAGTGGCCTTTACCTGTTGCACACATGGGGGTGGTGCAGGTGTCCTGTCTGCCACCTGGAGCCCAGGCTCAACGCGGGCCCAGCAATGATGTCATCTCACTGGCCTATGCCTGATTCTCGGCCACTACATCTTCAACGGAATTATTTTAAAAAGTTGAAACTTTCTAAGTCCAAAACATAGCAGAATTGTATTTGAGGATCTTAACATCATTTACAAAGCACTTAACATTCTCTTCATGAAAAAGAAAACACGACCAGGAGAATCTGCAAACAAAGACTTTTTTTAAAGTAGAGTGACAGGGCAGAGCCCACCCACATGCAAGTGTTACTTCTCATGGATCTACCTCAATTCAGGAAATCTACGTTCTCCCTGGAGAAGCTGGGACCCTGGCATCCCAGTTTTCCACTCTCATCCTCACCGTCAATATCAACCACAATTAAAGGACTGTCAAAGGACTAAAGCCACTTATTAGTGTTTAAAGTACTTGAGCCAACAAGCCACTCATGTTAAGCACAGATAGGAAAATATAAGAAAGTTTATTTTACCCCTTAACCTCGAGTTTTCAACAAAACCCAATTTAAGGACATGGCCAATTTGGATTCTTGAAAGTATAGCAAAACTGCTATGATTCAGAGAACTGATTTATCAAACTTGAGTAATGTACAAGCCCCTTTTAAAAGAGAAAAGTTTTCTTGGACCTTTAGTATTGACATCAGGTTTTTAAAATTATTATAAAAATATTACTTGCAGCTGTAAGAAGAAATGAAGTCATAAAGTATATGGCAACATGGATGAACCTGGAGGACATTATGTTGAGTGAAGCAAGCCAGACACAAAAGGACAAATACTGTATAAATGCGTTACTATGAAACAAATATACTGTTTGATTTAAAAATATATATATATATATATATTACTTAAATACGTACAAACTAGGTAAAAACTCACATAACTACAAAATTGAAACAAATTTACGAAAGAAACAAACAATACAATTCAAAGGAACAGCATATATGTGATGGGAAGGCTGACAATTTGCTGAAAGCAAACTCCCCTCCAGCATGCACACAGGCCCAAAGGGCCAGCACGGATGCTCTCAAGCCGGGCAGGCTCACCCAGGGTGCTGGGTGGCTCACCGCCCCCACCACTTTTCTCTGGTTAAATCTTCATTTGTGCAGATCTCTGTAAAGTAATATGGCCTGTACTTGGCTCAAACACAGCATTTACATTATTAAGTCCATCTCTGTTCTTTTTGTATTTGCTTTCAACCATTAAAATAGTATTACTTGCTATCCATGAAACAAACACAAAAGCAAGCCACTCTGAAATATCTGAGGGTACCTGGCTAGAAATGTGACCTCAAGAGGATCTCAGATCATTCATTTATCTTTTTAACTACCAAAATAAAAGTATGAAATTAACCAATCCCCATCCGAGAATTAAAGGACACTAGTTTGAAAAAAATGAAGGTATAAACACCTTTAAGTAGATCCCTATACTTACGATACCTTATGTCTGTTAACAAATCCCGAAGGTGAAACGCTTCACAGGCCACAATGACTTTAGACCTTGGCAAACAAGAAGGTCTGGAACCCCACGAAAGGGTTCACTCGTAGTTTGTCATGTACTTAATTTTGTACTGAAAGCAATCACATGAGGCTGAAAAGATCCAGTGGAATCCAAAACAGAGGATTTTTAAAATCCATTCCTAATCCATAAATTTTTGTCTACTCTAGAGCAAACTAAATATAAATGTATCTGAGACAACAAAATAGCAGCTTTGCATATTCCTCTTCAAATCAAGCTGCCTTTGGCAGAGTACTGTTTTACTTCCCAGAGTGTGAAAAATGAATTTGTGGACTTCAGAAAGCATTTGGTGTTCCAGGGAATTGCAGCTGTCAGCTTTTAAAGACACCATGTGTTTGTCCACATAAGAGAATGCAATGAGCTATGGAAATATGATCTAGTTTGGAGTCAGCAGGCTGGTAGTTTGAGTTGATTTAATCCATCAGGAAAATAGCTATCATGTATTATTTATCAAATGCCCAAACTACAAGTATAAGTTATCATAGACTTTGAAGTGTTTGTGATTTAAATCACACTGGGAAAAACAAAGAAAAGAAAATTAGGCCTAATGCCGTGGCTCAAACATTAACCACGAACAGGGGTGGCCAAGAGCAGTTCCCATCTCCCCCCACCATGGCCACCCCTTAGCAGGCACTCACCCTTTCCAGCAAGGGATCAGCTGACAGTTTACCACTCTGCTCTCCCTACACCTGCTTTTTAGATGCTATTCTATTCAGAAAGTCATAGCAATGGTAATCATGTAAGATAAAGGTATATTTTGATTAGGTGTAATAAAATCCAGTGTCAGATTTCTCAAGGAACTTTTGTTTTTTATCTAGAATCTATCAACTACAAAAGACAAAAAAATAAACCTAGCAACATATACAATTACTTCTGGTTGACACTATAGTAAAAAAACTAGACCTTAAAAATATACAGAATAAATCTACTCTCCTTGAAAATTAGCAAATAAAGTCATTCAAATAATCAAATTAAGACAAGGACAAGTTCAAGGAAGCACATGCTTGTTAACTTTGGTATCACTAAATAAACTTAAGAACAGCAGTCTGGAGAAGCTCATAAAGCAAACAGTCTCCCTTTAGTAAATGTCAAATCCTTCAAAAGAAAGTATAATTTAATAAAAGAGTCTCTGTTACACTGTCTGTTAAAGAATCTATTCCTTCGGAAATTTTTAAATTAAAAAAAAAAGTATATATAACTGAAACCAACTTCCTTTCTTCTTACTCAATTTCCTGCAAATTTAAATTAGGAGATCTAAACCAGTCCTTCTCAAACTTGAGCAAGCATCAGAATCACCTGGATGGCTTGTTAAAACAGACTGCTCCGCCCCACCTGCAGAATTTCAGGTTCCTTAGAGAATCAGAATTTAAATGGTTAGAATTTGCATTCCAAATCAAATTTGTGTTAATTAAAATGAAAGACAATAGGTGTTTGGGGACAAGCTTTCTAAATATCTATAACATAAATCCTGCAAAACAATCAAGCTCTAAAATTAATTTACTTTTTGAAATATGTACTTTACAGCTTTAAGTTCTGGCCTTGGTTTTTAATATATATAAACAGGCACTAAACTAGGAAAAGAGAAAAGAAACACGGGTATTACAATTAGGACCACCTAATGCAGGGGTTCTTTTTTGTTCCATGGACCCCCTCTGCCAGTCAGTTGAAAACCACGGACCTCTTACTAAACTCACAGTATACAATGTATTAATTAATAAACATATCACACCGCACCAACAAGGCCCCACAAGAAAAATGTTTTTATGAATTTCAATTCAAGCTCACAGATCCCTTGTCAAGAACCCCTGATCTAATGTGACAGAAGAACATATTCATTAAGGAAAAAATTAATGACCTCTCAGTTGCAGAGATCTCAAAAAGAAAATTTGCTTACCTTCTGATCAAGGTCAAGAATTTTACCTGAAAATGAATTCTATGTTCTGTAGGAGAACCAAAGAAATGGAATTTTCATTATACTTGGTATTCATCACTAGAGGAGAAAAACCACTCAAAACACCAAGTGAGACAGAGACCAGGACATGATTGTCAGTCAACTACAATAATTATAAGCTTCAGTTCACTGAACATAAATTTTATTTTACTCACAAAACATGATCTGCAGCAGACTCCTTCAAAATAAAACACCTCCAACCAAAAGAATATGTTCCAATATGACCCTTTCTCAAAATTTTCATTTCCTTTTGTGCAGCAATAGACATTATCAAGAAAATGTAAAGACAATCTACAGAATGGGAGAAAATAGTTGCAAATCATGAATCTGATAAAGGCTTAATATCCAGAATGTGTAAAGAACTCTTACAACTCAACAAAAAGACAACCTAATTGAAAAATAGGCAAAGGTCTTGACTAGACATTTCTCCAAAGAAGATAAACAAAAGGCCAATAAGCACATGAAAAGATGTTCAAAATCATTAGTCATTAGGGAAATGCAAATCAAAATCACTTTATACCTACTAAAATGGATATTATTTAAAATTATGAAAAACAAATGTTAGCAAGAATGTGCAGAATGTAAAATGGTGCAGCCACTGTGTAAAACAGTTTGGCAGTTCCTCAAAAAGTTATACAACTACTGCATGATCCAGTAATCCCACTCCTAGGTCTATCCCCAAAAGAACTGAAAACAAGGACCTGGACAGAGACTTGTAAACCAATGTTCACAGCAGCAATATTCTCAGTAGCCAAAGGTGTAAATAACCCAAGTGTCCATCGATAACCAAAATGTGGTCTATTCATAAAATGGAATAACATTCAGTTATAGAAAGGAATGAAGTTCTGATATACTACAAGATGGATGAGAACTGAAAACCTTATGCTAAATGAAATAAAGCAGATATGAAAGGATAAATATCACATGATTCCACTTACAGGAAATATCTAGAATCACCAAATTCACAGAGATAAAAAGTAGATGATGCGAAGCGGCTGTGACTCAATCAGTGGGGCTCCTGTTTACCATATGGGAGGCCCCGGGTTCAGTTCCCGGGGCCTCCTGGTGAAGGCAAGCCCGCCCGCACGGCGTGGTTGGCTGACCCAGCGAGCACAAGCAGCAAGGGGGGGATAAATGAATAAATAAATAAATAAATCTTTAAAAAAAAAAAAAAAAAGTAGATGAGAGGCTACTAGGGGCTGAAGGAAAGGGGAGTGGTGACTTATTGTCTAATGGGCACAGAGTTTCTGTTGGGGTGATGACAAAGTTTTAGTAAGGGACAATGGTGATGTGAGCAGAACACTGCAAATGTAATTAAAGCCATTAAACCGCACACTTAAAAAGGATTACAATGGCAAATTGCATGTTACATATATATATATATATATACATAAAACACCACAGTAAAAAAAAGATTCAGTTAAAATTTCTTTTCATTACCAAATGTAGAAGTAACACAGAATTACATTCCCAGACTCACTCACTATTTGTTAAACAAACATTTTTGAGGGCTTAACAAATGCACAGGATAAAAAGCAAAATAACTTTACTCCCACCTTTGAGATGCTCACAATGGAAGGGGAAGTAGACAAGCAGACTCATCATGGCTAGGCAGGGTGACAGGTGAGGTGACAGAGGGCCCTGTAGCAGTCGTCAGAGCAAGGGAGGAAATTCCGACTCAGAGCAAGTGAATCTTGTAGGGGGGCAGTCAGAGTTAGCCAGGTAAGAAAGAGAGTTAAAAATATTCCAGGCAAGGATGGGACAAAGGCACAAGGACCTGAGAAATACAGTACAATTAGGAAACTGCAAGGAGAGGGTGAGGCACAGCCACTGAAGAACCTCAAACAAGCTCAGTTGAGAGAGCTCTCTGGTAGCAACTCGGAGAAAGCACAGGTGAAGGTGTGATGGGGCTGGGATTCAGAGTCTCAAGGCCAAGAAGCTTCCAGAGGGGCAGATTCAGCAATGATGGGGAGCCAGCTTGCACAGGACAGGACCAGGCCATCAGCTAGACTGAGGGCCGAGGAGGGAAGGCTGTTGGGGACGCCTGGGTTTCTATGGTGGTACGATTTGCCAAAAAAATTCAGGGAGAAAGATCAAGTTTTGAGTAACATTTTATTGGCTTGGTTTTCACTAGTTTGGTTTTTTGGGTGATGTCTGTGTGTTTGTGTGCACGTGTGTGTTTGTTTTCCTGTTCTTAGGGCAGGCAGGAGCAGGGGGTGAGTTGTGTTTCAGATGTAGTGAGTCTGCCTTGGCTAGTCAAATGGCCGCTGGCTAGGAGTCTAGGCTGAAGATGAAGCTTTGAGATCTTTGGTTTATAAGTAACAGGTGCCCAGGAAGAGAGGTTTCTAAAATAGCATTAACTTCTAATTAAACTAATACCTATGATGGCCAGAAAACAGAAAATATGTAACTGGGAATCCCAGAGTAGCAAAATAAAAACAGGTGGGAGGAAGAGAAAGAGCTCATCTGTGCCAAGAAGGCAAAGAGGCAGAGAAGAGAAGGGGAATGAAGAACGATCAGAAGGAGAGGGCCAGAGACCTGAGCACAGAGCGGAACTAAGCATGAGCCAAAGAGTTAAAGATACAGGACAGTTACCAACTGCACGCTCATCACGAACTCAAAAGGGCCTAGGGGTGCTCCACTGCAGAAACAGGGTCACAGGGTCTATGGAACACAGACAGCGGATCTCTGAATGAAAACTCCATTTGTTCAGGTAATAAACTCTTACTAATAAGATTTATCATAGGGGGCGGATGTGGCTCAACTGGTTGGGCGTCCGTCTCCCATATGGAGGGACCCGGGTTCGGTCCCCGAGACCTCCCGGTAAAAAAAAAAAAAAAAGATTTATCATAAAGGCAGGATCCAGTACATATAAAGGACACATAGTAATTATCTTAGAGAGTGATACAAGATTAGATCTACATAAAGACTTTTCTTTTAAAAGGCTAGTAGTCCTAATACCAAAGTGTACCTTTTGTGAGAATTAAAATGCTATTATAGGGAAGCGGCTGTGGCTCAATCAGTAGGGCTCCTGTTTACCATATGGGGGGCCCCGGGTTCGGTTCCCGGGGCCTCCTGGTGAAGGCAAGCCCGCCCGCACGGCGTGGTTAGCTGACCCAGCGAGCACAAGCAGCAAGGGGGGGATAAATGAATAAATAAATAAAATCTTTAAAAAAAAAAAAAAAAAATGCTATTATATGCTTTCTGTCACAACATGCAGAATTACTTCACTGGAAACATACAAAACCGTCCTACTCTTGGACAAATTAAAAAATCGAGAAAGAAAAATCAATTATAATACTTGCCCAACAAAGCCGTCCCTGTGGGAACCGCCCCTGCCTCCTGCCTGCCATCCCTACCCAGGGCTCTAATGAGAGAAGCCCAGACAGACAGCGACTGGCCGGCACCTGAGGCTCCTCAGAACACAAAGAGCACCCCTCGTTAGCCTGGAGCTGGGCTTCTGCCAAGCACTGGCTCAGGTGCTACCCAGAAACCCTCTCTTTCACACCCTGCCAACAAAGTAATTCCTCATCCGTTTAACTGCTGTCTGCAAGAAACATCAGGACCAATTCAGTGGGTCAAAAAGTCACTATAGGGAGACGGATGTGGCTCAGGCGACTGGGCTCCCGTCTGCCATATGGGAGGTCCAGGGTTTGATTCCTGGGGCCTCCTGGTGAAAGGCGGGCTGGCCCGCACGCCGAGCTGGCCCACGCAGAGTACAGGAGTGCTGGTCCACACCGAGAGAGGGCGGAGCAAAATGACACCACAGGAAGAGATGCGGCAGAGAGACAGTGAGAGACGCAGCAGACCAGGGAGCTGAGGCGGCGCAGCAGACTGGACACCTCTCTCCCACTCCGGAGGGTCCCAGGATCAGTTCCCGGTGCCGCCTGAGGGGAGGACAGGTAGGCACAGAGAAGTGCACAGAGAGCAGACAGCAAGCACAAAACGACGAGGGCGGAGGGAGAAATAGACAAGTAAATAAATCTTAAAAAAAAAAAAAAGAGTCACTATAAATAGAAAGACCCAATTTAAACTGAGAAAAAATATTTGGCATTTTTATTTGTAGCTCAGAATTACCTATGACAATCAAAGGGACAAAAGGAAGCCACCATTTGAAGCATTAGCTTCAGTCTCCATCAGACCTGGACTCATTGAGTTTAGGACAAATACCCAGGGTTTCTCTAACAAATCAGTGGCATGAAGGGAAACAAAAGGGAAGGGGAATGGAAATTTTAAGAAAATAAGGGAGACTCTAAAGCCATGATCAGACACAAGGTGAAGATCTTGGTTTTCTTTGAAATAGAATCCAGACAAATTATTTTAAAAGTTTTTATACAATTGGGAAAATTTGAACATGGATTCAGTGTCAGACGACATTTAGGAATTATCACCAATGTTGTTAGGTGTGATAACGACAGATTGGTTATGGTTCAAAAAAAGGTCTTTAACGTTACAGGTGCATGCTCAAGTATTTATGGATAAATTAACAAGATGTCTGTATGAAATCTGCCTTAAATACCCAGGGAAAAAAAAGTGGGGGATGGGGGAATAGACAAAACAACATTGGCAAAATGTTGCTAATATTGCAGCTGGGTGATGGGTACAAGGGGCATTTATTCTCCTATTCTCTGTACTTGTTTCTGCTTGAAAGTTGCCATAATACCAGGTTTGGGTTTTGCTTTGTGTTGTTTTTTTTTTAAAAAAAACAAACAGTCAAGGTAAATCAGAGAAGCAATGAGCTGAACTTGAACCAGCTTTATTTCTCCTTGAAATATTTTCCTGCTGTACTACAACTTTCCTCAAGCTAGCACATTAAAAATAATTCAGAATGTGTAATGTTTGGGGAGTAGTAGGAGTGAGAGAAGGGAAAAAGGCCTACTTCTGTACAAAACACCTTGTAATGAAAGCATACCATAATCGTCAATTTTCAAAACCAAGTAAATTTGACTAATTACACCCCAGCCTTTATTAAATACACCAGGACTCACACTATGGCCTTCAAAAACAGTGTGAATGAAAAGAGTCTGACCCCCCCACTAAAAATCAGCCACGGTCCTAAATACGCCATCAGAGAAAGTGAACGTTTTCCTCCACTCCCAGCCTGGAACTAAACTGGGTTTTAAGTCAGTTACTTCAATATGTAGACAGCCTACTCATTTGAATAAAAAAATGAGCTGTTGCATATGAAGCTGCTTGAAGATATTCCAATACCTCTGTTAAGGAAAAGGATCTATTTCAGTATCACTCAAACCACCAGAAACTTTGGAAACCAATGTCAGAAATACAAACACTCCAAAAGGGTGAATTCCAGAATCAGAGAAAGAGGAAATGCTTTTCTGAGACAAAATGCAAGATAGGATGAAAATATTTTATAGTGACTAAAATAATATGGAAAGCCTGATATGAATGGGATTCTTGGATCAAAGGGGAAAAAAATCAAAGTTGGGGGGAGGGGCAAAGGGATAAGTGGCTCAAAATTTTTTCAGGCAGATGTGTTTCTCTGCCCTAATCAGCCAGAGGAACAATCTGGAAAGACCCCTCCTCAGAAGGCTCTCTCTCCAATTTCTGCATACCTTACTCCAAAAAGGCCAGACTCGATTTAACCGAGAATAGGTAGCCTCACTCTGTACTAAGACAAGTCTATCCTGTGTCCCCCATACTTGCCCCTAGCTGTTTTGATAAATGAAATCTGATCACATAAAATAAAGCTTAAATGCAATTACAAATGCTTATTTGACTTATCAGAGATAAATACAGTCATATAAAGTCATTTACATACATATAAACTGACTCATTTCACCTCCTATTTGCAGGTAGGCAAAGGGCTGGATATCAGAAAGGAGCGGAAAGCAGGACCATAGATGTCACCAGGCCCTGCCTTACCTACTTCCCCATCTGCGCCTTCTGAATTACATCACATCCTCCCAACAGTCTTATGCTGGTAACCCCCTGAGCTTGCGGAGCTAGCTTCTGAGCTTGCAGGGCCAGGATTTGCACCTCGTCCCACGTCAAATTTCTTTCTCTTCCCTTCATCCTCTCTCTTAGTGGGAAGACATCACAAACCTGAGAGGAAAGGGAAAAGGGCCTAAAACATGAGAATGAAACAAACAAGCAAGACTAAAATAAGAGACTGAGGAGAGCAAGAACAGATTTTGTTGTGGTGGCTCATTTAATGACAGTAGTCTGGCAAATCACTGTCTTCAGCCTGCCAAAGTACTCAAACTAGTCGCTGGTTCGTATCCCAGTGCCTCCTAAAAGAAGACAGTGAGCTGGGGCGACAGGCAGCCATGGCAAGAGACACAAGAAGAAAAAACATAATGAGAAACACAACAATGCAGGGAGCAGAGGTTCCCAGTGCATCCTAAAAAAGAGAGAGAGCTGATGCAATGGGCAGGCGTGGCGGGCTGACACAACAAGAGACTCAGGGAGGAAAAACATGAGACCCATAACAAAGCAGGGAGCAGAGGTGGCTCAAGCAATTAGGCACCTCCCTCCCACATCAGAGGTCCCAGGTTCAGCTCCCGGTACCTCCTAAAAGAAACAAGGAAGACAAACAGGCACAGCAAGTGCAAACAACAAGGGGATGGGGAGAAATAAATAAATAAATAATCAAAATCTTAAAAAAAAAATTAAAAAAAAAAAAGTACTCAAATTGTGTAACTTAGGATGATGTAAAAAAAAAAAAACTTAGCCACCCTCATCACCAAAGGGCTTTGCTCCTAGAAGTATTGGTCAATGGCATCTTCCCTATGGAAAAAAGAGACACTTAACTAAAGGGATCACCGACTTACACTGCAGGTCTGAGTTTCCATCAAACCCACATACCAGGTCCTCCAGACTCAAAGCTTATGTGAACAAACAGAAACCTGTGTGAGTGCCTGTTACGTGGTTAGCAGGGACACTGGAGGGAGATGAGAGAAATAACAAAGTCACTGCCCTTGAGGAACATGCAAAACAGATGGAGGGCAACCCTTAGGTACCTCTGAGAATAAAAGAAACTCTAAGATTAAGAAAGAACCAGAGAATGGGGAGAGAAACATGAACGAAAGTTGCTGGCAACTTTGGAGGTATCAGAGAAGTGGGACAGACTTGGGTCTCAAAAGATGAATGCGCTCTGAAGAGATCGACAAGAGAAGACAACCATTTAAGGCAGGGTAAGTAAGTATCACAAGAAAAGTGGGGACAGCAGAGGCAGGAAAAGGAACTGTGTGTAGCCAAACAGGACAGTAAGAAAATGGATTTCAAGGTTCATGCTGGGAAGTTTGCATAATTTATGAAATAAGAGAGAAAAGGACAGAGCTATGAAAGGTCTTGAAGAAAAAGCGAAGGCATTTAGAAATGCTCTAACAGGTCACAGGAAATCACTTAAACAGAGGACTGCCTAGATGTAAGGACTGCCTGGTGGTGGTAGAATGCAGGCTGGCCTAAAGGAAAAAAATGATGTAAGTATGAAAACAAACAAGTAAACTACTGTACTATCCCTCCAAAGAGGAGAGGCCTTAGGCTACAACGATGGTGGTGACTGGGAGAGAAAGGATGGAAATTCATGACACTGAGAGGTGCAATCTAAGGGTTGTGACTGCTGCGGGGACACAGATGAAGCGGGGGGCTGCTGGAGAATAAGAACGCCACCAAGAGAAACAGGGGACCTAGGGATGAGGTCAGGAGAGGCCCAAGTGGAAAGCAACTGGAGGGATGATTTCCGGGATGATTTGGGAAATCTGTGTTCCAACTAATCAGAAAGGCAGTAAAAGGATCAGGGACCAGGTTGCCGCCTCACAGCCGCCCTCACAGACTATTCCAGAAGCCAGGCAGACGTGCATGCTTTTCCTCCTCTCTGACAGTCAGTAAGAACGCCCTCGCCGTTTCTCACCCATATGCCCCCCTAGGCTGAACTTCTGTTTATTCTTACCTCCTTTATTTTTCCTTTGTATCCTTTATTAAGGAGCCATTAACATCAGGGAGGAAAGCTGCACTTGCAATTGCTTAAGTTTTAAAACTTGTATTTTATCATAGAAATTTCAGAATGAAAGACTCCAACCCAAGCATCTCAGATGCACACCTCGCAATCCAAGTTCCTTCTCTGTGGGACCACATCTGTGGCCCACGTGGGACCAGAAATCCTTGAAGGCCCAATCCATGGGAGTCCTTTACTGATTGATTTCTCCTCCACCAGCCAGGCAGAAGAGCACCACGAAATGTTTCTGGCTGTGCCTCGAAAGAGTTGAAGACATCTTCCTGGACAGAGACCTTCGTAAAGGTTCGAGAAGATGTGGTATTTGGGAGAGAGCATGGCATGCTAGAAAGAACACTAAACTCCAGAATCAAATGATCTCCACCACTAACTGGTCTGTGTAGGCGCTAACTTCTCTGAGTCTCAGATTCCTCACCCTCAAAAGGGGAGTTGGGCTAAGGTGATTTCTGCAACTCACTGAAGCTGGAACATTCTGTCTCTAGGTTAATATCTAACAAGGGAACACCCATGAAATCTCACAACTGCCTATTCTACCCTCCAATTCTGCTTATTTATAAATGCCACTTTGAATTCAAATGAGTTAATGTAAGGATTAGCATGACTTCCTGCTGCAACCAGAAGGACCCCAAAACAAATGGCCAATATCTAATAAATTGGACGAAATGCAATTCATGTATTTGATACCCACTGAGTACCTATCTACCCTGAGCACTTTCTACCTAAACACTTTCCTGGCAATATGAATCACAATAATACTCTGGGCTAAAATAAACAAGCAAACAGGGCATTAAGTTGAGTAAGCAGCAGTTTCTCCAACCGTCTTTCTCCTCACAGGATCCTTGTAAGTTAGGATTTGGAGCCACCTACCAATGACCTCATGCCTATACCCGCCAAACACGCTACACTGTCATGTACTGTGGTTATCGAAGTATAGCCATTTTTTGAGCTTCTCACAAATATTTAATTGAAGCTATTTGTTCTATTCTCGCCTTAACTGTATACCTCCTTCCTCATTCTGAATGATGACCTGAAAAGGACATTTTCAGAATAACTCTTACACTATTGTATTACCTCAATAGATAAAATGTAAAGCAAGCCACATACTGAGGATTTTTTGGTCCTACAACTACAGTCAGAAAAGGGGGTAAGCGACACCACACAAAAAATCACTAAAGGGGGACGGATGTGGCTCAAATGGTTGGGCATCCGTCTCCCATATGGAGGGACCCAGGTTCGATCCTCGGGACCTCCCGTTAAAATTAAAAAAAATAAAAATAAAAAAATCACTGAAGATTTCAACATTCTAATTCCTATAACTAATTCTGGAAGGCAAAAGGTAAGAAAGATTTCATTTTCAGATTAAACAGTATTTCCTAACAACTCAAAAGAAAATTGCCCAGTCACGCTGCTTCACACGGTGCTGCCCTCCCCAACTCCCGGGAGGCCCCTGGGGGACAGGGTCAGGACAGGGCTTAGGCAGCGGGTCTCTCAAGAATCGGAATTAAGAAAGATGATAGGGAGGCGGCTGTGGCTCAATCAGTAGGGCTCCCGTTTGCCATATGGGGGGCCCCGGGTTCGGTTCCCGGGGCCTCCTGGTGAGGGCAAGCCCGCCCGCATGGCGTGGTTGGCTGACCCGGCGAGCACAAGCAGCAGGGGGGGGATAAATGAATAAATAAATAAAATCTTAAAAAAAAAAAAAAAAAAGAAAGAAAGATGATAAGACTTGGTCACTTAGAAACTGAAAGAATGCAACAGGAACTCTGAGCTGGGGCCAGAAGGGCTTTGGCCTGCTGGCGGAGCTCCCTAAACGGAGGCAGGGAACGCCAGGGCAGGGAAAGCCAGGGCAGCACCAGCAGCCAGCAGAGGTGGAGGGAGGCCTGTGGCGTGGGGAGGGGGACTGAGGCTTCCACAGGAGGTGAGGTTCCAGGGGCACCTGCTGCCCTCCCCCGCCCCCCTACCTGGGCTCACACCCCATCCCTCCCAGCGCCGCTCCCCAGATCTCAGCCCACTGCAGAGGAAAGGCCGGGATCTCTGTGCAGTGTCCTGTCTCACCACGTGTCCCCCCCAGCCAGCCCCCTAAACTAGCTGCAGTGGCGCTAACTAGCACACATAGCCTGTGAATGAGATGGTACTTCGTGGTATGATAGTATGACAAACAGGCCTTTCTGAGAACTCATTAACTCACCAGTCCTAGTTAAGCTTTTTTTTAAAGGAAATACAGAACTAAAAAACACTCCTCCATCCCTATCCCCCCACCCCACCAGATGCCCCAAAAACCTCACACCTGACAGGGAAGGAGCACAGGGTACTTTCTGGAGTGGTGGATGGAAACGTTCTCCGTCTTGATAGTGACACGGTCCCCTGAGTAGATGCTTTTGTCAAAATTGATCAAACTGTACCCCTAACATGTGACCATTTCATTATATGTAAATTATACCTCAACTTAAAGGGAAAAAAAACCACCACCACCTCTCTAAATTTAAATTGTTCCCTTGAGAGAACTTGCATTTTTCTTGTTGTTTTCAAAATTTTATTGATCTGGATAAATCTCACAAACACAATGCAGATGCAAAAGAGTACATTCTGGTCCTGAGTTTCTATTTATACAGAGAACGGAAATAGGAAAGATTCACCCACGGTGTCAGAAGGCATGGCAGGGGCTGCCTTTGAGAGGGCTGGGAGCAGGGTCCCAGAGGGGGGCTTCTTGCTGGGCTGGGCACTAGGAACACAATGTGCGGTTTGAAGTATTCTCCCAGGGCAGGGAAGGGGTTAGGGAGGATGGGAAAGGGGAAGGGATCCCCAATACTGATCTAAAAGTGACTGGAAAATGGGGTGTGTTTTTGTTTGTTTGTTTTACATCTAGTGAAATGCTTATTTTCAGCCAAACTTTTCAGGTAAATAACAAAGAAAATTAAAACTGTAGTTAGCCCATTTGTGGAATTCTAATTGACTCATGAATTTGATATTGGGGGACAGGGATGGGACACACACATTTCAACAGTTGTGTGAATAATAAAAGCTGGACTCCATCCTGTAATGTTCAGTTCTAAACCAACCTAAAGTGAATCCCCCCAAAGCCATAGGACATTTCCAAAGAGGAGAGGGAAGAAACTAGATTTCAAATCCCTTTTCTACTTAAACAACAACAAAAAAGCAAAACGCAGAGAGAGAAGTATTAGTGAGCTACTTCTGTGTTTTCCAAGACAGAATTAACTCAAATTTATACATTAGTCTAACACACATCTTTAAAAAGCAAATGTGAAGGCTTTTATTTTCAGAGGCTTACATTTTAAAAACATTTTAAGCATTCTAAATAAGATTCATAGTATACAAGCAGAATAAGTCAATGTGGAGTGATGGAGACAACAAAACAGGCATAAATGTACAGATCACCACATTTTAATAAAAAGAAGCCAACGAGTAAACTGAAATATAAAGTACTTACAGCCATAATTAATTCAAAGGGGTATTTATACACCCTCACTGGGGACTGGTACTTTTGCACCATGATTGTAATTTAACAGTAATCCTCTCACACCTGCAAAACAGAACAAATAGGATAAATGCCACTGGGGCGGGGAGTCTGTGTTTACATATCACTGCAAAAAAAAAAAAAAAAAAGTGTAGGAAGGGAACTCAATAGGTAATAACTATGCACACAAAATTCAAAAGATGACACTTTAAGACACAAAGGCAGGGGGCGCAAGAAGAGGGGAGAAAAGGTGTGGCACTGGTCTGAGGACCAAGGACCCCACCCCAGCTCTGCCATCCCCGCTGCTGGTCCCACTTCCCCATCCCCACCTCTGAGCCTCTAAAGTGCCTGCACTGGATTAGGTGATCTCCCAGTTCTTTTCAGATATGAAAAGTTATGATTCGATTATACCTTTAAACAATGGAATTAGTTCTGGAATGATTTTCTCTTCAATAACATCTACTAGGAGCCAAATAAAAATGGTAACATGTTAAGATATTATGTCTGGGGATGCACAAAAAGTGGGGAAAAAAATACTACTGTATTTCAAATTACAGAATATCTCAAAACCAGCTACAAAGGCAACTTTGATCAAACCCTGTTTTCCAATTACTTACACTACAATTTCAGCCACTTGTCTTCCCATGACAACGATGCCAAGCACTCTGGCTGAAGAGGCTCAGCTGAATTCTCCAGCTTCAAATAGTTGTAATATTTGTAAGTAACTGCTGAATCGCTCTAGCCTAATTCACATGCCAAGGACTCCCTCTGCCAGATACATAACCATGCTCTAGTTTAAGGGCTCACTCCAAGCCTACGTGGATCTTTCTGAAATCACGCTTTTATTTGCAATCCTCTGTGGGACTGTTTATTTCCCTATATACAAGTGAGGGAAAAATAAATAAATCCAATGAACCTATCTGTCCTGCCAAGGATAATCACAGGAATTTATTTTATGGTGAGCATGTGGTGAGAGGATATTCAAAAGTACAAAACTGAGTGTCTTCAAGGAGCCCAAAGACTAGCTGTAAAAGAAAAAAAATTTACAAGGTATCTTTTATTTCAGAATACTCCTATTTCTATTATTACATTTATCAGGTCTGGAATTTTCTCTATGTTTTCTTCATGATGCCTGTCAGAGGGCACAGGTTATGGTGGAAAACAGCACCATCGGACAGTTTGAAAACCATTAAGAATAGCTCTGGGTGACCTCAGGCAAGTCACTCACTGACTTCTCTGGGACTCGGTTTCAGCTCTCCAACGAGGTTTGGAGTGAGATGATCTTGAAAGATGAAAAAAATCATGAAAATCTGAGCTAAACTCCTAAATGCTCTTCCAACTTCCACTTGAAGCCTTCATTTAATCTTGATTCTGTGATTGACGCGTCCTGGTGCACTGGGACCACAGTTCTATTTAGTTTTGCATATCTTACAATGCTGGTGCACAGCATTTCTATCTTTTGAAGATTTCATTGGGGAGACAGTAACCATTTTTGGGGTATCTCCCTAAAAATGGGAGGGTGATTACTGGGTATAAAACAGGGGGAGGGAGCTTGCAAAAAAGGCAGCATACTCTTTAACACCCATTAAGGATTCCACTGCCTGGCAGATCCCAGAGTGACCACACTAAAGAACCTGCTAGTTCACAAGCGTCTGAGCTCCTGCCAATTCCCGGCTTCGGATGCTCTGGTCCAGACAAACGTCCTACGCGGGAATCCGGCGTTACAACGGCCAAGTGGCATCCTGGACCAGGGCTGCCTCTATTGCATGACAATCGGCGTTTAAAAATGAGCCAATGGCCAGACCCAGCAAACACAGCCCGAGCAGGCTCAGGGGGTGGCCGGGCATCCGGGATCGGGCAGGGGGGGTCCAGGGTGGCTGCTCCCGGCGGACTCCCCATCCCAATTCCCGGTCCGGGGTAGGGGGACCCCCGAGGGCCAGGGACTGGCTCCGGACTCCAAACTCTGCTTCCCGCAATAGGGGCTCCGGGAGGTGGGAAGACTGGCGGGTGGGGGAGGGACGGGGGAAGGGGGAGACTAGTAAAGTCCGAGCAGCGAGGGGCGACGAAGGGGCGGGGGCGCCCGAGGCCCGGCGAGGGGGCCGCGCGGCCCGAGGGTGGGGCAGGCGGAGGAGGACCCGCTCCGGGCACGGGGCCCGAGGGCGCGCCGGCGGGGCCGGGGGAGGTCGGCGGAGCCGGGGGACAGCGGCCTGAGAGGCCCAGGAGGCGCGGGACCCCTGCGGGCGGCCGAGGGGCCGGGGGCGCGCACGGGGCCCGCCGCGGGGGCGCGCGCATACCTCTTGTCAGAAAGGCCGGGCCGGGGACGCGGGGCGGCGGGGCGCGCTCATGCCAGCGGCTCGGCGGGGCCGTCGCCGTTCCACTGCTCGGGCGGCCGCGGCTCGACCGCCGGTTCCGGGGAGTGGGCTGAGCGGGGGCGGGAGCAAGGAGGGGCGCGGCGAGGGCACGAGTGGTTGTTACGGGTGACGGGGAGGGCGGGGCCGCGGGCTCGGACGAGGCGCGCGTGCGCGAGCTGGCGGAGGCGGGAGCGAGCGACGGTTGCCAAGGTGGGGGAAGGGGGTGACAACCCGGGCTGCGCCCAAGTGCGCAGGCGCGGAATCCGGCCCGGCGGGCGTAGGAGGAGTCTGGGGAAGGCGTGGGCCCTGACGCACGGCTGGCCGCGCCCAAGCGACTATGGCTCCTCCCAGTTCTTGCGTCCCAGGGGGCGGGCCCGGGGCGGGGGCGGGGCTGCGTGAGTAGCGGGGCGGGGGTGGAGCGAGGCCCAAAAGGGGCTGAGCGCGGGCGCCGGGGCGGGGCCCGGGCCGTGTGGCCAAGGCGCGGTGCCCGTGGCCTCCTTGGCTGCAGTCCCGGGGACGGTGGCGAGGCCGTGTGCTGACGCCCTGGCCCTGGCCCGCGGTAGGGGTTCCTCCCCGTGCTTCCTCATTTTTTGGTGACTGCTCAGAAGCAAGCTTCCCCCTGCAGCGCCCTGCCCACGGTCTCGCCGAGTAATGGAGATGAGGCCCGGGGCTGGGGGTGCTGGGGGGACCCAGCCTGCGGGGCCCAACTAGGACACGAGCCCAGGGGCTGCCCATCAGAAAACTGAGGTGGTCCTCAGAAGGGCCCTCGCGTCCAAGAAGAGAGCAGCAGCTCCAGCTCCCATTTTAAAGTGTAAGCATGAGACACACTGAGGCGTTTGGGGGTCCTTGAGAGGAGCCGATGGCTAGAGAGGGGCGCCACGCGCATCCACCTGCACAGCAAAGCTGGCTTTTTAGCCAACATACAATTTCTCCATCAAGGTCACTGTTGTTCCGTGCAAATTAGTCACCTTGGGTGGCCTGTACATTTATTCCACTGACGCTGCCGTTGCTCACAACACTTTTAGAACTGTTGTGGAATTTCCTTCAGGGCCAGTTTACCAGTCAATACAGAGAAAATTATTCATTGCTTGATCACACCTGGTTTTTTTGTTTTTTGTTTTTTTATCAAACCATGCTTTTCCAACTTGATCACCCACATCCACTGGACTCAGCTCTGTCTAGCTTTTGCCAGTTTGTAGAAATCACACCTCCTTTCAAAAGATGCTTTGAAAATGAGACAACTCAGGTATGATGAGCCTCCTATCTGATAGAAGTACCTATAAAATGGTCTTGCCAAAAAAAAAATTGACCTGATCTGATAAACCTCAAGATGTAACCACCGATTTATAGAAAATAAAGGAACATGTGAAATGACACCATGGGAAAACTAGCAGCAAAGTAACAGACCATGGGAAATGCTATAAGACCAATATATTCTTTACCAAATAAATTGCAAAGGAAAAAAGAGGGAGGAAAGATTTAAAGATTAAAAAAGATTGGGGGCGGGAAGTAGATGTGGCTCAAGCAGTTGGGTGCCCGCCTACCACACGGGAGGTCCCCAGTTCCCGGTGCCTCCTAAAGAAGAAAAGCAAGGTAGCGAGCTGGCGCAACAAGATGATGCAATGAGATGATGCAATGAAGCAACGCAGCGAAGAAACACAATGAGAGACACAACAAGCGGGGAGTGGCGGTGGCTCAAGCCATTGGGTGCCTGGTGCCTCCTAAAAAAGAAGACAAACACACAATGAATGGACACAGAGGAGATAGCGAGCATAAACAACAAGGGGGTGAGGGAATAAATAAATCTTAAAAAATATATATATGTATATTGAGGTCAAGATTCCTCATATTAAAAAAAAAGAGGAAACGGATGTGGCTCAAGAAGTTCGGCGTCCGTCTACCATATGGAGAGACTGGGGTTCGATCCCCGGTACCTCCTGGTAAAAAAAATAAATAAATAAATAAAAATAAAAAGGTGGAGCAGGCCTGGGATTTGCTTTAAGTCTTCTCTCGGGGACGGATGTGGCTCAAATGGTTGGGCGTCCGTCTCCCATGTGGAGGGACCCAGGTTCGATACCCGAAACCTCCTGGTAAAAAAAAAAAAAAAAAGAGATTGGGGAGGGGAGTGGGTGTAGCTCAGTGATTTGAGCACCTGCTTCCCATGTACAAAGTACTGGTTTCAATCCTCAGTACCTCCTAAAAAATATATAAGAGCGGGGGGCGGCTGTGGCTCAATCAGTGGGGCTCCCGTTTGCCATGTGGGAGGCCCCGGGTTCGGTTCCCGGGACCTCCTGGTGAGGGCGGGCCCGCCTGCACGGCGTGGTTGGCTGACCCGGCGAGCACAAGCAGCAAGGGGGGGATAAATGAATAAATAAATAAAATCTTAAAAAAAAAAAAAAAATATATATATATATATATATATATATATATATATATATATAAGATTGGTCCTAAATTGATCATTGCTCATTATACTATTCTATCATCTTTTGTATATGTTTGGAATTATACATAATAAAAAGCTTTTACCAAAAAAGCTTGTTTGTCACTATGAAGATAGCAAATCAAAAGGCAATTAGAGGGAAGCAGCTCAATCAGTAGGGCTCCCGTTTACCATATGGGAGGCCCGGGGTTCGGTTCCCGGAGCCTCCTGGTGAAAGCAAGCCCGCCCGCACGGCGTGGTTAGCTGGCCCAGCGAGCACAAGCAGCAAGGGGGGTATAAATGAAGAAATAAATAAAAAATCTTTAAAAAAAAAAAAAAAAGGCAATTAGAAAAAGAGGTATTCTAAAACATCTCAAAAAATGGCAGTGAGATTAGGATACAAATGTCCAAGGGGAATAATTTGAAGAAAACAATATTCATTTAGATTGTGTAAGTTATGGTACAAGTTATACATGTAAGTTATGTATAAATTATAACTTTTTTCTTTTTTTCCAAATCAATTGTATTGGGCAGATGTCCAGTCTGCAAGAAACTCTACCAAGCAACCTGCTTCAGAGTTAAACAAAAAGATCTGGTCCCCGTTCTTTGAGCACATGCTACAGACCTCTTCTTATGTCTTATTAGACACTGTGAGGCCCACAAAGGTGAGTATGGCATGGAGGGAGAAGTGGGGAATTACATTGGGATTGGGGCTGCCAGTGACCAAAATCCAAAGCGGAATTGTCCCAAGAAGGTAGACCTTTATGGCCCTCTCCTGTGAATGAAGTCCAGGGCTGATAGGACACTTCCATGATCACTATCAACGGTCGACTCCCCAAAGACCACCAGATTAACCTACAGGTGACCCAAAGCCAGGTTGATTAAACCACCTGCAGTGGAGGAAAGCACCACCTTGAACGGAGCCATACTGAAAACACTCTTGGTATGTCAGAAGGGGAGGTCCAGGTGGATATTTCAGGGTCTGGGAATCTTGGCTCAGGTGTTCGAGGCAGGTATCTGGTGCAGGGATCTGAGCAGGATTGGGCCAAGTTGGTGATGTGATCCTTTAGGCCTGGTGGGCACAGAAAGCACGAGGTCTTGATGAGTAAACAGTTGTTTGCTGAGTAATCTGTTTGCACAGGTGAGCAATCTACCACACTGAGAAGGGGTTTGTCCATCAAATGAGCAATCTTCTATCAGAATTAATTATTTTTCATGAATTTCTTGAAGTAAATGGTGAAGTTATTTAGTGGTTTACAGTCTTATCTTCCTGAACCAGAATTTCCTGGATCACCCTCATGTGGGAAGGCAAATGGTGCAGCTGCTGTGGGAAACAGTTTGGAGGTTCCTCAAAAAGTTAAGCATAGAATTACCCTACGGCCCGGCAATTCTACTCCTGGGTATATATCCAAAAGAATTGAAAACCGGGAATCAAAGAGATCTTTGTACACCAATGCTCATAGCAGCACTATTCTCAAGAGCCAAAAGGCAGAAACAACCCAGGTGTCCATCAAAGATGAGTGGAGAAACAAAATGTGGTCTCTCCATTCGATGGAATATTTTTTCTGCCATTAAAAAGAATGAAGTTTTGATACATGCTACCATCTGGATGAGACTTGAAAACATCTGCTGAGTGAAAGAAGCCAAACACAAAAGACATCAAGGCAGAAAGTAAATTAGAGGTTACCAGCTTCTGGTAGGGAGAAGGGGAAGGAAGGAGAGTTATGACTTACTGGGTTCAGAGTTTCTGTTTGGGATGATGGAAAAGTTTTGGTAATGAATGGTGGTGATGGTGGCACAAAATTGAATACAATCATTAGCACTGAACTGTGCATTTAAAAACGGTTAATATGGTTTAATCGCAAGTATTTATTTTACCATATATGTTCACGTACTGGTTGAGCCCTGAATCTCAGCAGAGTTGCAGCCAACTCCTACTCTCCAGTTCATTGGACTCGCCCAGGACAACTAACAAAAGGATGGTGATGGACAGCACCCATCCCATAAAACAGAGAATATCTACAACTGCAAGCAGGACAGTTCCCATGGCACAGATGCAGTTGTAGATACTCTCTCAATCAGAAGCAGAGTGGGCATGACCATCCCCAAATCCTCAAGACTGAGGAATGAACAAACATAAGGGGGGAATGCACCTATGGGCCAAAGTAGAAATTATTATTCTAGAAATGGAAGAACTTGTAACACTGATATAAAGACAGTGGTCACCAGAGGTTCTGAGGGGAGGGAGAGGGAAGAATAAGTGTAACATGGGACATTTTTGGGACATTGGAATTGTTCTGCAGGATATTGCAATGACAGATATAGGCCATTATATACTTTGTCAAAACGTATAAAATTGTGCGGTGCAAAGTGTAAACTATAATGTAAACTATAGACCATGGTTAGTAGCAATGCTTCAGTATGTGCTTCTCAGCTGTAACAAATGTACTGCCCTAATGAAAGATGTTGTTAATGTGGGAAAATGTGGGAGGGGGAGGGGAGGGGGTATATGGGAATCCCCTTTATTTCCGATGTAACTTTTTATGTAATCTAAAACATCTTTTGAAATGAATGAATGAATGAATGAATGAAGCATTTCCTGGATCACATAGAAAGCCACACTGCTGCAGGCCGTCTCCAGCCTGAGCCCTGATGGTCACGCTGTGTGGATGCACGGGGTCTCATTTCTCATCATCAGGGACTCATCTCTTGCTGCCTTGCCATCAACACAATGTGTAGGAAAGAAGGGTGAAGGAGATCCAGCCTCCTCTGAATTACTTTGCCGTGCCCCTGCCTGGATGAGCATTCTTCCTGGCATTTCCCCCACCCGACTGCTGTCACCCCCACTTGGCCTAGACGGACTTCCTGAGGATGGAGACCGGGATGCCCAAGTCCCAGCCTCCATAGCAATGCCCTCTGGTGCCCTCGGGGTGCTCAGCTGGGACCCCGTGAGGCGCCTGGGCTGAAGCTGCTGCTCCTGGGTTTGGCGCCTCTGGCTGGCATCAGGGTGCAGCATGTGCAGCCTGCTCATGCACACGGGGCCACCCACGCCGGTGGGAGGGAAGCACTGTGGCTCCTTGCCTCTCCCCTAGCAGGGCTAGCACTGCTGTTGGTGTCTCAGGCCACTCTTCCCCATTGCTCCATTTCATCTCGAGGCAGGCTTGGGGGACTTGGTGACACCAGAAGGGTTGGGGGCATGGATCAAGGGGAGAGTCCCTGCAGGAAAGACAATGGGAGGCAGGCGACAATTTTAGCTAAAATTTCAGCCTCCAGAGCCCAGCCTCTTCCTATCACAGCGGAAGAAGCAAGAGATAATTCTGAGCAATCCCTTTGAACATTGTGAAGATTCAGTTTCAATGAATGATCTAGGCTGTGCCAAGAGACCTCCCCCCCCCGGTACTTTTTAGCCTCTGGTGGCCTCACGCCCTGGCACTGTGCCTTTTGCTTTGGTCAGTGTTACAGGGACATGTCAGAGCCCACTTCTAGAAGAGGCCACTTTCTCATGTGGTGGTAAAAAGGTAACAGGCGGCCTTGCAAGGCATGGCGGAGTCTCGACATGGGCCACTGGGCAAAGTTTCCAACCTGGAAAAGTATGGAAAATGTAGGCACAGTTTCCTAATCAAACTCTCCCAGTAATCCAGTGGCCTTGAGCTAACACCACTGCATCATTCCCAACCTGGGAAAACTTCAGGCCAAGAAGCCAGATCTGCAAAAGTTATCATCCGGCCTTATACATTCCTAAAACACTTCATTGCAGTCTGGAGAGGCAAAGCTCCCTCTCACTTAAGTGGTTTCCCTGCCTAAAATCCTTCCTTCTTCCAGTCCACTCTTCACTCTGCTGGCAAAATTCTCTTTCAAAAACACAAACAAAACACAAACTCACTCCCCCGCTCAAAAACCACATCATTAACAGACTTACATTTATGCCTCAAAGCCTGACATTCAAGGGCTCTATAAATCGTGTCTCCAACTTGTCCTTGTCCAGAATGATTTTATTTGTGTCTCCACTTTATTTGTTCATTTTTTCATTCATTCCTTTGTGAATTCAACAAACATTTATTAGCCCTTTAATGAAGCAGGCATTATAGGAAGCAGTAGTGAGTAGGAAGCCATGCTATATTAAAGAGGCGTCTCCTTCAAGGTGCTCAAGCCACTCTGTAGGTTGCTTGAACAGTTACAACACAGCCTACTTACTGGAGCAGCCCGTTGCCGCTCCTTCCAAAGCTCTACCTGGTCACCGCTCTTTCTCCACCTGCCAGTGCACTTGGCACCTCCGTTTTAGACGTGCCGCCTTCAGACTGACTGTTAAAGAATCCGACTGTCTCTTCCATCAAGTGTAAGTTGCCAGTGTGCTGTGCACAGATCCTGCTCGTGTTTTCTACCTTTCCTAGCACCTGGCATTTATCGAACCCCACTATGAACTGAATGCGCCTTAGCCTAGGCCATTCCTCTGAGTGCATCACCTGCGTCTCCCCCTCACAGACAGAGCGGAAGCATCGCTGGAGGAGATGCCCTCAGTCCCCACTGCCTTAGGCAGCTGTTCTATACCCTAGGTCACCGAACGAGAGCACCAAGCCCAGAAAACAGGCAGCTAAGGCAGAGAATTGCTGTGGGGTACCCTGGGACGTGGGGGACCCTGAGACACGTGGCGTGGCATGCACCTGATGAGATTTAGGATGACACAGGATGACCAGAGGCCTTTTAGCTGCCAGCTTGGAGAAATAAAAATAGCCAACCCAATGTTTCTTTCTGGCCTGTTTGTTGCACAAAATACCGCCCTGGCTTCCGCCTGTTTTGCAGCAGCTGAGTGGCACTTTCATATGCCAAATCGGGCTTTAGCTTAGCAAGTCCGGCAGTCCCCAGACAGTGCAGCTGCCCATCACAGAGCTGGGGTGGGGGGCTGTCCTTGCGTGGTTTCAGTTGGCCTTGTGGAAAGAATGGAAAGCTAATACTTAACAGACCAAGGGCCACAAATCAAGGGGGACACCAGGTGGGGAATAAAAAGCAGAGCGTCTTAAATCTCATTAGTTAAAGCAATTTCCCCAAGGCTAAATATGGGAAAGAAACTCTTCCTCCCCTTTCAGTTTAGGGAAGATGCAGACAAGGGCCCTTGAGGCCCAGTGCCCCCCTTCTCCCTTCTGCCAAGGGTGGAGGAGAGGGCCACCTCCCACGAGTGCGCTGTCGGCCCCCTGCCCCCCGCCACCACCAAATCCCCAGTCATCCCAGATGACTCCAGCCGTGAGGAGTTTGTTCAATTCCTTACGGGGCGCATCCCCAGTCAGGCGTCACCCGGCTGTGCCTCTGGAATGCTCTGTACACACAGTGCGACCTCAGGCTGAGAATCACACACCTGCTCTCTCGCAACTGCTGACAATTCCACCCTACCCTCACGTCGACACCCTCTGTGGCATGGCCTGGGCGCCTGATTGAGCTGCCTCAGCAGATTTAAGATTTATTTCTACTCCAAGGAAAAATAAATATAATTGCATGTGCATGAAATACGGTGTCAACAAAACATACCTCCTAGAGTTGCTAAGCTTGGATGAGAAAATGCTGTGTGGATGGCGAGGCTCTAGAGCCACACAGAGACCTTTGTCACTCTCCTGCCGTCCCTCTGTTTGGCTCCCAGCACCCTCTTCTATTTATTTAGATAGATCCGTCCCTAACTGAAATGTCCCCCGCACCGAAAAATAATACGAAGGGTATTTACCGAAAGACCAGTCGTCATCTTGTGCAGCTCCAGGCACAGACGCTCTGAGCGGTACAGGGGCCTTTCTTGTCAAATACGTTCTAGAATTACGAGCTACGCAAGCTCCAGAAGATGTCCGGGATCAGGGAGCACTCAGAGTCACCTGGCCTAGCTGGGCACAGCAGTGTCTGACACCCTCCAAGATGAGTGCATGCCTGGTCCTCAAAGGACTCTGCCTGCAACCGCCCTCCTCAGGTGCCAGGCTCAGGCCAAGGCGGGAACCCAGCTGCCTCCAGGCCGTTAGCGGGAGATTGCTGCTCTCAGAAATGGGCCAAGCCCACTGACACAAAGCCAAGAACCCAGGTGAGCTTTCTCCATGCTCCCGGGAGGTTTTCAGCATGTACTGCTCAGGAGTTAGGAAACAAACGCCTGTTAGAGGGAAGGGGCTGGGCACGGCTGCTTGCTCACCTTTCATGCCCATCCACCGTTTCCGGGAGACTTGTGAAGAAAGGGCCTGGGGGTACCCGGGTGGCCTGATGCGCCAACCACTGCTACCTCCTAAGGACAGAGTGGCCAGAGGAAGGACAAGGCTGGCCGGCTCTCCCCTCCTAGAGGCCCTGGACTCCAAAAGCATGGGAGAACAACGCCGCTGCTGTCCTTGGTGGCAGAGGCTGGCCTTGTGGAAACTTCATCACGTGCACCTGGACAAAAGGTCGACTTGCCTGACATGGCTGGCACACAAAGGGCTTCTGTGGAACAGGCCTCTGGGCAGGTCCGGGAAGTCTTCCAGGGGCCATCGGAGCTGGAATCGGAGCTCATCGCACACACAGGGAGACTGAGGTACAAGGGGCCTGGTGGTTTCATCTCTAGGTAATTCAGAACTTCAGTGCCAGTTCACGGTTCCTCTCTCCCTCTCTGACATTTTAAAACGATACCCTGCTCTTCAGATTTAATAACTCATCCCTCTGAGAACAAGGATAGCTTCCTCTGTTGTGTACAAACTGTATTAGGCCTGGGACATCAGCACTGAATCTCATAAAACCCCGTTTTACAGATGGGAACACCAAGGTAAAAAAAAAGGGTAAGTGACTTCCAGGGCAGAGAATTTGATCCTAGCGCTGTTTGACTCCAACGCTCGTGGGGGGGAGGGTTCCATTGCACCAAGTTCTCTCTGTTTAACTCACAGTTTTTCTGCTCTTTGTTCTTTCACCCAGTCTACCAGTTTCAGGATTTGTAAGCTCAGATGTCAGGGTGAAAAGCCAGTCTCCCATAAGCACAGAAGGCATGTGATGTGACCAGGTGGTGTCTGGCTCAAGAAGGCGTGGGTGATCACCCCACAGTGTGGGTGCCGGGCAGCCTTGGTCAGCAGGCAAGCCAAGGCCATATTTGGTGAAAAGACAGAATGGGGGGATATATATATATTCCTTCAATTCAGCCACAAAAACACAACCCAATTAAAAAATGAGCCAAGGACTTGAAGAGACATTTCTCCAAAGAATATATATATATATATATATATATATATAGCCAATAGGCACATGAAAAGATGTCCAAAACCATTAACCATGAGGGAAATGCAAATCAAAAATCACAGTGAGGGAAGCGGCTGTGGCTCAATCAGTGGGGCTCCCGTTTATCATATGGGGGGCCCCGGATTCGGTTCCCGGGGCCTCCTGGTGAAGGCAAGCCCGCCCGCACGGCGTGGTTGGCTGACCCAGCGAGCACAAGCAGCAAGGGGGGGGATAAATGAATAAATAAATAAAAATCTTTAAAAAAAAAAAATCACAGTGAGACAAATACTAAAATGTGGAACTAGTCCAAGTGTCCATCAACCAATGAATGAATAAACAAAATGTGGTATATACATACAAAGGAATGCTATTCAACTGTAAGAAGACATGAAATCGGGATACATATGACAACATGGATGAACTGAGAAGATATTATGTTGAGTGAAATAAAGCAGACATGAAAAGACAAACATTATATGGGCTCACTAAAATGAACTAAATACAATGTGTAAACTCTAGAGATAGGTTACTAGGAAATAGAATGTGGGTTAAGAATCAGAACTGATGCTTAATGCATGTAGCATTATTAATAAGGTTAATTGTAAAAGAGTGGAAATGAATAGAGACTAACACATTATAATGAGTATAACTAACACTGCTGATTTATAAACGTGATTATGGCTGAAGACTGTGGACGTAAATGTCAAGTGAAAGGAAACCAGAGAATAATCTAGAGAATGTATAACTGATTTTAGTGGCGTATTAGTCAGCTGATGCAAATTACCAGAAATCTGTTGGCATTTATAAAAGAATATTTATTTGGGGTAGAAGCTTACAGTTACCAGGCCATAAAGCACAAGTTACTTCCCTCACCAAAGTTTGTTGCCATGTCTTGGAGTAAGATGGCTGCCGACATCTGCCAAGAGTTCAGGCTTCCCGGGCTCCTCTCTTCCCTGGGCTGGCTTCTCTCCGGGCTCAGGCTGGCGTCTCTCCACAAGGCCAGCTGTAGACTATCAGGCGAACGGCTCGTCTCTTTTCCCGGGGCCTTCTCTCTTTCTCTCCTTCCTCACGACCAAGCTCCTCTGTGTGCTCACTTCCCCAGGCTCCAGCATTAAAACTCAGCGTCAGAACTTCAACTCTGCCCTTTGCCAAGTCTTTTATCTGAGTCCCCACCCAGCAAGGGGCGGAGCTCAACGCCCTACTGACATGGCCCAATCAAAGCCCTAATCATAATTTAATCATGCCCAGAGGAACAGACTAGTTTACAAGCATAATCCATATCTATTTTTGGAATTCATAAATAATGCCAAACTGCTATAGGTGGTGAATGAAGATTGTGGTTACTAGGATAAATATAATACTCTTCTTTTACAAAGTGCTAAGAATATGGTGATACCAGGGGAAATTATAACTAATGTAACTTATAGACAATTGTTAACAGTAATATTGTAATATCTTGCAGCAGTGGCAAGAAAATATTTCAATACTAAGGGACAACAATACGGAGGTGTAAGGGGGTATGGGATTTTTCCTTTGGGAGTAATGAAAACGTTCTAAAATTGACTAGGTGATAACAGCACAATTCTGTGATGAAAATGAGAGCCTCTGAGTGTAAACTTAGACTGTATAATGCAGGGAATCCGGTGGTTGATGATAAACTGTGGTTAGCGGGACAAATAAGAGAACGTTTTCTCCTGAATGATAACAAATATATAATACTAATATAGGGTGTTAATAATTGGGTGGATTGGGGGAAAAATACACCAAATGTAAGCTATGGGCTATAGTTTGTAGTAATATTTTGACCGTGGTGGGGAGATATATGGGAGCCTTGCATGTTTGTTTTGTAAATTCACAAATTTTACTATACATTATTGTTTATGTATGTTCATGTATTACCAATATACTTCAGTAAAATTCTATTTTAAAAAAAACACAGTGAGATACCATCTCACACCTATTAGAAATGGTATTATTTAAAGAATGGAAAATAACAAGTGTTGATGAGGATGCAGAGAAACAGGAACACATGTGCTCTGGTGGTAGGAATGTAAAATGGTGCAGCCGCTGTGGGAAACAGTTTGGCAGTTCCTCAAAAAGTTAAACAGAGAACTACCGTGTAACCCGGCAATCCTACTACAAGATGTACACCCAAAGGAACTGAAAGCGGGGACTTGAGCAGACATTTGTACGTTCATAACAGCACTATTCACAATAGCTGCAAGACGGAAGCAACCCGAGTGTCTGTCCGTCGGTGAGTGGGTAAACTAAACGTGGTCCATGCATACAGTGGAATATTATTAAGCCACTAAAAAGAATAGCAACATGGATGAACCTTGAAGACATCATGTTGAGTGAAATAAGCTAGACACAAAAAGACAAATATTGTATGATCTCACTGAATGAAATAACTAGAATATGAAAATTCATGGAGCCGGGGTGGGGGTAGGAAATGGGGAGTTAATGCTTCATTGGTGTAGAATTTCTGTTTGGGGGATGGAAAAGTTTTGGTGATGGATGGTGGCGATGGGAGCAGAACGTTATGGATGTGTCACACCCCTGAATTGTATACTTGAAGTGGTTAAAATGGGAAGTTTTAATTTGTATTTATGGTACCAGAATAAAAATTTTTTAAAAACCATAGAACTGTACACCTCAAACAATGAACTCTAATGTAAATCTACGGACTAGTATAACTATAATAATATTGTTTCATCGATTATAGCAAAGGTACCACACTAAAGCGGTGTTACTACTAGGGGAAAACTGTGTCATAAGGGAGGGTGTAATATGGGAACTCTGTATTTTCTGTATGATTTGTCTGTAAACATACAGCTGCTCTACTAAAAAAAAATCTAAAAAAAGATTAAGTTCTGATACGTGCTACGACGGGGATGTACTTTGAGAACATCATGTTAAGTCAAACTAGCTAGCCACGAAAGGACAAGTATAAGATCTCATTGATATGGAATAACTAGAAGAGGCGAATTCATAGCCACAGAAATCAGAATACACGTTACCAGGACAGGGGTGGTAAGGCAGGGGGAGTTAATGCTTGGTGGGCACAGAGTTGCTGTTTGAGGTGATGGAAAATGTTGGTAACTCATGACGGTGATGGTGGCACAGCATTGTTAATTACCACCACTGAGTCATACACACGAAGTGGTTAAAACAGGGAATTTTAATGCTGTATATATGTTACCACAATAAAATTTTAAAAAAGAAAGAACCTATATTTGGCCTTAATATATATCCATATGGCCCCTGTGTAGCAGCTGTCTTGACTCGACTCATCAATTCTTCAAACAGCAAATGGCAGTAACCTGTATGACATATCAATGTCCCATTTTTTTCCTCGTCTGTTCGGTGCTCTGGGACTTATAATGACTTAGCTCCTGAGTGCCTAGCACAGGACCTAGTGGGAGGGAGGGAATGAACGTGCACGGTTTGAAATCGTAGAATGCTGGAATAAAAATAAAGTTACCATTAACTTTGGGAAAATAATAAATTTTTGGTTTTGTTAAATCCACTTATTCTAATGTCCAAGCAGCAAAGGCCAGTGTGAATCTCCATGCAAAGTAAAGCTTATTCTCTGTTGGAAGAGCCAACCCACTGTCTTAATTGCTATGCCCCTTGCTTTAAAGAGTTAAGCAACTGTGCAAGAAGCTGAACAAAACAAATGATTTCCCCTCCGTAGCCACTTAGGACCTGTTGAAAGAACCGCTGGGACGTTTCTGGAGGTGCTTGGAAATGGCTCATGCTCACGCCAACCGTCGGACGTGCAGACCATTCCATTTACCTTGGCCAAACCCTGGAAAGTATTCAAGTCCGCATCAAACAATGTCCAATGAAATTGCCACTTTTCGTTACTGAAGACAAAACTTAATTTTAAGTCATGACAGTCCAAGAAGATCTTATTAAGCCAAGACAGGAAGCCCCGGCCAAGCAGCCTGGCTGGGGAGATGACGTGACGTGTGTGCCCCACGCCTGCCAGCGGGGAGCGTCCACTTCTGATGTTCCCAGAGATAAAACAACATCCCGAAGCAGAAGCAGGACAGGGTTTTTGTTGGTGGTTATGCCGTGATTATTTTCCACTAGGAGCAGAAAGGTTTTATAACCCTCAGCACAGCTCCTGCCAAAACCCTCAACCACAGCTCTAACACGAGGGTGATTTTTCCACATTTTCAAAATGTAGGTAATATTTTAAATTACAAAACAATACATGCCCGACATAAAGATAGACACATCGATCAGTGGAATAGAATTGAGAGCCCAGAAATATACCCTTCTGGTAAATAAACCAACTGGTTTTTGACAAACCTACCAAGTCCATGCTAACCCGAATAAACAGTCTCTTCAACAAATGGTGCTGGGTGAACTGGATATCTATAACCAAAAGAATGAAAGAGGACCCCTATCTCACCCCCTATACAAGAATCAACTCGGGAAGCGGCTGTGGCTCAATCAGTAGGGCTCCCATTTACCATATGGGAAGCCCCGGGTTCGGTTCCCGGGGCCTCCTGGTGAAGGCAAGCCCGCCTGCACGGTGTGGTTAGCTGACCCAGCGAGCACAAGCAGCAAGGGGGGGATAAATGAATAAATAAATAAATAAATCTTTAAAAAAAAAAAAAAAAAAAAGAATCAACTCAAAATGGATCAAAGATCTAAATATAAAAGCCAGGACCATAAAACTACTAGAAGAAAATGTAGGGAAACATCTTTAAGACCTTGTAGTAGGTGGTGGTTTCTTGGACCTCACACCCAAAGCACGCGCAACAAAAGAAAAAGTAGATAAATGGGACCTCCTCAAAATTAAACACTTTTGCATCTCACAGGACTTTGTCAAAAGGGTGAAAAGGCAGCCAAGTCAATGGGAAAAAATATTTGGAAATCACATATCTGATAAGGGTTTACTATCCAGGATATATAAAGAGATGTTACAACTCAGCAATAAAAAGGCAAATGACTCAATTAAAAAATTGGCAAAAGACTTGAATAGACATTTGTCGAAAGAAGAAATACAAATGGCAAAAAAACACATGAAGAAATGCTCAACATCATCATAATTAGGGAAATGCAAATCAAAACTACAATGAGATAACATTTCACACCTATCAGAATGGCCACTATTAAAAAGACAAAGAACTACAAGTGTTGGAGAGGATGTGGAGAGATAGGAACACTTCTTCACTGTTGGTGGGAATGCAGGATGGTACAGCCACTATGGAGGACTGTTTGGCAGTTCCTAAAGAAGTTGAATATAGACTTGCCACGTGACCCTGCAATACCACTACTGGGTATGTACCTAGAAGAACTGAGAGCAGTGACACGAACAGACATCTGCACACCGATGTTCATAGCCACATTAGTCACCATTGCCAAAAGTTGGAAACAACCCAGGTGTCCATCAACAGACGAATGGTTAAACAAGCTGTGGTCTATTCACATGATGGAATATTATGCAGCTGTAAGAAGAAATGAAGCCGCAAAGCATATGGCAACATGGATGAACCTGGAGGACATTATGTTGAGCGAAGCAAGTCAGACACAAAAGGACAAATACTGTATGAATGTGTTACTATGAACCAAATATATTGTGTAACATATTGTTCGAGTCAAAAAAAATTTTTATATGTATCCAGTACATTTAATTGAGAAATGTATATATTCATGTGTTTACTTTTTAGTTTTTAATTGTTTATATTTTCAATTATTAAATGTACAAAGTAAAGTAAAAAAAAAAAGGCCACAGGACCTGCAAACGATCCCAAAGGCCAAATCTAGAACAAATTAGCAACAAAATAAAAATATTGTATTGGATTGTAAAAAAATAAAACAAAAAAAAAACAATACATGCCAGAGCAAATGTTGCCGACTGCTATACGGCATCCATGTCCACGCTTCTCCCCTCCCCAGACCCCTGCTTTTTTCAGATATCCAGCCCCTCCAGGGGATGTGGCCCCTCCCCCAGCCCCAGCAGGTAGACTGAGTCTAAGGGGGCTCTAGGGATCGCCTCCCTCTTGCCTGGGACTGATTTAGGAGTGGGCTTGTGACCCAGTTCGACCAATGAGATTAGAAGGAAAGTCAGGCGTGGGGGGAGGTGGGGAGGAGGGAAGGCTTCTGGGAAGGGTTTCACACACTTTTTTTTTTTTTAGGTGAAATTCACATAAGATAAAATTGACCATATTAAAGTGAACAGTCAATGGCAGTTAGTACATTCACAGTCTCAAAACATTTTCATTACCCCCAAAGAAAACCCCATACCCTCAAGCAGTCAGTGGTTCCCACTCTCGTCTCCCCCAGCCCCCGGCAACCACTAATCTGCTGCCTGTCACTACGGCCCTGCCTCTTCTGGACATTTCATCTAAGTGGACTCCTACCCCAGCTGACCAGCTGTGCCTGACTTCTGCCACTCAGCATCTTGTCTTCGAGGCTCGCCTGCGTGGTAGCCCGGGTCAGGACTCAGTCCTTTTCAGGGCTGCGTGATATGCCGTTGCGTGTACCGACCACATTTTCGTCCACCCGCTGATGGGCATTTGGGTCGCGTCCACCCTCAGGCTGCTGTGGAGCCCGGGTTTCTGCTTGTGGGCGCTGTTGAGCCTGCCGCGACCCCTGGGCCTCCCCAGCTGGCATGTGCCCAGAGGGGAGCCAGCCACGGCGGAGGGGCTGCCGAGGCCACAGACGGGAGGGGTGGAAGAAACGAAGCGGGCCTGCGGGGGCCTCCGCCCTCGGCCAGACTGCCGGGCGTGTGAACTAATAAATGCCCTGTCTCATCGTGCAATCCAGCAGAGTCAGGGATTTCTGCTCCTTGTAGCTAAAAGCATCATGCACACGTCCATTCTAGAAACATATTTAAATGCAGAAAAGTGTGAGGAAAGAAACCAAACCCGTCTGTAATTCCATCACCCAGCGACCGACCACAGCTTACGCTTTGTCGCTTTGCCGTCCCCCTCAGGCCACTGATCTGGTGGCTCAGATTGTGGTACAGGATTATAGAGTCATTGAAATAGCACAGTTGTTGAAGGCAAAAAATAAATGGCCTCTTAGTGGTAGACTTTGTTTGCAGTTTGTCTTCTATTCTGGAATTTCCCCCACTATATCAGTGTTTTCTAATGTATGGACTGTTCCAAATGAATGAATGCCCACAAAACTTTATCAACCCATACAAAAGTAAGCCGCTGGACCTCTGGGCTCTGGGAATGGGAAGCCAAGGGGAGAAGAAGGAACAGGGAAAGGAACTTCCCCTCCTTTCTGCATGTAGGGCTGGCCTGGGCCGTGTAACCAAGTGGAGAGGATGCATGCACAAAAGACCTGGGTTTGTCCATCAACAGACGAATGGATAAACAAACTGTGGTCTATTCACACGATGGAATATTATGCAGCTGTAAGAAGAAATGAAGTCGTGAAGCATATGGCAACATGGATAAACCTGGAGGACATTATGTTGAGTGAAGCAAGTCAGACACAACAGGACAAATACTGTATGAATGTGTTACTATGAACCAAATATATTGTGTAATATATTGTTTGATTAAAAAAAATTTTTATATGTATCCATTACATTTAATTGAGAAATGTATATATTCATTCATCTGTGTTTACTTTTTAGTTTTTAATTGTTTATATTTTCAATTATT
Organism: Tolypeutes matacus; assembly: GCA_026826555.1. NCBI lineage: Eukaryota > Metazoa > Chordata > Mammalia > Cingulata > Chlamyphoridae > Tolypeutes > Tolypeutes matacus. The sequence goes on along the minus strand of JAKSZT010054478.1, from coordinate 17,296,526 downwards.
AAATGTACAAATAAAGTTAAAAAAAAAAAAAAAAAAGACCTGGGTTGAATTCCTGCGTCCCCATTACCAGCGGTGTGACCTTGGGCTATGTGACCCTTAACCATTCTGAGCCTATTTCCTCATCTGCAAAATGGGAATAATAATAATGCCTAACAGAACTGCAAGGGTTAGAGATAACACACATGGCGCAGCCTCAGTAAACGGTAGCCATCACTCAAAACATTTTTTCCAGTTTCCCATAATGCTTTCCAGATCCTTCCACCACTTCCCAAAGTTGCTTCCCCCACCCACTGCTGACTTTGTCCATTCTAGAGTAGCCAAGCAGTTCTTAGTTGCAGACGACAAGATCCGCTCCAGCTAGTTTCAACCGAAGGGAATTTACGAAGGGATACAGGGAGCTCGTGGGACTGCTGGAAGGTGAGAGGCTCAGGCACTCGGCAGGCTTCCAGGAACAGCCAGCTCCCTGACCTGGACCGAGGAACTGGCTCGGCCAGGGGGCCGCCACCTTACCGGGACAAGGAAGTGGCCAAGTCACAATGTCACTGCCTTGGCTCCTTGGCTCACGTCCCAGAACCAAGCTCCCTCCGCCACCGTCCGTGCCAACAACAAAAGAGATGCCCTGATGCCCGACTTGTTCTGCCCAGAGCTCAGTTCTGAGTCAAGGCCTCCGGCAGGACCACGTGGCTGCCTGAATCTACAGCACGCATGTGACCCACAGCAGTGTCTCTACTTCTCTGTTGGAAAGGTGAGACCGTACCATACACAGAGCATCTCCTGCCTGACCGGGGAATGACCTCGCCGCCCCCCTCAGGCCTCCCTGCCCGAAAGTCCCTGGAAGCTCAGCGAGCTCTGGCCGCTGTCACCGCGAACGCTGCCCACCCCGAGCGCAGCTTGTTTCCGGAAAAGAGCATCTACCCAGACATTTCCCAAAACCTGCACGCACACCTCTGGCACTCAGCCACCGTTGCCCCCCAGCCCTATCTAGCTAAAGAACAGTTGCCGCAGGTGCAGACATCCTCCAGTGAACTTCTTGCCGTCTTGCTGTCCCTTGCGAGGCAGCTGTAGCTCTCTGGGCATGAGTGCCCCTAACAAATGCTTCCAGACTGGCCTTCAGTCCTCTTTCTCTGGAATCTTAAGAGGCCCCGTTGTGGGGTGTTTTGGGGCAGTCCCGGCTGGGTCTCCCCCTATTTTTTCTTTCGGGGTGAGTCCAGCTGTTGGTTTAGTGAGAAGCAACAGAGACTTACAATCTGGATGAGATCAGAATGTAGAGAGATGGTTCAAAGCTTGGGGAGCAGCTTCAGATGATGGGTACATTCCTACTTGGGGAGTGGACCAAGAATGCATACTTGGAAGGCTGTACCTCCTTCCCAATCAACCCGAGCATGGTGACATGCTCAAGGTAAAGCTGTGAGCCGCAAAGCAAGGTGATTTAACAATGCTCAGGTCTGATGGGCCCTTCGTTTTGTCGGATATTTTACATTTTTAAGAAGCTGAAATCTTCAGCTGATGAAATCTCAGGCAGAATAACAGATGAGCTGAAGTTGTTTTTGGTGTAATAAAGGAAAAGATCTTCAATATGGGCAAATCCAGCCTGAGAAAAGTCCCCAAGGTCAGATTCCTAAAATTGTTCCTGATTTCTTAAGCTGCTGCCTTCTCTCTGCCTCTGGGTTGGAATGTATCTGCAAAGGCTCTAATTTTTCCTAATAGCTATCACAGCCTTTGTAAGTAAGAGCTTGCTCCCTGCTGGGTGGAGCCAGTGGGTGTAAACACAGGTTGGTTTATGTAATCCAGGGGTGACTTACATAATAGAAGGGTGCACTGCTAGAGTTTGAGGGCCCTTCCAGACAAGCCAAACTGCAGCCCTCTTCTTAAGGATGAAGATATTATTAATCACCTGTAATTGTCAGTGATATTTTGCATTCACTCAGCATAATTGATTTCATCAAATCCACACTCTTTCACCCTGCAGGAGGATAAAAGAAATTTTGCTTGTCCTGCCAGAGAGCTGGACTTGACAACAGTCCAGTGTGTTCTCTGATGGGGATGCCAGCTCCTTTGTGAGGTTTTCCTCCAGCCAGCACTTCTCTTGAACTTATTTGGCACGAGGACCATGAAACTCAAGACTCATCCTTCCCATTCCAGAAAGAAGCATATAATCATTCCAGGGTAGGACAGACGTCTGGGATTCCCTCATAATCCCTAAGAAAAGTGGCCTTCTGATTTTCTAGACTTTATTTTCCTTCATCGCTGCATATGGGGGTTCATCTTCCTGTAGGTTAAACTAACTCTGGGGTATTTTGCTCAGGAAGACGGGAAAGCCGTGAGCATCCTCGTCGTGTTGAAGGTGGGTGGAGGGTGAGTGGAAGGTTCTAGTTCTTTCTTTCCTGTTTTAAGCCTCCTGGGATCACCCTGCCAGTCAAAGCCTCTGTTCCCTGCATAATAAGGTAGGAAGGCTGCACAGAGGGAATGCTAACGGCAGCTAAATATAAACCGTGGCTTCTAGGTAGCCCTGCGTGCATGCACATTGGAACAATTGCAGGAAGGAGGCTTCTGCATAATTATAACCTTGACTTAGGAAAGCGTGAACTTCTCTGTCAGGGACCAACACACTCCTTGTATGAAATGGCATTCCTGGACCGCAGCTGAAAATGCTCTGTACTTTGTCACCTGTGGACTTGGTGGCGCCTGGGAAAAGTGTCCATTGTCACTTGGAATGCCCTGGGCTCCAGGCGGAGATTAAGAGGCTGCATTATGAGTCACACTGCTTCCTCCTCCGACCCTTGTAATTAGCATGACATAGGTCCCGCCTGCCCGACCCAGCCTCCTTCCCCAAGGTTGAGGCAGGGTAATTGCCAGTAATGTCCCTTTTCACTCTCCGTGGGGCGATACAATATAAAATCACCTAATTTGTAATCCCTGAGGAGAAGGGGGGAGACAAAGCCCAGGCAGCCGTGGACCCTCGTAGATAAGGGGTCTTGAGGTTGAAGAAAGAGCACAGGAAAGCAACTTTTCCAAACCCTTCTAGGGCGCTGCCTGCTGCGCCAGCCCTGATGGTGTTGACCAGCCACATAGCCTGGCTGTCAGGGACTGGGATGACCAGTGGAAGCCAGGTGGGCTTCAAAACAATATATATATATATATATATTTTTTTTTTAAATAAAAGGCCCCTTGTAAAAGGCCACATCATCCCTGCCATTCTACGTAGATTCACACCTGCAGCCAAGAGCAGGAAGAGGGGATCTGAAGGATGGAGTGATTGCCTTAGGGCTTTCAACATCTGAGCGCTCCATAGTTAGGACCTTTCCCCCAAGCCATCATAGTGAAGGCCTTTCTCACCCCCCCAGCCCCACAGGACAGGGCAGGGCCAGGGCGCTGGGCTTTCTTTAACCTTTCATGGAGGACAGGCCACCTTCACCGAGAAAGTCCTCGCCTGGGTTTGGTCTATGATCCATCAGCTCTGTCTAAAAGCTGTAGACCACATCAATCACCATTAAGCTGTCAAAACAGTCATTCGGCCTGTGAGACTAGCTTATTAGGGCTTTTAACACTACCAATCTTTTGCAAAGATGCTGGTGGGGTTTCTGCCTGCATCCAAAAAAAATGCCTTTTTGGACCAGCATTCAATGCAGAGAATAAAGACTGAAAACTGTTGGGTGGCTGGCACTCAGCAGATGCTAGAGATAGCCAATTCTGGCAAATGAAAAGGATGCTGAAGATTTAATTTCCTAAAGATGGGGTGTAGGTCTGGGATCACTGTCCAAAACTCCCTCTTGCCACAGCTCAGACCCCCATCACATTCACAGCAGGGTGAATTCTACAGCGGGATACTGAGTGTCTCTGCAAGGTAGCACCTTGGAGAACTGGAAAGAGGTTGTGGGAAAGTCTGAAATGCCAAGATGGACCACATTGTTACTGATACATGAATATATATATATGTCTTTAAATTCCAAAGCAAAAAATTCCCTGATTTTTTTTTTCCAGCATGCTCATGCCTGTGCTAGTTCTCTGCTCATAAAGCACAATATGAAAATAATGACAAAATATGAGACCTTCGTTTTGCTCTACCCCAAGAGCCAAGGCTGCAGACCAGGGCTATTCAAAGAGGACTCCGGCTGTCCCCAGAGCACTATTCTCCCTCCTCCAGAATTTTAACAGGGTCTCCTCCCACCTGGAGGGTCTTTTCTCCCCCCTTCTGCCCTCCAGAATCCTGCCCCTCCTTCCATCATTTAGAGCTTCCGTGTGATGCTTGGCCCCAAGATTCTGGGCCCCTGGTTTTGCTCGAACCAGTCCTACAGCTCGCCTAACACTCAGCCACACAGTGAGTCCTCCGTCTCCAAAGCAGGTGCCAAAAAATGCCTGTTAAACCCACGTGAGTTTCTGTAGGGTTTAAACATATGAAAGAGCCAATTTATTTTCTGTTCCTCTCTCTTAATTTTCTTTTCCCACACAATGAAACGACTTCAAAACAGGCCTCCATCAAGAATATTTTAAATATAAATGTTCTGGCTTTATTCTGCCAAGTACTCTCAGATACTTGGAAAACATCTCCCACGACCTCTCCCAGTGCTGAATTTGTTCCTTTTCATTTAGGAAACAGCGATTTGTTTCCTGTGTTGTGAAAGGAACCGCACACGCTGCTTTGGTTTCAACAGCTCGGGGTAGTCGGTGCAGCAAAGCTCTCTTGCTGGAGTTTAGCACTAGCAAAGGACTGTGGTCACCAAGACCGAGGGGCCCGCTGGCCGCCCACGGCCAAGAAAAGGTCAGATCCCCTGAAGGGCCTGCAAGGAGCCCTGTGGCTGACAAAGGCAAACCGAAAAGGCAGGGGGGCATTAGACAAGTCATACAGCTGCGGGACTGTCGGCAACCTAAATGCCAAGATGACTGGGTGGATGGTCAGACCCAGGAAGGAACTGGAAGGGGGGCAGTTTTTTGGAGTAATTAAAATAAGTGACTAAAGATAAAACAAGAAAACAGCTCTCCGCAGCCAGGAGCTGAGAAGAGACCCGCGTGCCTGCAGGTTACAGCTGCTTTTGGGACTTGATGGTGCCTTGAAAGTTTGTGCCTGATCTTCAGGCAGGGAGTGGGGGTGGGGAGGGGAGGGAATGGCTGTTGAAATCTCCTCCGCGATAATACACGGTTTGTCCCAGATAGCCAAGTGGCCAGGCAAACAGCATTGTAAAAAGATCTTAAGACGGAGATGGCAGGCTCCCGTCTCCTCTCACCCTCCCCACACGCCCCCGGGCGACATTGGCTGATTTTATTTGCACCAGCATTTAGCAGCCAGAATCTCTCTCCTTGGACGGGGGAGGCGTGTGCCAGGGAAGTATTTTGGGACGATGAGTAGGATAAGACATTGCATTTTTAGCACAGCTCATGCAGTGGAAATAATCAGGGCGAACATGTCCTGTTTAACTCTCTCCACCTAAGGGGAGCACTGGAGCTCAAGGAGCTCAAGGAGCTCAGCTGCTGGCAGGTGCTGCTTGCTCCAAAGACGGCGACGGCCTCCGCCCCGGCCACGGCCCTCTGGGCTGCAGTCTCGTCGTGACTCGTCGTTTCTCTAGTCTGTTGCTGCGCCTGTGGTCAGCCTGTGCCCTGGGAAGCACCAGGGAAGGAGGGCTGGCTGGGGAGGGAAGGCGCTAAGCTGGGAGGAGTGGTGTCAGCATCTGGGCCCTGAGGGTGCCGAGGGGGAGCTGACCTCTCAGAAATACACGAGGGCCACCAGGAAGCCGTGCGGGTGGAAGGAAGCTTCGTGGTGTCGCTGGCACGTTACCAATGCTCTGTTCCCAAAACAGGATTCACGCGTGTTGCAGACTTCTTTTTTTTTGTAAAGATTTTATTTATTTATTCATTTATCCCCCCCTTGCTGCTTGTGCTCGCTGGGTCAGCTAACCACGCCATGCGGGCGGGCCTGCCCTCACCAGGAGGCCCCGGGAACCGAACCCGGGGCCTCCCATATGGTAAACGGGAGCCCCACTGATTGAGCCACAGCCGCTTCCCAGTTGCAGACTTCTTAAACTCTGTAGTAAAACATCTTCTTATTTTGAAATCTGAATTTTAAAGTTTGATCAAAACTTTAAGTAGAAAAGCTGTTTTTCTGGGGAAGAAGATTGCTCTGCATTTCTGAAAAGGGCAGAAGACTCTCAAAGGGCAGTGGTAACAGGAGATGATCTACTCTTTTGCCCAGGGCTTAAGTGCTATCCCCTCCCCACCCCCATGGCTTCCTCTTCTGTTTGCTCATTGTTTGCACTCCTTGTTTGCTCTTTGTTTTTTGCTTGTTGTCTTCTCATCTGTTTTTTTCGTCAGGAGGCATCGGAAACCGAACCCAGGACCTTCCATGTGGGAGGCAGGCACCCCACTGCTTGAGCCACATCTGTTCCCTGCTCTTTTTTGTTTTTTTCTCATTGTCTGCTCGTTGTCTTGCTCGTTGTTTTTTCTTGTTGTCTGCTTGTTTTTTTTTCTCTTTGTCTGCTAGTTGTTTTTGCTCGTGGTCTGCTAGTTGTTTGTTTGGGTTTTTTTGCCCAGTGTCTGCACGTTGTCTGCTTGTTGTTTGTCTTCTTTAGGAGGTACTGGGAACCAAACTCAGGACCTCCCATGTCTTAGGCGGGTGCCCCACTGCTTGAGTCACATCTGCTCCCCTTAAATGCTATTGAATTCATCTTTTTAAATGTTCAGCTACACCATTTGCTGCTCACGGAGGTAGATGGACCACACCTTATAAAGATTTCATCTATCTAGAAAACTGAGATTTAATTTTTCTTATTTCAAAAGTAGTATGTGGGGAAACAGATGTGGCTCAAGTAGTTGGGCTCCCCCCTACCACATGGGAGGTCCCGAATTTCATTTCCACTGCTTCCTAAAGAACATGAGCCGACACAATGGGTTGGCATGGCGATCTGATGCCACAAGATGACTCAACAAGATGACACAACGAGGAGACACAATGAGGAAACACATTGAGAGATACAACAAGCAGGGAGCAGATGTGGCTCAAGCGATTGGGTGCTTCCCTCTCACAGGGGAGGTCCCGGGTTCAGTTCCCAGTGCCACCTAAAAAGAAGATGAGCAGACGTAGAGAGCAGACAGCACAAACAACGAGGGGAGGGGGGAATAAATAAATAAAATAAATGTTAAAAACAAACAAACAGTAGTATGTGGACTCCCAGGGAAAGCTCTGAAAACACAGATAAAAAAGCAGAGGTAGGGGAAGCGGATGTGGCTCAAGTAATTGGGCTCCCATCTACCGTATAGGAGGTCCAGGGTTCAAATCCTGGGGCCTCACGGAGAGCTGGTGCAGCAAGATGACGCAACAAGAAGAGACACAGAGGAGAGACAATGAGAGATGCAGCAGACCAGGGAGCTGAGGTGGTGCAAGAGATTGAGTGCCTCCCACTCCCACAGCGAATGGACATAGAGAACAGACAATGAGGGGGGAAGTGGAGATAAATAAATAAATAAAAATATTAAAAAAAAAAAACAGAGGTAGGAAATCCTGCCATTTAGACATTATCATTCTTACCTTTTTATGTGGTAGGCAGAAAAGTGCCCCTCTATCCTCACGGCCACCCCAGATGCCCTCCTCGTAATGTGGGAACCTGTGGATTTGTTAGGTTATATGGCAAAAGGGCATAAAGATGGCAGGTGGAATTAAGGCTGCTAATGGGGCTGACTTTAAAATAGGGGGAGTATTCTGGGTTCTCCAGGTGGGCCCAATGTAATCACCGCAGTCATCTTATGTCCTTAAATGTAGAAGAGGGAGGCAGAAGAGGTCAGGGCAGTGTGCTGTGTGAGAGGCTCCATGGAGGAAGGGGCCGTGAGCCAAAGAAATGGGGGCGGCCTCCAGCAGCTGGAAAAGGCCCGGAAAGGGATCTTCCCAGAGCCTCAGGAAGGAAGCGCGGCCTGCTGGTATTTTGACATTAGTCCTGCGAGACCTGAGACCCGTGCCAGTCTTCTAACCTCCAGGACTGTAAGATAACACATCTGCATGTTTAGGCCACTAAATTTGTGGTAATTTGTTACAGAAGCAAGAGCAAACACATACAATGCCCTTCCACGTCTTTTTCTTTGCATATGTTTTTTTAAACAAAAAAGAGACCATATGGTACATAATTTTAAAGATTTATTTATGGGAAGCGGCTGTGGCTCAATCAGTGGGGCTCCCGTTTGCCATGTGGGAGGCCCCGGGTTCGGTTCCCAGGGCCTCCTGGTGAAGGCAGGCCCGCCCGCACGGCGTGGTTAGCTGACCCAGCGAGCACAGGCAGCAGGGGGGGATAAATGAATAAATAAATAAAATCTTTAAAAAAAAAAAAAAAAAAGATTTATTTATTCCCCCACCCCCATTGTTTTGCACTCTCTGTCTGCTCTCTGTGTGTTCTTCTGTGTCTGCTTGTCTTCTCTTTAGGCGGCGCCAGGAACCAATCCTGGGACCATTCCAGAGTGGGAGAAAGGCATTCAATCCCTTGCGCCACCTCAGCTCCCTGGTCTGCTGCGTCTCTTATTGTCTCTCTTCTGTTTCTCTTTGCTGCATCATCTTGCTGCACCAGCTCTCGTACGGGCCAGCACTCCTGCACGGGCCAGCTTGCCTTTTACCAGGAGGCCCTGGGAATCGAACCCTGGACCTCCTGTATGTCACACAGGAGCCCAGTCACTTGAGCCACATCCATTCCCCATAATATTTTGAATAAGTTTTTACTGCAGCAGAGCACAGAAACAGGAAGCACAAATAGTGTACAGCTGCACCACCCCAAAGAGAGCACGCCGGTGTAACCTCAACCCAGTCAAGACCTCGAACGTGACAGGCCCCAGAAGCCCCCATCCCAGTCCCAGTCAACCCCTCCCCAAAGGGAACCTTGTCTCGACATCTAACATCATAGTTCGCTTGTCCTTGAACTTTGTAAATGAAATCACGCAATATGTACATAAAATGTTTTCTTTTTTGAGTTATAATTTACATATGGTGAAGTGGGTAAGACTTGGATCTATTTGGCTCCATGAGTTTTGTTTTTTTTTTTTTTTTTTGAATCAATTAAAAATATTTATTGAGTATCTACCATGGGCAAGGCACTTACAGCTAGACACTAAAGGGAATAAATAGAAAGATATGTAATCTTTGCCTCAAAAAGCTTACAATAATGCTTATCAATTATCAGTTATAGAAAGTACATAAAAAATCACAATGGAAAGAATATTGGATTAGATATCAAAAGACTCAGCTTAATTATTAACTGTATTTCATTAGTAAATCACTTATTCTCTTTCTGTTTCAATTTCTTCAGTGACACTCTACTCGCACAGGATTTTTATTAGGGTCAAATATGATGATCTCTCTTCTTTTAAGCATTAAGTCTGATATAGGTATGCATCTTTTTTTTTTTTAAAGATTTTATTTATTTATTCATTTATCCCCCCCTTGCTGCTCGCGCTCGCTGGGTCAGCTAACCACGCCGTGCGGGCGGGCCTGCCTTCACCAGGAGGCCCTGGGAACCGAACCCGGGGCCTCCCATATGGCAAACGGGAGCCCCACTGATTGAGCCACAGCCGCTTCCCAATAGGTATGCATCTTAGACCAGTTCCCAAAACCATAAGGAAGGATGTCAGAAGCACAGTTATTCGAAGACCTCACATGCTCTCTTATCTTCTTTAACCCAGGCTTAGATTCCATGGTCCATTGGAATATCACTCTGTAGCATATACCACCTACTCTTGGCCTGCACTTTCTTAATTCTATTCTTAGTTCCAACTCTGGTTAAATCTCTTTCTCTGCCAACTCTCCTCCATGAGTTTTGACCTATGCATACACCCAATTAAGATCAAAAGCATGTCCCTAAAATTCCCTTTTCCCCCTTCCCAGACAGCCTTCCCCCTCCCTAAAATTACTGTTTTTCTGACCTCAATCATCATAGAATTAATGACTTTTGCCTAATGTTGGACTTTGTACAAAAGGAATCACAGTGTGCACATACTATTTTGAAACCCGTTTTTTTCCTCACTTGTCAAAATATCAGAAGCATTTTTCCAAAGCTTTATCTAGAGAGATAACAATTTTAAAGGCTGAATGACATTCTATTGAACAGCTGTTACTGTACTTTGTTTAATTGATTTCCCCTTTCTGTTTCTGGTTGTTTCCAGTTTTGGGCTGATTTTGAGGATTAAATATAAAAGATGCATCAGGCTTCTTTAATTAATAGGGGTAAGTTTGCTGGTGGTAAAAGTCCATGTGCACACAGCTTCCTGGCTGCCCCTGGGAACATCATACTCACCCTGGGCAAGAGGCTGTTCCCAGAACCACTTCCATAATTAATCTCTGCAAGTTCCAGCACCTGCTGGAAACAATTGTTTTCTTACAGTCTCAGGACTGCTTGTCACTTCCCTCCCTGCAACCCAGCAACCAAGAACTTATTTCCTCTCTGGAGCTCAGTCAACCGGTCTAATTACCCCAACGGAGAAATCACTGCTAAGAGCTTCCTGTACTAGGGCAGGAATTCTTATGTGTTCCTTGGAAGACAAAGAATGTTCCTCAGTGAAAATCAAGTAAACAAGTTGACGCCTCTATTCTGGGTAACATGACAAAAGTTTAAAGGAAAGCAGTTTGCCTGCAGTCAGTTCTAAGGAAGAGCTGTTGGCACAGAAAGTACAGAATTAAGAAGCACAGGGAGGCCTAGTATATTCCAAGGAAAATGTGAGCCTACAGCTGTGATACCACTCAAAAAAAAAGTGCGTATTGTGATATTGGCATTTTGTGTATTTAGTTAAGGCAAAATAAGAGCCTGCTAAATTGTAAAGAGGCTGGCAACCGTTTGACGGCGGGGCATTAGTAGTTGCTAAGTACTTGTTGGGTATTTTGTTCCTTTTAGAAATATGTGGACAGTATATACTTCCAATGTCAAGTGTAAAACTAAAAGCGACAGAGTATAAACAGCTACTTATCGGCTCATTCTCCTTCAGAGGGAGACAGTTTTAAAGACCCAATTGAATGCCCTTTTCCACTCAGAAAATTTTTTTCCTTCTGAAGATCACAGTTTTAACAGGACTGAGGTGACAAATCATCCAGGATATGAAAGGACGTGTATGTACAATAATCTTAGAAAACTGGCAGCCAGCCGTCTGGCCCTCAGCTTAATTCCGTTTACCTGTGGAGAGGAGCCAGGAGCACTGTGGGGTCAAGCCACGCCCTCGACCTTCCAGAGGCTTCTCACTGTGCACAGCCCGGGACGCAGCACTTCCCTCCGGCCCGACCTGGACAGTGATGACCAGTTTCACCAGGAACTCGGAACACCGGATGAGGGCGATTCCGGCTGAGACAATGC